>VWZG01000878.1:442128-473241 GCA_013396735.1 Grallaria varia
AAGGAAGGAAGGAAGGAAGGAAGGAAGGAAACATTGGATTTGGGCACATGCACCATGCAATACTGCAAAGGTTCTTATTCAGCTGCAGGAGTTAACAAGAGAGTAATAATTAAATTAAGTTAAAATAGATTCCCAGAAATCCTTAAATTATACCTGGGAGCTCTCCAGTCCCACCACAGTCAGGCAAGCACAAAACTGTTTTACAGATATCTCTATTCCACCCTGCGTATTAAAGGTACAGCACAGCACCTCCAGCAATACTGATTTTGAGGACATTCTTTGTTTGAAAAAAACAAGAGGTAAAAGATATGATAAGTTGTTCAATAATCCCAAAATCAGATATGCAGGAACCCGGGACTGCCATTCTGCACACACACCTCCCTCCCCCAGCCCAAGGCTGGACCTGACAAGGTCAGCAGTTACCATTTCTGTCTTGGGCTTCTTTGTTCCCCTCCAGTTTTTGCTCTGTTTTACAAGTCCACATAGAGATAATTTATGGTCTATGGACAAAATTGCTGAGCTCTGGACTGACTTCCGAGAGAACTGTTACAGATCACTTATCCAGGCCCTTTTGGGACAGTGTAGAGAACTAGCATAGACCAGTATGCATTTCCAGACTTCTAAAGCTTACGCTGCTGTTCCACATCGTCACTCATCTGATGTTAACACTCATTCTGTATGGCTCTATGTATTAAAAATGACATTTCCAGATACAGCAGGTAATACATTCAGGTATGCGCATAAGTTTAAAAGCCAGCAGACAAAAGTAGAGAAAAAAAAGACAAAGCGAAAGAATGTCAGACTGAAGACAGATCATTCTCAATGCAGAGATTTTACCAGGCAGACAGAAAAGAAGTCAAGGCATGCACTATGATGAAATAAAATAGTAAAACTTGGATAAGAGAAAAATTTTTTTGAAAGCTCAACTCAAGAAGCTTCAGACAGAGACACTTCAGGATAAAAAGTAATGTCTCCTTCAGAACAGTAAACACAGGGAAATTAGAAAGGAATTCTAACCCTTATTGTTGTGTTCAATACTTTGTCTCATCAAATCTTGTGAGTGTGTTTTATCTATTGAGGTGAGAATCCAGTGTTAAGGACTGCCTGAAACAACAGTCTTGGCTTTCACAGACACAACTGCAAAGCAGGAAAACAAATCAAAAACCCCCAAGATATATGTAGAAATGAAGAGAAACAGCACTGCATGCCCAGGAATCCCACACAACATCTTTTGTTTGAACTCCAAGAGAAATCTCTTGCACCCGACCTCCACCACTGAACTGCTTCAGCTGGTCCCCAAGGAGTTCTGGGAACAATTGGCCTCTGTCCTCCTCAAGTGTCCAAAGCAGAGATCTTTGTTGCCAAGATGAAAAAGGGAAATTAAAAATCAACCCCAGACTCAATCAGAAGAAAAAAAAAGACTACAGACAGAGAGAAACAGAGGACAAAAAAGCTGACAGGCCAGGATGGAGTTTTACACAACATTCCTTCATTTCCCAGTCAGTCACTCACACCAGATGTAACATTCTTTCTTTAGGCAGCAGGAACACTGGCCACAAAGATCAAGATGGAAACGGCAAAATATTACTTCCCACTAACTCCAACTGCCTGGGGAAATTCAGTCCCTTAAATAAGAATTGTGCTGAAGATGGTATTTGAAAATCAGGTATCTACCAAACAGCTACTGAAATCAATGCATGTGTAACAGCTCCTGCTGCACCACCAAAACCAGGCATGGTACGGTCCCTCCATCTCTAAAATTCTCTGTTTTATTTGGTATTATTTTTAAAAAGACAGTGTTTTAGAGGAGAAAATGTAGCAACCCACAATTTAGGGGAGAAGTAACACTTTTGGTTTACTGAACTACAGATAAGCATGTACTTCTGTATGGAACTGCTCCTGCCATTATCAGCGCAAACTGTGGTGCTGGCACTGCAGTGTATCAGATCAAATACAGAACAAACAAGATTTCTAGAAAGAAAAAACAAACCAACAAAACCAGGAAAAAAACAACAAAACGCAAAACAAAACAAAAGCAAAACAAAAACAAAAAACCCCAACCAAAGTCCTTTCAAGTGAAGAAAAAACAATTTCTGGAAGGCAAAGTACAATTCCTTTTACTTTCATTTCATTTTAACAAATGTACATTTTGTCTTAAGAATGAAGTCTCATGTGACAGTACCTACCTATACCGACAGTACATAGCTAACCATCATAGCACTTACCTGTAATTATAGCCTGGGAAAGGGCGAGAAGCTGCAAATTCCATTAGTAGTGACTTAGATGTGCTGAGAAGGCTGATAAGAGGGCAAGAGAGAGGTTACACTGGGAATTGCTCAATTTCACTGCTGGGGACTAGGAAGAGAGGTTGGTCTCCTGTTTATAGGAGCCAACAGTTTCCATTCACCAGCAGCACAACAGAAAAGCTTCTTGGTTTGATGGATGGCCAGGTGAGTTCTGTAAACAATTTGCAGATTACAGTAAGCAAGGTGGGTTTTGTTTGTTCTTTTGTAATACTAGAGTGCGCATGGGGAACTAACTACCCCAAGGCTAACAACATCCAGTTACTATTTTACTACCTAACAATCACTGAAATTTTAAGATGTAGAGATCTATGGCTTTATTCTGTCTGACATAAAAATCTGGCTACCATACAATCATTTAGAAACAGATATATTACATTGTGGTTAATCCTACTATACCTTTTGCTATTTCCATCTGTGAGGAGGTACATTCTACTAAGTCAACACAGGAAGGTCAACGCTGTGTGTGGAAAGGTGTCCTACAGAGTTATTTTCTGCATGATATTATCTACTTCAGCCCCAAGAAAAGAAAAAAGCACCAGAACCAGTAGTTTTTCTACAGGCCAGGGACTGTGACTATTCTCCAAAGGAGAATTTTGCACCAAGCCCAGGAACTACACTTTCAAGTGAAAAGAATTATTATGCAGATTGGGATTTGGAAAGCTCAGCATATTAAGTGTGGAACAGCTGTTGTACAGACAGAACTTCAGTGCTGATGCTCCACATTTTTGTTTTTGATGGAAGGCACAAAAAAGGCAGCAACTCCTCAGCTGTTTATAGTCCAGCCCAACCCGTGCATGTCCCCTCCTCCTGAGTGGCCTCAGCTCACTTCGACTGTTCCCAAACTGTGACAGTCACTCAGGGCTGACATTCAGGAGTCCATGCCCTTGCTCCCAACTTATATAACTTAGTATTTACTTCCAAAAAATAATTCTTGATTAAGGTCCAAAGTGTCATCCAAAGCTAAAAAAAAAAAATATTTGTGCAGCTCAAATTCTACTCCTCAGTTGTACAACTGGGATAAAAATACTAAAATATTGGATCATTCCCTCCCCTGCCCCCCGAAACCTTGAGTCTGAGCACCCACAACAGATGATTTCCAAGCTAATGACCAGTCCCGCTGTTATGTCCACATGCTGCACTGGATATATAAAACAATTACTTTCTTAATTTTCCCCCGGTGCTGCCATTAGTATTCTTCACAAACAGAGCTCTGTCTCTGGTACATTAACGTGCCAGGAGCTGCAGCATCTGCAATGAGAGTTTTGCACGAGGCGCACCTACAGCCTGACAGCCGGAGTCGTGCCAACCATGGGAGGAACAACAGATTCATGACCCTGCCTTGAGAAAGCCAAGCGTTTGAAATTCGATGTTCAATACAATTAATTTCTTAAAAGAGGAACTCTCTGTGTACTTTCTAAGAAATGGACTGTGTCAGCCAAATAAATTACTTTCCACTTGAAGGCAGAACTTGGAGCCGATCACATTTATGACATTGCGACAATTGTTCATTTATCCTAAGTGATAAATCTCACAACACCAAACTCAGCCTTTTACACTTGTTTGATTTTTAATAACCTCGATGTACCAACAGAGAAAGTCACTGCCAGTGAAAGAGGCCTAATATTCTGTGTAGCAAATTGCTTCTCATAAGTAACTATTCTCTAAAATACCTAAAGTAAATCCATCTTGGGAGAGGGAGAAAGAACTGAAAATATGTTGACAAATAAAGCTAAAATAAAGCAACATAAACCCCCAAATAAACAACAGTGTAATTCATTACATAAAATTAGTAAATACGCTCCCACACATATGGGGGAAAATGAACATATGACCAAACTAATAGGATTATGCAGAAGAAGCATCTAATAATAGGTCCATAATTAATCTTTTTAGTCTTGGGGCTTGCCTATAATCATTCTTCATGTGCATAATGTAATTTGGGCAAAAACTAATTCTATGCAAAGGACATGTCTTACAACAACCCTCAGATTACGAGGACTATTTTTCCTAATCTAGTTATGGCTCAGCAGATGGTACAGGGTCCACTCCTGAGCCATATTTAGCTTTGTTCCATGGTTTCTTTACTTGTAAAAAAGAGGGGGGCAGGAGTACTTTTACTGGGACCAGCAAAACATAGTTCCCTTGGAACACTAAACTGATGAAATACAACTGAGCAGAATTTTACAGAAAACCTCGCGACAACCTAAAAGTTATCATGATAGTTACTTTGCTGTAAATAGTCTTACTAGATTCCTTGCTGTACTTCTGAACTATTTTCTTTTCCAGAAGTTATTGTGGGATTTTTTTAAAAAAAAAAAGCTTTGATATTGAATCAAATATCATCTGTAGCATGAAACACATTATCTAGTATTTTCATACACACACATATGTGTCTGTGTCTCCATATAAAGCAATATATGTTTTATTACACACTTTTCCTAGATTTAAGGTATTAAAATAACCTACGATTTAAATATGCTTTACAAATTTAATGAAAGAATAAATATTTAGATATGAACAAACAGGATAAACTCTACAGAATATCTACTCACACCATTAATATTTTCCATTTGTGTAAAAAAGGTACATTTTTCAGACTGTAAAGTAATACAAATCTTCACATAGGGCTAAGAAAACATTCAGGAAAGTGGTTCCCTTTCTTTCTCCAAGTTATTTAGTCCAGTTATTTAATTAAGAAATGCCAATGCTGGAAGTTGAGCCATTCTCTAGCAGGTATTTATTTTCTAACTTCCTAAAATGCAATATACTAGAGGTGATACCTGAGGTGAATATTCCTTTTGCATTTTCAGAAGTACAATTGTGGCCTTTTGGTTATGAACCACACTTGAAAAAGTTAACCTCTCCCAGCCATCAAAAAGTCCTGAAGCACCATTGTCAACAACCCCTCAAATCCCAGCCTCGCTTCTCGTTCCAAATCTGAGTACATCAGAAAATGTCCCCGTTGGCTCTGTTCAAATGGGGTCCATTTGTTGCTGTGTATGGGGTTAGACCAGCACCCTGCAGGTTCCATATTCACTTGTTATCAATGGACATAAAAAGCAGACTATTATGGCTTTGCAAAAAAAAAAAAAAATTAAAAACCCAAACCAATAGAGGATAATTAAAAGTTAATATCTTTGCTACAGGCTACCAAGCTCTTACTAATATTAGAAATGAGAGGGGGAAAAAAAGCTTAACATTTTAAACGGTGAGAACAAAAGATGGAAGGAAATCTCAGTATATTCTGACGAAAATCAGTGAAGTTGCTCCAAGCACAATTTAGATGAAGATGTGAAGATAAGGGTTCCTTGATACTGATTTCTTTCTTTTAATTTATATTACTGCTACTACAAGCTTCAACTGTAGTGTTGGGAGATACGAATTAACATTAATAAACGCAGGGATCTGACTGGTTAACACAGGAAAAGTCTAAGGCTGCTGTAGAGCAGCAAACCCAAACCTCGGTGAAATGGGAACTTGGCTCTCTGCACAATTTGACTGAAAGTTAAAAGCTGCAATAGTAAATGCATGTGGCCATAAAACAAAATTTTGTATAGAAACTGTCCCAAGTGACAACAAAAAGGACTAACCACTGACCACACTGCAGGGAGATGGCAGAAATGCAAGGTGCTCTATAGCTACCAGACTTTAAAAAGGAAAAAAAACCAAAAAAACCCAACCAGAAGACATTGGAGTACTTTGAAAAATGAAGGGAGGAAGTAGCATTCTTGAGGGTGATCGGGTAATTTAACAACTGTTTTTCATGTGGAAGAATGAAAAGAAACCATCCTTCCTACAGCACACACAAATCCATGACAAAGGAGTAGTCAGCAGCAGTGCCAGATAAGGACTGGTATTTCACCTTAACTATAAAAAATAGTAGTGTTGTCATTACAAACAAATGCAGTCAAGGGGAAACTGCACAGTAAACCCAAAGTCAGTGCCCGTGGAGCTTCCAAGGCATCCTTTTAAAGAAAGATCTGTCTGTTTCAGAATCTACCTGGAAATCTTCCTGAGGAGATGTGCAAGCCCCTGTGCCTGGCAGCAGCTCTGCTAGATGGGTTGTGACATCATTCATCTTGGTCTGTCCCCAGACTGCACTGCAGGCTGCAGAGCTGCAAGTCCCTGTTCATCTCGAGCACACGGGTCAGCCACAGTAACACTTGGTCAGGTTTTTTATACCACACATAGAAATGTGCTTAATCTGACCTCAGGATAACAGAGAGATATGGTTCAAAAACACCTCTGTTTCATCATTTATCCCTTCATTTCTGCATCATTCTTCATGGACTTACAGACCCTTTATAGACATGCCATTGCCCTTCCAAACTGTTATCTGCTTGCACAGTCTGGCAAAGCGAAATCAGACCGAAGTTCTACTGATTTAATAAGAATAAGAAGTCACAAGCTTCAGTGACTCTGGGGATTAAATGTATTTAGAAATGCTATGTAATCTTCAATGCTCTGCAAGTAACCATGGTTTGGGATTAAAATATATAAAAACTTGTCAAGACTCTGGTATACTTAATATCTGCTTGATGACATGTCATTTAGATAAAAGATTCATTAACCTCAAAATGCTATTGTTTTTCTATAGCAGCAGTATAACATGCAAGGTTGAGCTGCTGCTTGTTTTATAAACAGAGTTTCAGAGTCAGTGGCTGAACAGATTCAGCTGTCAGCAGCCCAAAATTTAGTACAATGAGGTATCAGAAAAACATTGAAATTCATTAAATGGCTTTGCATACTGCAGCCTCAAAAAACATGACTGTAACCAGAATTGAGGCAGTTTCTGCTCCCTAAGAGAGGTCCTAAATTAAAATGACTAGACTTTGTCTACCAAGCATCCTCAGAATAGGTCTTTGCGCGTTGTGGGGAAAATATTTGAAAGGAGCCAGATATTCTTACGCCAGAATGAATATTTAGTGCTGAGCAGGTGCAGTAGATAATTTTCATAATGTTCTTAGTTATGCAGCAAATATAGCATTGCAAGTTTCATTACAAGGTAGACTAGATTGTAACAAATTTTGTTTTGACACTAAATGCCATTCAAATGAGCAAAAGTACCCTCATTTGTTTTAATGAAAGCTGACACAAAAAACCACATGCAAATAAGACAATAATACATAAAGGAAAAAAAAAGCCAATCAAATCATGAAACATAAACGAAGTGCTAAATATAGGGATGATATGGTCTTAAAAGCACAAGATAGTTTGGGTTGGAAGAGACCTCAAAGATTGTCTTGGTCCAATCCCCCTGCCATGGGCAGGGGCACCTTCAACTAGACCAGGTTGCTTCAAGACCCACCCAACCTGGCCTGGAACACTTCCAGGGATGGGAGTCTTCATCACACTTAAACATTAAAGTGAATAAACAGAGTCAGAAAAGAAACAGAAATAATGTACACACCCATCTGTTGTGCTTACACAGAACGCGTTTGTAGTTCCATCGAGAGAGCCCCTACGGTGCTGGAGAAAGGGAAACTGGCAAACTCCCAGGTAACCAAGGCCAGCCCAGCCTCTCTGAAAAATGGGCAGTTCTCAACTAAGTTTTTCATTTGCCCGATTCTTCATTCATCAACATCGTTATCAAAACCACTGCTCTGTACATACAACAAAGAGCTCTGGTCAGGAGCTGCACCCAATCATTTGTTGTCTTCTTTGCTCTCGTGCTTGTTTCCTCAAACATCCTTCACCCTTTAAATGTTGACTGAATTCCAATCAAAGACCCCACAAAAAGGGAAATTTTCTTGTATTTTCTATCTATCTATTTCCCAGCATTTGTACAATGTCATGTAAATAACAGCACCGTTGTATAAAACAGTGCAGCTGAAATGTTGTAATTAATTTTGATACCTGTAATCATAACCTGTAATTATCACGTAACTGGAGAACTATAATCAAGAAGCAAAGCCCAATTCCATATTTTGTTACGTTTCGCAGGAAGAGCTCTGTGGTTACACATCTAAATAGGAGGAAATGCTACAAACCAGAGGATTAGCTGTACGAGTGCACTTTTAAAAGTCATTGTAATTAGAGATGCTCAACAAATATCACAACTGAATAAAACAGAAAGGGTGGGGAAGAAGTCTTTTGCTGGCCTTCAGAGAAATGCCAAGCTGTTGACATTTCCACACCTTTTAATTGTAATTCTGATATAACTACATAAAATGCATTACTGACATTACAGAGCCATCATTCTTAAACCTGCCCCAGATGCATTTGGCTGTCTACACTATACTGATTCCCCAGCAGTAAAGCAGAATTTGCAATTATTTATAAATCAATCAGGGCAACTTTTGAGGCTGCAGTGATGTTTGCTTGGAATATCAAAGCAATATTTTGACAACAAAGTTAAATGAACATAGAAAAGCCTCTGTAAG
The DNA here is from genome assembly GCA_013396735.1 of Grallaria varia. NCBI lineage: Eukaryota > Metazoa > Chordata > Aves > Passeriformes > Formicariidae > Grallaria > Grallaria varia. The sequence goes on from VWZG01000878.1 coordinate 450,818, forward strand.
ACAGGAAGAACATGATACTTAATAATGAATTACATAAAAAGATTAAATAAAATCTTTTGCACTTATTTTTTCACATCCACACATTTGCAAGCACAGAAACACATGCACTGAAATACTCTGTCCTTCACAACCTGTACTGTCATGGGGCAGAGGGGGCATCAGCTATCAATGTTTTCCATCTCCAGGGCTGTTCTTACAAAGGAGACGTTATGGTTGCAGTTTTTCTTACATTTGTTGTCTCCTGTCTCTATATTTGGATGCCTTGTGATTGCAGTCCTGTTCTTTACCTTCCCTTCATCATTCTCTAGCAGCTTCTATGTGTTCATTATTTAACTCTGTCCTTTGCTTTCCCATTTCAGCATCTTGAAAACCTTTATGTAACTGTGCTGGGATCTTGCTGCTCTAAGTGCAATCAAACCTGGACTCATTTATCATGTTTTTTACCTAATGTTTCCACAGTCTTTCCTCTCTATTCATATTTCACTCATACAAATCTTACAATCTGTATTGCAAATTTCTGTTTTTCATAAAGGTCCAAAACTCAAGCTCTGAAAATCAGTTTCCTTCTAGATTCAGTAGTTCCTATTTTCAGAGTTCAAACAAATTAAAGCTGAACTCTACCCATCCACAGGACTTGAGCCTCTAAAATCAACTGCAGTTTTAATTACACAAGTTACAGAGTGCTTGGTTGGATTTTGCTCAAAGTGCATACAACAGAACAACAGGGAAGGAAAACCCACAGGTATTACCAAGTTCACTCCTACATAGGAGAACTCAATTTGTTCCAGCATTTGGGTGATTTGTGCTATAATTAACTTTTCTGTTATTCTCCTGTTATGTGATGGTATAATTACCTTTAGGGACACTCATGAAAAACTGGCATTTTATCTGGTGAATGATTTATGGATTGGCAAAGTTTAAATCCATATAAATGACATGCTTACATTAATGTCAGAATGAACAAGCAGGATCCCAAGGAGATTATGTGCTGTTGTTTCACCACCTCATGCAAACCAAGATTAGTGGGGACTTTTAATGCTCTTGCCTTCATTTTCCAAACAGCTGATCTCCTACAAATCAGGCATGATTGATTTTAAAAAGACCAGCGAGGAAATTCCATGGTTATCACATACAGTGCCCTCTGTAGTACCCTACAAGGAAGCGTGGAAGAAACAGATCAAAGATGACATGTTGATACTGATCAAAGTGGAAAAGATCAAGTATGAAAATGTTCTTGTTCACAAACATGAGTTGACCAGAAATAATTTGTACAAACTCCAGCTATTACAACTGTACTTAAAATATTAAAACTTACATAAAAATACACAATATGCTTTAGCTGTGATACAACCTACTAAAGAACTTGTCAGTCTAAAAGGTGAGAATGCCATGGATTTGATCTATGGTATTCATCAGTCATGGACAATCTAGTACCTCCAGACTTGCCTTAAAATCACTTAACACTCTACTACACGCTTGTCATCCTCAAAAAACCATAAAACACTATGGTTTAAAAGGGGCAGCTGAAGTTCTCCCCTCTTAGCAAAAACAGAACAGGTGGATTAATGACAAAGAAATCTTTACAGCAATCCCACTTCATACACATCCTGGGAACCTGATGAATGGATAGAGGAAACAGCTAATTATTTCAAGAGCTACAGACTGAAGACAGATGTAACTTTTTAAGATTTCCCACTATGTATCCATTTCTTCCAGTGAATCTAGCCCACAATATAATGAAGAGATTGCCATTACATGCAAAGGAGGGATTGAACAGTCACAAATTTTCCATAACATGCTGCCTGGATTGCTAATTATGACACTGCTTTTATGAATATTTAATTTTCTGTTGGGTCTATGTCCTTGAGCTAAAGCCCATAACTTCTATCAATATTAATGATAATTATACATTCCGATCCATAGAGATCCCAGAGATCTTAATATACCCAGTCTTGTTTAACTATGTTGATTTTCAAGGGCATAGATGATGACGACAGCAGATTTTATTAGCATCTAACAGGAGTTAAAGAGAGTAAAAGGAGTAAAGTTAGTCAGTTTGAAAACACTGATAAACTAGTGTTCTTAAAAGATACCAAATTTACAAACTTGTGAGAGAGAGGTGCTGCATAAACCACAGATCACCAAGGAAATGGAGGCCTTGATGGGAACCAGGAGTGTCACCAGAAACTATTCCAGGGCTGGGAGACACAATGTGGGCACCAAACGCTTTATAGTCCCACTCTGATTTACAAGCTGTCTGTGCACAAGTTAAAAAACTACAAGTGGTTCATTAAAACCAGGTAATAGAGCTGAGGCTAAAACCCCGTCATGGTATCCAAAGAGCAAATAACAGATGGAATGCAGCTATTCATGGAAACATTGGGTGAGAAAGGAATCTTGGGACACAAAGCCACCTTCATTTGGAGGCTGTAGCTGCTGGTCAGCTTGGCTGCCTAAACTGGTCTCATGAAGTTCCATTTTGGGTATCAATGCAACAGAATTGGGGCCTATGAGAAAAAGGTAGAGAATCCTCCATAAGGGCAGCATCTTAAAGACTGTCTTAACTACCCTGCTCAGTTTCATGTCGAGTCTCCGTTACACACCAGATCAGTGATCACTGGGCCAGAACCACCTTGGGGGTGTGTGTGTGTGTGTGTGTGTGTGTGCACGTGTGTCTCTGTGTCTGTCTCTGCATGTGTCTGTGTGTGTGTGTTTGTGACTGTGTGTGTGTCTGTGTGTGTGTGTCTGAGTGTGTCTGTGTGTCTGTGTGTCTGTTTGTGTGTCTGTGTCAGGGGAGAGCACCAGGTCTCCAGCACAGCGCCCACATGGTGAGCCAAGACAGTCACCGAGGTCTGTGGCCATGCAGCACGGAGCAGACATGGGGGACCTGTCAGTCAAGTCTGCCTGGTAACCTGCCCAAACTGCACCTGCTGGAGCCTCTGATGGGCTGCAGCCACTGTGATGGGGGGGACAGAGTGGTCAGTGAACCAAAGGTCCCGCCTGGAGGGAGTGGCCACAGTGACCAGAGTGACCAGAGCAGATGAAGATGCACACATGGGGTGTCCATCTTGCCTTGGTCTGCTCTCCTTGAAGCCGTCAACATGTGACCTTCAGAGTCGTAACTATGTTCCTTCTCCCCTCTTTCTCTTTATTCTTTCTTCTCTTAATCGCACTTCTTTTGTTCTTCTCTTCCTCTCCTGGGTAACTTAAACACCTATTTTCTGTATCTCACTGAAGTTGTGGGTACCTCACTTAAGTTGCATGGAGTTTGTGTTCACTAGATGTAACAAAAGTTCCCTGCTATAGCAATGCTTGCTCTCTGTTGTAATGCTTTCGTGAAGTCGCATGGTATTTTTGTAAAAGTCTTTTTGCCAGAACGCCTATTCTCTCACCAAATTAAAATAAATCTCTTAGAGAAAAATGTACAGTTTTTCTCTGGTGAACTCAAGGTATCAAAGACTCAAAAGGCTTTGCAAGAGTTTGTGTGGGCAAAATCTCAAAATCAAAATTGAAACCTGAAATTGCAGTGAACACTCACTAAAGCCTGGAGCTTCTGGACCAGGTTGTAATAGTAAAGATGCAGTGAGCATCATTAATGCGCTTATTGAGTTTCTTTGATAATTGAAGAGATTTTGTTACTGTTTTAGATCTTGCAGTGAGAAAATGGAGTTTTGGCAAAAGAAAAAATAAACCTCTGCTAAAAAATTTATCACTGCGTGGATCTAACCAAAACTGTGTATTCTACATCCTCTACGTCATTTATGAGGAACTGTTAATAATGGGTCATTTGCAGCATCTGCCCAGGGCACTTCAGGCTACAAACTGGCTGTTAAAGAACCCTGCGAGACAGGGAAGTGTTTCTACCTTAAGACCAATGACTCAGATGTGACAACTCCCCTTCGGGGAGGCATCAGCACCTTCACACCCAGCCTGAGGGGTCATGTCTGCTAATGGGCCATTAGGGATTGGCATAACAGGCAGCTGCAATGACCTAGACCATCAAAGATTCCAAAAATATGCCATGACTCACAGAGTTAAATCACCCATTGTGAAGCTCCCCACCCTGGTGGAAGGTACTGGGTATTCCCACCTGAACCTGAGTAAATATAATCTTTGGGTTTTGGGACTTCAGGTACCACTTGCTGGATCCAAAGGAGGACCAGAACCTCAACAAGACTGCGACTGCCACTCTCGACAAGACTACAATCATTACTTTGACAGGACTGGGACCATCATACTCAGCAACAGGTTTTCTTTCCTTTTACTTTGCACTCAGAGGGACCATGTGGGGCTCAGCACAGGGGCTAACAAACATAATTTTGTTCATGTCCCAGAGTGCTGGGTTATACACCAGTTTTTTGGGGTTAAAAGCAGTTTTTCTCTCTATCATTGTATTTATTGTAATCTTTTTAGTAAATTATAACTCTGACTTGAGCTGAGTTCATTGCTCCTGCTGATTTACCTTTAAACAAGCACACTGGACAGAAAGAAACCTTTCACTTTCATTTGTATGTCAAAGGTTATACTTCTAGATAACCTTGTTGAGATGGTCAAAGCTGTAAGAAAACAAAACAAAGGGAGAGGGTTTCCTTTTTTTTTTTTTTTTTTAAAGCGTTGCTTTTCACCTGCAGTTGCTTTCTATGATATTTCTACAGAACGACACCCAAACCCACAATAGTTATGAATATTGAAAAACACTGGTTTGATTTAAAAAAAATAAAATTAATGGAAATAATCCAATGTGTACAGAGTTCTAGTACTGGGACTTGCTAGTCTAAGTTATTAGAAGATAACACACTGTGCTATATCAGGCTCTTCATATCCCTTTCTACAGTTCAAAGGTTTTTTAACTTGTCTGCAGCACAAAAAATCAGTGCTTTTCTGAAATTACCTCAGAAAGACATACCATGAGCATAAAGAGCAGCTTAAAATTCAGAGCCTAAATTCTATCAACTTCGTTTTTATGCTTCTCCATCAAAAATATCTATTTTCTCTGGCAAATTACCATGGATACCTAGTTTTATCTTATATGAAATACAAACGTATTTCAAACACCACAATTTATCAATAATTTTCTTTTACACGTGGAATATCTTGAGAGTCACATTCTAACATTTTCTAAAAGCACTGCAGTTCAACTGGTTAAGTCAAGGTCAGTTTGTCTGATATTTAAATGGAGTTACAGCTTTTTAATGCTATTTAAAAGAAAGGCAGTGGGAAAATCCATCATTCTTCAGTAACCTCCCAAATGTCAAGACATTTTGATACATTGCCACAGCAATTTGAGGATAAGTCATGAAAAGTATACACAAGGTAATGTTTAAGAGTCACTACACAATTCGTGCACACTTCTGCAAAACAGAGCAAATGCCTCTCCCAGCCTCACAGAGTTTGCTTTGTTTTGTTCTAATAAATAAATAAATATAAAATTAATTCTGACAATTATTTTTTGTCAGAAATTGGTGTGCCATTGCCTGGGAAAAGCACAAAAACAGTGAACAATATAGTCTGTTAAATCAAAGATTTCAGAAGAGCTCTGGGAAAAATCTGTATCAGTATTAGTTAAGATTTACCAATGGACAAAGCAAAACACTGGCAAGGATGGTGCAAAATCCTCTTCCAGTACAACATAAAGCAATGGTTCCAGATAAGTGCAGCTGCACTGCACAGCAAAGTCCTACATCCACAGTTTCCAATTCTTGCTATGATTTAACTTTACAGGTTAAATATTTTCTGCTCTATCTTAAACTCAAAATCACACTGTCTTTTATTTCAGAAAAATGTATCCCTTCCCATTATGAAAGAAGGTTGTAAGCAAACACTCTAAATAATCAACAACAACAGCATAATATTCTCAGCAAATAAAATAACTGCGGAATAATCAGCCTGTGCTATTTTAGACTAAAACCAAAGGGTTTTTTTTCCAAAGGAAAGAAAAGGCATGGTTTTTAAATTCCACATTTTGACATGCAGTCCAGATGGTCAGGGCTTAATCTTGAAAAGTGCAAGTTCCACAAGAAAAAAGCCAGTAAAAAAAATTAGAAACTAATTCTCCTCACCTTTTCAATAAATGAAGAAGAAAAACTAATCAAATCAAAACCAAACCAAATCAGTGAAGGAGCAAAAAAAAAATCTACCTGATCCCTACATCTACCATCAGGACTTTCTTCTCCTGGAACGTTACTCTTCAGAGAAGCAGAAAACTGGGTTTGCAATGGAAAATTTACCTCAGGTACTGAAGCCTGGAAAGCACAAAATAACAACAGCGGCATGAAATTCACCCTTTACTCTGGCTTGAGGCGCTATTTGTCTTGCTGGTTTATAGTGTTTGTGCTCAAAGGTCCTTCTTTACACACACAAAAGCTTTAACATTGACACTAAAAAACTATCATGGCAAGTAATTAAATCTCAGGTTAAGAACAGTAGGGATGCTGAAAAAGCATGATTTTAACTGCTGAAATCTTAGGGGTTTTTAGAAATTATTCCTAACCTGACGGTGTAAAATGAAAAAACTAAGAGAACATTAAATCAAGAAAGTTGAATTCCACGAGCAGAGGATGCACAAGGCAGCCAGCCCAGGAGAATTCAGAGGGTTCCCAGCCTCAGAGAGGAAAGGGCATCCAGCAGCTTTCAACGTGGCCTCATTACCTCCAGAAAAATTAAGAAAAAAAAAAGAGCCTTCATATAGCTGGTTACAAATCTGGTAACCTTTCAATTACACATATTTTTATATAAAGATGTTCCAAGGCAACAGAAACCAGCCATGGATTTGAAGAGGGAAGAGCCAGATCAGAAAATGACGTGAAAAAACACAGCCGGTAGCTCTTTCTCTTTCTCTTTCTCCAACAGCTCAGCGCATGACTCGCTATAGGAGAGCTTGATTTTGCATGGCAGCCTGTTCCATTAGTGTCCTCATCGCCACAGTTTAGCTGATTTGCACGTAGTTTCACTCTGCTGCCAAAAGGGCTCTCCTACTCTGCAGAGCGGATGTTTTTCCAGCTGTATGTTTGCCAGTCAAAACAAACGCGTTGATAAAACTTCTAAGAGCTCAACATCACGGCATCTCATCACTTTTTGTAATACACAAAGGATTTGATGTATGCACGTTGTGTGCATGTCGAAAAAAGTAGAAGAGAAGGAATGTGTACACAAAAATACTGAGAAAGAACAGAGAAAATAAATGCCTACTCACTATATTATATCAAAACCACTTCTGCTAAAGCATCCATTAAATTAAAAAGTGGACTGTTTGAACACCAGAATGGAAATCACATACGGTGTAAGACAAACTTTTCATAGATACAAGGGCAAGAACAACTTTCATTTATGTTCAGAGACAAGTGCCAGTCTGATGGGCCTCATAGTGACAGGAACTTGGCCGGGAAGATAGAAACTGAAATGAAGTAGGGCCTCTGTGAAAATGGATGACTAGCTTTCTATTGATTTCTTTCCACTTCCTTAGGAATCAAATTGTTGTAAGATTCAGTTTGGAGCTTTCAGGTTTTTGCTCAGTAGGTTTAACTTTGACTCAGTAACCTCTGTGACACATCTGTTTCTATTTATTGTATTCAAGTCTAAAATGGAATTTGTACTTCCTTCATGTGCTTATGGTGATTGGATTTTCTCTGGCTACAAGAAAGGATGCTAGGTTTAATGCAGCTCATCAGGATGCACATTAATTTGTAACCCAGTGTAATGCAAAGTCATATTAAGTGTTAAAAAACCCACAGCTGGAGCACAGGGAACCATAAAGTCAAAACTAGAACTGAATATTCTTCTAAAATAGAAAATAACAGCAGGACACAAAGAATGCAACACTAGTTATGCTCTGCTTTCCAAAAATAAACCTCTCTGTATGGCAATAAATGAATAAATTAGAGGTTATAGCTGAGAATTGGGGTTGAACACACAGGAATGTCTATTTGTCATGACTGAGAGGAAGAAGGCTTAGCCCAAAGAGGATACTGAAGCCATTCAATAATGGGATCTCTATTCATACTTATTATGGCCCCAGCTAATTGGCTGCAGTGTTTAGGAATCTGGACCTCTGCAATCCTGCATTTACCAGTCTAGTCTGTTACTCACCTTGAAGTGCTTGAGTATTAAAAAAAATCTGTTTAGACTAGAAATGTATTATTCTAATCTGTAATATATCCAGAAGTTGTGAAGTGAATGTCAATAAATTGTGAGCTTCACAACATTTCCCAAGCCAAAGTCCAGCAAACTATCTGTTCTTTCTACCTAAATCCTTCTTGGACTTTCAGATGTAAAAGGCTCTGTTTAGGGCTGTCAGTAAAGCCCACAAACTACTCCACCAGGTTAGGGGCAGTCTTCTTCCACATTACAGCTGACTGCGTTGTACCTTGGAGCCAGGTCATCCTAAACACATCCTTTGCAGTCATTTTGCATCATCTCCTGTACGTTTTAGCACCTTTAGAGGAGTTCTGCAGACATTAGTTACACTAATTACTACTCTGTTGGCAATCATTTTGCCTACTGGAGGAACAGTGAAAGAACACCAAGTCAGGTATAGCCTAAGGAACGGGTCAGAAATTATAAACAATAAAAACCACTGTATATTCATGGAAGTCCTTGCTCCAGTAGAGTCATACCATTAAGGAATTCTCTCTAATGGAATAAGCAACCTACAGTCATATCCAACAGAAAGACTAGAAAGGAGATAAAACTTAGACTGTATATTTGAACAAATTAATAATAAAGGGAGATTAAACCAATCTCCCTAACTTCTTCTGTTACTCCTTCTGGCAATGTGAAGAGTCTGTAACATCCTTCTAATGCTTTAGTAGAGGATTTCCATCAAGATGGAATATAAAACTTCTCACATATAGAAAGGAATATATAGTTAAAATACTGAAATGATACTCGGTAATTCTGATATTTTTAGAACTGAATCTGTCATACGCTTCAAATAATTTCAAGACTCCTTAATGCTTCTGTTTCTCACTTCTTTACCTGTGAATCTTGAGTAATTCATTTTTTCAACCACAATATGGTGATAAGCTAAATTATTGTTTATCACATATGCAGCCACTGTGTAGGTGTAAACAAAAAATATTAAAGCTAGGAATGGGGAACTTAGTGCAGTGGTTCTATAATCCCTTTGTGCCAGTGTGGTTTTCTGGGGCCACATACAGCCTATTGACACTTAAAAAATACATATGTCTCTGTGATCTTTTATATAGGTGTGTACACATATATTTGTGTGTGTGCATGAACAGGTCCCCTGCACTAGAACACAAATGGGACAGACTCCAGCTTTGCACTGTGGCCCAGATGGCAAAATTCAGGTCAAATTCTCTATTATCAGGTCATCTCTACAGCTGCAGAAGTACTGGGAAATAAGCTCTCAGAAAACTCTAAATTACACTATCCGAGTCATGTCATTACTACACCATTCAGGTCATTGTATTGGGAGGAGGAGACTTCACATTATTTTTGGTTTGTCACTAAAAATTCAAGGCTACAGAACAGGCACCTGCATGTCTCATGTTCTGCTTACCTTAACCACTCTTGTCTATGCAACTGAACTTAAAACATCAATTCAGGAGCTTTCCCAAATCACTTATAAAATTATCTCTCTGTGTTTCCCCCTCCTTCCTTGTCGTATGTGGCTTTTTACAAAAAAATCATCCTACTTGCTGTTAACAGGGAAAGGCAAATCTCATGAGGCTCATGAGTACTCAGCACATCTTAATGTTGATTCCAAAATTAAAAGCCAGAGGGGCTTCTTTTCTCTCTCTCTGAGGTCTTCCAGCAAATTATTGATTCTTGCTGATCTCCTTCCATTAATATATTTCTTTCTTACAGCCTGAGTGATTGTGTTAAAGTGCTTAGTAACTCAGTAATCATGTACATCTCCTGGGGCTGAAAAGAGCTTTGATTTTAAAAGTAATTTGTTTCAAATGAGGCCTTATCCATCCTAATGTGAGGGTCAGGTGCTGAGGGAAAAAAAGAAAAAAGTAAGTTTTCAGGGATCATATTTGTAAGATCCAGAATTTTAAGCCATTTAAGATTTGACAGAAAAATAACTCAAATCTGTACCTTCTGAAAATCACCTACCGTTAATAACCTCCTATGAAAATCTGCTTCTACAAAACTGAGTGGTTTAAACATTCTTGTTCACAAAATATATATTACTAGGTAAAAAAAAGTGTTAATAGACCCCAGTCTTCAGTAACCTCAAAGTCAGACTCACCATCCCCAAGTATAAAAAAATAATCCAGACTTTTTCCTAAAATATTGCAGCCAGAGTTTGGCCTCATCCTGGAAGCCCAGCGAAGCTGCCTGATACCCAGGATTTTTCCTCCACCTGAGCTACCCTTCTAGGCAGAGCCTTCACGTTGCTGCTGGAAGGTGAAAGAAGCACCTGCCATCAGCACAACTCCTTTCAGCAGCGTCAGGTTACGGAGCAAACCCAACCCCTTACCGGTTAAAGTCCAGTCATGATGACAAACCATAACAAGTGTCAGAGTCCCACAGAATGCTCCAGCACAACTGCACCTGCTGAGGAGACACTGGGGTTGCACAGCCATGCAAGTTGCAGAACGTGTTTCGTGAGTATCCTGCTACTCCCTTCCGAATTTTAACAGGGTTTTAAGACAGGTAAAGGGTGCACAGAAAAATGCATACATTGAATTTGTGATTTGCTTCAGTGCAAAGCCTTTCATACCAGTTAAGCTGCAATTAAGGTACCAACTAAACCTCAAAGAGAGGGTGAGCTCAATATCCCAATGGGATGACCAAATGCTCTCACTTCCTGTAATAAGATCTTTATGTTGCTTGGCTTGGATTTGTTTAAAACCCATCAGTAATTTCAAGCTACATGGAAAGTCCTGGTACTCCCATTCACAACCACAAGCAGTGACAAAATCCTGTGCAGCAAGGCCAGAGAACCTGCAGTACAGTACACTGAAGGAAGGGGACTTAATCCACCCACCTAAAACCAATAGGTACATTATATATACAAACACAAAGGATCTTCTCTGAGTTGCTCAGACTCTTGCAATAAGGTCCTTTGTTGGAATGGCAGTTTGAACAGCTTTGTATCAGCTGGACTGTAGTTCATATTCTGTGCTGAAAAGTCAATTACAAGTAGAACTCAGTAAAGACATTAGTCTCTATACAGTACATTTATTTAGTTATTTATTTTGAAGCCCTCTTTTCCCCAGAATAAAAACAAACACTGATCAGCTGCAGAAAACTGGTGAGGTCCTGATGGTGGTTACAACTGGTTGGCCATGACTGATCCCATTAGTATGTTTCCTTTTTTGTTTGCTTTTTGTCTTTCAGCTAATGGAGATTTCAACTTAATTCAACACCATCCAAATAAATAAGAGCTATATTATTGCATTTTTTTTTTTGTATTTGATGCCCAAAGAGAAAAGGGGGCAGTAACTATTCAGAAGTTGGTCACTCCGGGTTTAGAGTCCTCATTTGTGATCGAACACTTTCTTAAATCATGGCTCAAAGCAGCCACTGTGAAGTGCAAAAGAGAAGCAGGCAGAACTCTCTGCTGGTATGTGTTGAATTAGACAAAAAGGAAAAAGCAGTTAAGACAAAAATAAGAATCTATTGGCTGAACTTGGCAGCTTTTCCACTCTCTGCAGCATCCAGCACCATTCAGGTAACAGACGTGTTCTGGCCTTGTAACAGCAAAACAAAGAAGATCAGATGATTCATCTCTCACAGTAAAAAAAAAATGCACCTGCTGAAACTGGTCTCAAAGCAAGCAAAATAATTCTCTTTGCAGTCTACACGAGTCAGATTATGTTTGCAACAAATGGTAAGATTCCATCTGAGATTTATGGATTATTGTGTATTCCTCCCGCTTCAAAGGTCTCATCTGTTCAGCACCATAAAGTGAGTTGTTGGTGCGGGAAGGAAAGAGGCCACAGGTCTCCACAACGGTCACTGAAGATAAAGAAGTTTCCACCAGTACTTTGACAGACTGGGTCTGTCAGTGAAACTGTATTTCCCCTCCTAAGAGGATGTGGCTCTCTGTATATATAGAGCAAACTATCCAACTGTCTTTACTTATCCAGGGAATACGCTGCAACTTCCAATGTGCAAATTTGATAGGTTGGTAAAATTTCGACCTCTCTACCCAATTGTCTGTTAAACTACAGGGATTGTTAGGTCTGAGAAGTTGTCGTACCTCTAAAACATTAGTGAGTGGGACAAAACTGCAACTCCACACAGGTTTCTTAGCAGGAATCTTAAGCTCTTCCAGATAGACTTCACCTTGAATCCAAAAACTGAAACAACAGTTGAGGGCGTTCAGTTGTCTGAACCCCAAATTAAGGAAATAGGAGACGCTGGCAATCAAAACTGTTTCCTTTCAGAAAGCTCTCATCTTCTGGACCTGAAAGTTTTTGATTTAGTTCCCTCCCATTAGATACTCAGTATCTGAAGGAGACAAGAAAGTTTGTAACACTCACTGTCTTTGGCCAACAATTGGTAATTTTGTTTATGAGACCGTACTTGTCTAAAATGACACAATAAAGTGAAACCCATTCCCAAGTTATTCCTCGGTACACCACAACTGTTTTCAGGGAATTTGCTGCTAACTGAAGCTAATGAAAGCTTCTTTTCTTCTTGCAGAAAGGGTTAAAACAAAATTATTAATTAAAAAAGTTATTAATTAAAACTATCAATTTTAAGAAATCAAATATGTTGGAGACATTCTGTTAGTGGCTAAAACCTGTGTATAATATTACAGAGTAGTTTTCACTTTTTTCTGTACTGCTGAAGTCAATTCAATTCCATACATACACTAGATATCAGATTATTTAATATATTTTTCACCAATCGTCATGCTAAGCAGCAGATGTTTTAGATGTTATTGCCATCCAGAGGAAGATGCCTTAAGGACACATGTGTGTGTATCTGTGCATGCACAGACACCCCTCTGTAGCCACCTATAAAGTGCTTCCCAAGTAACAGAAAACAGGTCTGTGACACTTAGGCTGTTTCAAAATAAAACTTCTAGTTCAACATAAAGTAATTAACTGGAGCATAATGAATCTACAAGCAGTAGGCTAAGTGCACAGGTTAATGGGTTTGTGTTATTTAAATGGCAGCTCTGCCTCCCTCCCTCACCGAGGCACAAACCTGCCAACCTCCTGCAAGAGCATCTCAGCCTTCCAGCCTGATCTGATCAGCGTAACTCTCATCTGCCACCACAAACACGAGATCACTGAAAATTAAATGTTCCACTTCATTTGACCTTCTCTTGTAGAAATATATTAAACATGTATAAAAATCGTACATTTTCTTTCATTGATTTCAGAATGTATTCAACCCGAAAGCAACAGAACACGCATTTCAAGAGCTGTCAGATACTCAATTTACTGCTGTTCTGGGCACTAAAATGCACGGGGCTTTGAGAACATAAAAAACAAAGCTACAGATACATGCTCAGAATATAGAAAATTCTAAAGACAGTTCAACTATTTGTCATCAGGTTTCTCAAGTCTGTTTTTTTTGTTTATTTGCACATTTGTTATGCAGACTACTTAGAGACAGTATGTTCTCTGCTTTTTCCCTCTTATTTTAATATTAGGTATTAATATATTGAAGTTAGATTTGCATAAAAGCTAATATGTATATGTGCACTAACATGAGTATATAAATATTTATGAACACACCTATCCAATAATTAAGGCTTTGCAAACAAGGCAGTGTTTTTTTAACAAACAGGCTTAAATACAGAACGGATCTTATCAACTACCAACTGGACTACTCCCACATTTAAAATCACGTATTTTTTCTACTTATGCTGACATTAACATTATCCTGTACAAACAAATATTCAGGCTTTGAAGATCACCTTCTTACAGAGAGGGATAGCAGTAGCAAAGGGCACAGAAATATTCTACATGCAACTTGTGCTTATTAGCTTAACAAATACCAGTCTTGGGACAGCCAAGTGACATGTCTTTTACCTCCCTGGGAGCCAGCTCTGTGCTTAACTCTGCTGACTAAATTGCCTCCGATTAGAGAACAAGGCAGACAAATAATTCTTGCCAGAAGAAAAAAAAAAAAAGGCAAATGTGGAGCAAAAATAAAGATCCTCCTTGAAACAGAAGCCTGCACAACCTCATGCTTCTTCAGTAGCGCTTTCTTTAGGTTATTTTAATATTCTGGAAAGAATTTTTCATGTCTTCCAGTGAGGTATCAGCTGTATTAGCAGGCATAGAGCTTGAGTTTCTCTGGGCTTACTGACTCTGGCCTTCCTGCTGCAAGGGCAGCTTTTCCTCAGCAGGCTTCTGGTTACCAACAGGAGGATGTCCTGAAGAAGTTCTTACTAAGGGCTGCACCATTTGGGGCAAGGCAGACACTGTGACAATTTTTTCCTGTGAAAAAGACATTTATAGATTTGTAGAGTACTTTTTTTTTCTTTCTTCACGTATAAAATAGTAGTACGTTAAACATTATAAAGTGACAAATAACTAAACAAAATAAACACCCTCCTAGAGAACCACATTTATTCCCACTTGGATGTGCAGTGAAAGTCTTATTCTGGAGCTGAAAATAGGCTAGAGTTCCTTGGCATGTTTGAAAGGCACTCATTTCTTCCTAGCAGGGGCCCAGGAGCAGGTCTTTAGTGATTTTAAAAGCTTCCAGCTACAAATCCAGTTTTTCCAGCCTTCTAACTAATTTCTGATTCATTCCTTGTGTGATAAGGAGTTGCTAGTCTGTTTTGGAGAACCATCAGTGTCTGCCTTTCTTCACATCAGATTTCATGTGACAGAAGTACTTAGTTCAGTTTCCTCTCAAAATGTAACTATCGTGTGCACAAGCACTTTAGTCCAGAGACAAGGTTATTGAGTGATGTCAATAATCACGTAGCACAGGGACTATTTACTGCCGCCAGACACTCGTCTCTTCTTTCAACCCATACCCTGCAAGCAAGGCTATTTTATTTAGTCATATTGGTCAATTACTGGATGGTTTGGTATAAATAAAATGAATAGCTTAAGAACTTTAGCTCTCTCTCATCTAATTTTTATAATTGGCCTCAGTATTTAAATTTTTCATGGAGAAAAACTCTATTATCTCATTCAAATCAGTATTTACTGTTAAGTTTACCATTAACTTAAATTGTAAAGACAAGCCTCAGATGAAATTAGAAATCCTGAATTATTCATGATGAGGTCTACTAATTTTACACTATTCTTTCTTATGTGAAACTTCAATGTGTCAGACCAAAAGGGATGGATTTTTTTTTTCTGGCAGGGAATAAATGCTTCAAAACACTCCCCAGAGAACAAAAGGGAGCTGTCACATTGAAGATAATGTATTTAATCTCTTTGTTACATTACAGCAACTTCAATAAGCTCTATTGTACCGCAGTTCTGTATAGCAACCCTGCAAAAAATTCAGTTACTAAGTAAGCAGCATGGTGGTCAGTACATTTCTACCAACTTAACAATTAGATTAGTGCTTTCAAAATACCCAAAAGCAGCAGTAAATTCCTTTCATGTAAGCTGGCAAACACAGCAAGCATGTCAGTCATTCCTCAAAGCAAAGATGCCAGTTACTTTCTAATCTTCACTGATTTAGCTAAATTTGGATTCAAATTACATAAGATTTCTAGCCTCCTATTATAAGCTTTGCTCTACTCGAGACCCATTATGCAGGTATTTCTTAATTTATTTTAATATCCATATTGGAACATATTCTAGTACCAACACAAAAACATCAAAAATGCTGACTATGTCTAAAGGGTGTTCCAACTTCCAAATAATTTTTAAAAATAGCGTCTGGAGAACAGAAATTAATGATATGTATGAATCTAGCTGGAACATGCTAAGCAGGAAAAAACCAACTCAAAGCATCACTTTCCTCTCTCAGGTTTAAGTGGCTGCTGCAAACTCAGCCTCCATCTGTTGCACACTCAGAGGAACATCCCAGTGTCTTATGAACACACACGGCTGGACTGAGATCCCACCCAGCCTGTGGAAGGATTTGTCCTCTGTTTTTCCAGTAGAACAATTGAGATATGTATCATTAAGTTATTTTTTTAAGATACAGATATATTTGTTAATTGAATAAATCATTGTTAAGAGTGCAGAATACCCTTTAAACAATTCAGGCAATGATCCCTCAATATACTACCTAGGGAATATGAGTACTCTGACATTTTATTTAACTTTCTTTTGTCCTTTATCAAATAGGGTAATTTTAATAAATATTTAATTCACAGTCCACAACAGCCTGTGCAACACTGAACAAGTGCCACAGAATACTTGCTGTATCAGAAGCACAGTAGCTACCATGACAATAAAGGATATTGCCTCTTCTTTGTGTAGCGGAGCGTAAATTTACACTGACTTTTCTGCTATTTCTACTTTTTGATCATGTGAAATGCTGAAATTCTCAGTTCTCAGAAACAATCTCATATAGGATCTGAGACTGCAGTAAAAATAAACACAGTAATTCAGGACTTCAAAAACTGCAACCTATTTAATACCAGAGGCAATTATCTGATATAAAATGTTGTAAGAAAATGTAATAAGAGGAGGATGACCAGATGAAATGGAGCCAGCTGTTGTCACAACCATGTATCTAAAAGACCTCCATGCCAAACCAGTATCAATTCAACCAGTAGTTGAAAACCAACAAAGAATTAACAAATCAAGGGCAATAATATAGACACAATCTGAAAATCCACTCACATCATAATAAAGAGTATAGGACTATTTTTCTAGCTCAGAGTAAGCTAACAGAACACATTTAAGTATATTCACAAACTGATTTTGCTAATGAAACTTTCAGATGGTGAACACACCACTCTTGGAAAAGACTGCCTATGAAGTTGAGCTTTGCAATATTCCCATAAGGATGGGCAACCATGAGTTTTGGTGTGCATTGGAAAGAAGCAAATTTAAAATTCAGAGACCTGGAAATGCTTTGTGGCTTCTTCTCCATCTATAGGTCCCCAATTAAAAAGAGGACTTAAACATATGCTTCTGTCTATTTCAATTTAGGAAGTCAGTGAAGCGTGAGCTCAAGGCTTGCATTCTGCACAGGGATCACTGTAGAAGTGGGGAATTTAGTAATAAGTAACACTTAACTCTTGAGCAGGAGCTTGGATCAGTCATATAAAAGGGTTTAATGTAGGAAATCACTACCATTAACTTCATTTTAACAGATGAAAGAGTTGGGACACAGAAATGAGTGCTTTGTCTCCAGACATACAAAAGACCAATAAAAAGAGAATCTATGGGAAAAGCCTGTAGTATCCGATTTTCAGCTCAGACTTAGGGTCTCTCCAGCCATCTAACACAACTACCCCAATTGTTTTATCTACCAGAGAAATAACAGTGCTGTATCAATACAGGTACTGTAAACATCAGATGGTGCTCTGGAAATGAGAGGGTATGGCACCAGACCTTCACATGCCCTGTAATACAAATCTGGAGTAAATCTACTCTAACACAGCAAACAGATGCAACAATTGATTACTTTTCCTAGAGAAACAGAACCTGAATCTGTCAAAAAGTTGGTGGCCCACATTGACTTGAGGTTTCTTCCTCCATTATACTTGTGATTTTGGAACATATTCTGAATAACTTTCATACTTTCTTGACCTGCACCAGTTTCCCCAGAGACATTAAACCAGATATCTGCAAGACATTTTTGACAAAATACATTTCCAAGAATTTCCTCTGTTTTTACTGAATTCCTGCTGAACTTCAAAAGCCCTTCCAGACTAATTTGACACATTATGGATGCAGGAGTGAAAGACTGCCAGAAACTGCAGTGATTCCCAGTACTTTTCATGCAACACAGAAATACCATCAGCATCTTATGAAAAAAGGTCAGGACAACTCTTTTGTTTCAGCCTTCCTCAAAGACTCATCCTCATGTGCTTGCCTCTGCCCTCAGGTTCAAGCCAACTCTTAAACAAGCAAAAAGAAATAAGCTCTGGTTTTGGCAGTATTATGTACACCAGACACACACCGGCTACCAAAACTCTGATGTTCTCTTATTGCTTAATCAGCTGTCAAAACGTATCCCTGCCTCTGCTATTTCACTAATGCAAGATCTATTTTACACTCCAAAAGATGTGGCACAGGACCCTCGGTATTCAGTAAAACAGGTTTAACAAGACCAGCATTTGCTCACTACCCCCAGCAGTGAAACTGCACAGAGAATTTCAGACATCAATGGAATAAAGCTGTTTGAACAGAAATAGTTGATCACTAGACAACTTATTTATATTCTGTACCTGTCCATGTTTTAAGCCAAGAGACAGTATTTTTCCAACAGCTATTTTACTATAACCCTGAAACCAGCATGTTAACAAGGCTATACCAATGTTCATGTTTGGAAAAAAATCAGATCCTCGGAGTTACATTACTTATTTTGTAATTATTTTAACTATTCCCTCAACAGAGTATTTTTGCTTACTTCTTTACATTTCACAGTTTATGTACAGAATTGCCTTTTAACAGCCTCTCTGTGGGCTCCCACAACCTTAATTCATTTGAAACCCATATAAACCTCTATGCCATCTGGTAACTTCTTGCAATCTAATTATCCTGATAAATGTATGCACAATATTAGACATTTTCCATTACAGAGGTGACTAATGTTGCTTCTCTATTTACAAATCTGCCTGCAGATTTCTGTTACAGGCCCATTTGAGGAGGCTAGCAGACTTGTTCATTTAAATTTATTTCTTATTTGATGCCAAGTTTTTTGCCAAACGTTATTTGAATTACGTTCTACTGTTTATTCAAATCAGTTTCCTGTCTTGTAAATTAGGTACACAAAGTAACAAAAATGCCAGGGAATTTGTTTTGCACATTTTTTTGTATGCTGCCAAATGAAATTTTGAATAAAATCACTGTTGCACTGTGAGAGGAAAACTAGTGATTGAAGCAGCAGATTTTCCCCTCATCTTGGAATTTCAGGGAAGCAGCTGTATGTCCTAATGAGGGTTCAGGAAAGGCAGCTGACTTTTGCATCAAGGCATTATATGTGATCTGTGTTACACAAGGCTACTGGAAAATATTATGAAACCACAGGTAGCCCCGTGCTTCCCACCGGAGTACTCACTTATACAAATTAGTAGTTTTTCCACCTGAAATACCACAGAGCTTCACAAATGGAACTCACTAGGGATCTTCAGACTGAAATAAAGAGACCAATGTCTTTAAAAGGCATCTCAAAACACAGGGAGTTGACTTCCACTCTGCCCCAGTGGTGCTCTCTGTCAGAAAGTGCCAGTGCCTGCAATCCATAGAAACTTGGCATAGAACAGTTCATGACACATACAAAAATCTTGTGGTCACAGACTAGCCAGTGCCAAATTTTCACAGTGACTACAGAAAACAGACAATTTGTGAAATGACAAAAAAGCAAGGCTAATGAAGGAAGAGAGCTGGAGCTTATCTTCAGTTTGAGAACAGTAATTTCTGTACTCAGCTTATTTAACATCTGCAAAACTGATCAAGAGGGAACTGGAGAAATGGTTTCTGCAAACTGTATAGCCGTATAGCTAGTTATCATTTAACTAAGAGTAATAAACTGCCTCAAGAGTTGTCTTTTTTGGTAACGTGATGTTATAAAGGCCCACAGAACAACACACTTTATTTTTAAAAGGACCTCCTAGCAATCCCTCAACGTGCTTATGAAACATATTTAAACTCTTAAGAAACATCTAAGCTTTTTTAAAGCTTTGAAATATAATCACTTATGCAAATATAAGACTTCTACTTATTTCCCAATATCACTCCATTGTGGCATAGATACTACTTTATGTATGAAATGTGTCTAACATAGATTGTGAATTTATGTATCTGTGTTCCTCACTAGCAGCAAAGGACGAAGGTGGCATGGAAAGGGTTTTCCAGAAAGAGGTGCAGAACCACCAGTTGCACAGGCTCCTCTCAACAAGCCCAAATTTCTCAGCTTTGGCTCTAGGTCATTTAGCACAGTTGCAATAACATCCTCTGGTTTGGGTACTCGGGTTGACGTTTCCCCAGGAAAACTGCCTTCTAGTGTTTTTATTTTCCGATGCTGCTGCAGATTATTAAAATGCAGGAGGAGATGACACTGGCAAATTCAACATCACCAAGCTTTTCGTTTAAAACTCAACAGTTTCATCTGAGGTGCTGGCAGAGAGCTGGGTACCAATGGGCAGGGCGCTGAACTTCACTGTCAGACACGCCAGTACAAAGGGACACTAATTACACAGTCAGAGGTTTTTTTCACTCTGAACTCTACTAAAAAGGCAGCAGTTGGCTAAATTAGACAAAATTAATGAAAAAAGAAACACCACATAACACAGGCACATTTATCCTCCTTCAATTCAACCATTAGGAGTCTGTTTTGCTGCTGAGTAGCACCAGGCTGGCTCAGCACTAATTAAGCCAGTCATTATCACAGCTAGGTGTTTACAGCCTTTAAACTTCTCCCTCATTTCTTCTCCCATCACTTCCTAGGAAAAGCGTTTGCCCTTTTTAATCCAGACAGCAAACAGGCCAAAATAAAACATTATCCTATTTAGGGCTGTTAGCCAAAAGGTTAAAAAGAGAAAAGCCTTCTAACCTGGAGGCATCCTGAAGGGTGATGGAGAGGAGCAGCTGGTTCAGGGGCTGCCAACATCTGTTGACATAACAGAGAGATGTGATCCCAGAGAGGATTCCCTGAGACCTGCAGAGATCTCTGCAGAGCTCGTGTCAATCTTCCTGGTGGCTGCAGGTGACGTTCAGAAAGGTGTTGATACTCCACAGACTGATGAATTGCGAGTGAAGGGTGGGGTGAGGAGGAGTGTGGTTTTCCCTTGTTCCCAGGCGAAGACAAGCTTTTACACTCTGTGATAATGCAGCAAGTTGTGGAACGTCTGTGTGTCATTAAATAACAGTGCAGGGACATAAAGCTTCCCATTAAACGAGCACCATTCTGAAAGTAAATCTGATGAACCAAACAGAACAAGGGCGAGCTGTAACATCCACAGTGCTTCTAATTAAGACTAAGCTCCTACACGAGCTTGCTGCAAGTTAAACATGCACTTCCATGCACATCCAAAAGCTCTACTTGAATGCCTCAAACCCTGAAGCCGTGTCAGGAAAATCCCTGGGACACCCAAAGAATTTCCTGAAAATCTGAGTCAATAATAGAATGTGCCAAAAAGGGCTTGGAGGTTTGGTCCCAGCAACCAGCCCCTCTATGAAATACAAAGAGGAAAAAAAGCCTAATGATAATTCAGGGAACAAATGCAACTATCAAAAAAGCCTCATTTCTTGCTCAATGATACACTGGTAGTACATAAGTTTTGGTATGGATGACTTTTCCTTCTGAAGAAATTAACCCAGAGATATTTGAAATTGGTAAGACTTAGACCCAGTGGTATTGAATTAAGGATTCTCTCATGGTGACGCACAGAATGTCACTCTTCAAAGACAAGGAATCCCTCCAATGAGTTTCTACCCATCAATATAAATTAACATCATTTAACATGCAGAGTCCCCCTTAATTTTCAGTTCAGGAACATCTTGAAATTTTCCACCTGAGATATTATAAAGAGCACAGAATTCTTACAGTACCTCTTCACTGAGCAACCATTAGTGTAATACAAAGTTACCAAAATCTGCATGGTCCAGCTTTGACATGTGACAGTTGTTGTGGATGGATAAAAACATTTCCTAAGAGAACAAAAACATGGTAGTTTGATGAGAAAGCAATGGGCATTTATAAATATCTCTGCAGGCAGGCAAACCGGGACATCCTGTCAGGAAAAACCAGAAGTTTCTTTTTTTGCTTTTAGAAGACTTCAGCAAGTATCTTCACTGAGCTTTCTAAACATAAAAGAACTAACTTAAGACATGTTTTTGAACTGTAAATCCCTTTTGCTTATCTGTCTTCTAACCAGACCTCATTAAAAACCATAGATTAAAACAAAACATGTGCTGCCACACCAAGTGAATCATCATGTCTGAATGATTCCAATCAAAGTGGACACAAGTTTTTACATTTTGCAGAGATTTCCGAAGGAAAGCAAAAGTCTGCTCCAAACCTTGAGGCAATGATTGAAACCATGGAACAGGGCAGCTGGACTCCCTGGACACAAGATTCTAGTGGCTTCTGGATCACTCTGCACCTCCTCTCTCATTACCTGGATGCTCAACACGCCGAGGAGCAGAGCACACCCCCAGTCCTGATCCAACAGTGCCAGCAGCCATCTGAAGAGGAGTGCTGTCATAATTACAGTGGCTGGAACCAGTTTATCACTGTGTGAATGTAACTGGAACTGTGTATTCCATATCCTCTCTGCCATTTATCATGAACTGTTCATGATGCATTGTTTGCAACAGCTGCCCAGGACACACCTGACACCTCAGGCTATGAACTGGGTGCAGGAGAAAACAGAGATAAGAGGGTTCCCTGTC
>VWZG01000878.1:473394-554609 GCA_013396735.1 Grallaria varia
ATTGTAATTTTTTTATTAAATTGTAGTTCTGACTTCTAAACTCTTTTGAGTAGGATTCATTTCTCCTGCTGGTTTACTTTTAAACCCGCACAAGTGTTTAGTCACACGGTGTAAAGACAAGCAGAGGATCCAATACTTGACAGTGTCGAACCAGTCTGGGAGGTGTTGCCTTAAAGGACTGAGATAAAAAAAACCTCCAGGCAAATTTAGTAGGAGATAAGATGAAGAGAGCAGAAGCTTTAATAAGCCTCCAGGCCCCAGGAATACATATCCACGCGCACATCCTCTGACCCTGATTCCATGATTTTATAATAATGTCCATCCAATCCCATTCTGCCACCCCCCTCAGTCCTGCCCCATTCCTCCTCCGGCACACCCCATTGGGAATTGAGTCTGGGGGTTTGGGACCCCTCTTTCAACATCTCCATCTTCCTCGCAGCACATTGGGTCCTTGGAGGCCTTCCAAAGTCCTAGATTTGGAGGTCCTTCTGCCCATGGTCTTGTATTCTGGTGCAGGCCTTATGGTGTATTTCTGCAATTCTACCTTGAAATGAAGACTAAACAGCTACTGGAATTTTGAGGGGTTGATATAGGATGGAGTTGGTATGTGTAAACATTAAGCTACTGAGCTACATTAAATCTACAACTTCTAAAATCTACAAAATTTAAAAAAATCAAAAATCAAAAGCTCTGAGGCATCAGAGGAACAAGTGAAAGTTCACTTCAAGATCTTCCCAAGCCTGGCACCAAGCAGCTCAACACTGGCTGTGTGAACAGGGATTGAGCTACAAGTTGAAATGCTGTGTGTCACAGGCCCAGCTGCTGCTTCTGAGCTCAAGCTTTCTTTAAAGGTAACTAATCTCTACTTACAAACGTACAACAAATACACAGTATATCTGTCCCAATTTCAGAATTCCCCAAACGTGGGCTGTTAGAGCTTATTTTTCAAACCTTCAAAAGCCATACAAATATCAGTGAAACTAAGGCTGTGGATCATCCATTGTACTGCTGCTGCACTAACACAAAATATATCCAGCTACTTAATCACAAAAGAAACCAGTAAATTGTTTTTTCCTTGCAGGAATACTTTGTCTGCTCTCTTTCAGCCACTAAAAAACACACCTATTATATATTGCTTTTAAAAATAAAAATTAATCACAGAAGTATCATATAAAACTAACTACTTTGGACAGAACCATGAAAGCAATTAAGTCAGATGAAATTATCTTTCATCATTCTAGTAAGTTCTGTAAGATTTTAAAACAAATATTCTAAAGAAAATTGCCTCTCTAACAAGACAGAAATGCTTCTTAAAAGAAGTAGAACAGCTCTTTTGCTTTTTTGGTCTCCAGAAAAATTAGAAGAAATTTTGGAATATTTCACAAAACATGGAAAGTAGTAAGTAGTGGCTGTGTTTTGGTTTTTTTTTTTTTACCTTGGTACTTAATGTCAGCAAAATTCTCCAACAGGTGCCATCACATGAGTATAAAAATTCTTTTTACCAGAATTCTTATTTGATTTTCGTATCAAGCCTGCTGTAAAAGCATCTTCTAACTCTATCCAAATCTGCAGCTGGGGGAAAGGAGCATGGGGAGACACAAAGGGCAAGAGAGGCATTTACTGCTACACAGAGACAATTACAGTAACTATTAAAAAAAGCTCCAGAAAAGTTCTTAGGGCACCCAATGCATAACAACGTCCCTGTCAGGTATGCAAATATTTGAATATCTAAATAGCGTGTTCTGATGCAGAGGGAAACAATGGGACCATTTCTAGATGATTCGTACATCAGGAGTGGCACATCCCCCTCGTTAGGTGAGCTGAGGACGAGGCAGGATGGCCATTGTGCAGATGCCACCCAATGCTCAGCTGTCACCATCAGGTGTGGGGTCGCTGTGCTCGGTGTTTGCGCTGCCTGCGCGTGACAGTGCCCGTAATGAAATGCTGGTTAGGAACAGAGCAGAGAGACAGCTGCTTTCTGCAAAGAAATTAAATGGCTCCAAATCACCCAGAAACAGCTGCCAGAAAATTGTTTGAGTTATACAACTCGAGATGTTCAGAGCAGCAGGAATGGATAATTTGCCAGAGTTCAGCCAAACCAGTAAAAAGGCGCCAGAGGGACCTGAGCTGGGTTTGCTTAATGCTCCAAGGGGAGGCAGAATAGGCTGCTTTTCGCACCTGATATATATTCATTTGCAGTTCAAGGAAATACTATTAGCTGTGGGAAATCAAGGTTGATTCATGGAAAGGGACAAGTTTTTGGAAACTTAATGATAAACCTCTGAGTCACTCCTTTTGCAAGACCAGCACAACATAGCAAGCCTGATTTCTGATTAGATTTTTTCAGTAACGAGTCACGTGGAAGTCTACCAGAAATGAGGCAAATTGTGGATTGAAAATCATTCAGCTTCCTCAGTAGGTTGTTATGAACCATGTAAGCAGTATCAGATGGGCTTATGCAAGTGAAAAAGCCACACTGATTTATGTCAGATGTGACAATCGTGACTTAGCATAAGAATAATTTGTATAACTTACTTTTCTGGAAGAGCCTACTGTGTATAACCATCTTTTTTAACCTGCTGTGCAAGGGCTTCAATGTCTAAACTGCACTCAGTGTGCAAAGCCATATAACACTGGGTAAGAAAAGGAGCTCAGCATTTGAAGCCCATCTGCTCATGTCACAGTGAGAAGGTTATAAATTTACTACAACACTCAACAGCATAAAAAATGAAATCCATTAAAATACAGATTAAGCCTGCAGTGAGAGGGGAAAAAACCCAACATGGGTCTACCCCTAAACTCCTCCTAAAACACATATGGCAACACTCACATTATGACATTGCCCATGCACATCAATACTTGTCATTCAATAAGATCAAGACCTGCACTGTCTAGCAGCGTACAGGCCCTTTACCTTCACATTTTGAGAGCTCTGCTAGAATATTCCTAAACCTTGCATACAATTAGGATTCGCCAGTCTCAGGTAAAAATCATTCCTTACAGAAGAGCCAGGAGTTAAAAGGCAAGGAAGGGGGTCTTTTAATACTAATTCAATTATATTCAACAGAGTATGGATTTGCATCTCACTAGGTTGTTCAATCGACGGGTTGAATCAACCACCTTCTTTCCTCCAGATGTGAACTCAAGGTATCAAGGAGCCCTATATTTTAATGAAAATCTTCTGGCTGAGCCCGTGAGCCTGCAGCTCTGGGGCCGGAGTGTTACCTCAGCACCAAGATTGCTACCACAGCATTTCAGGATTCCTCCTGAATTTAACCCTCTCCTTTATTCCAGAGTGATGGTGAAGTTGCCCCACCCAAGCCCTCGTGGCGATGCTGCCCTTTTCTGTCTATACAGCTTCAAATACTCCTCCAGACATTAAAGATGGATCCAATCTTATCATTTTTTCACCTGTGACCAATTTTCATCGTACAGCTCTTGAGGAAAGCAGTTTGTTCATCCAGTCATAAATCCTTCTTCCCATTTTGATGACTTTGGATTTGAACAACACACTCATTCAGCACTGGTTCCCAAGCATTCATTTACTGATTATTTCATTATCAGCCTGAGAGCAAATACTGAGGAGTGTTATCTTGGTTTAATGTCAAGCTAATTACTTTTCCTATGCCATTGTTTAAATTATGTGGGACTGTGTTGAAAACAGTGTTCTTTTTCAGTGATTTGTTATTTGATATTTCTTCCAGTAGTAATTGTATATTATTAAAAATTATAATAAAATGGTGACACTTGAGTACATACATCCATATAGATTTACATTAATTGGAAAGAGGGAATAACCATAGGCAGTAAATACAATTCCTCCAATCAAATTAGTTCAAATACTCTATTTAGTTTGTTGCCTTGGTGATTTTGTTTAAATGCCTCCTCTAAATTTTATTGGCAGTATAATGCTGGTTCTAACAGTTAGCTTCTCAGTATATTAATAGAGCTCATAAATGAATATAAAATATTAAAGAAGATTGGCATTTATTACAGCTAAACCCAACTGTATGCATTGAATTCTAATGCAATGGTTAATAACCCTTCCATGGCCAGCACTCAACAAGAAAAGTGTATCATGGTCTGTATTTGCATAAACACTTCCAGACTTTTTTCATAATTGTCGACAAAATATTACATTTGAATCTCTTATATAACTATCCAAGAATTATTAATTTTCGAGTAATATTTCAAATGAACCGTTTCATTCCACTCCTCAAACTAACATAGTTACACATCATTAGTTCCTTAATCATGGCTGAGAATTTGGTTCTCATGTCTTCTTTTTAAAAGGACACTTGTATGCAAATATACACATCCCATCAATTACCATGAAATACTAAAAAAACACAGACACAGACATGGAAAAGATCATATAAGTCAAAATAATGATTTCATCTAATATACACAGAACCACAAGAGTTTACAGTTTCAAAAAGAAAGCGTCATCTTGAACGTTTTATTGTCAAAGAAAGGAAGTGTTAGGATTACTCAATGTAGGTGGAGATGTCTTTGAACATTTCACTGTGTCATTTTAGGAACCTCATTTCTTAAAAATTTCACTTTGCTCTCAATTTTTTTAAAATCTCCAGATTAGAAAAACCCAAACAAACATAAAAAAAGACCCAGAATTGTTCTTAAATTTAGACTGTTAATTTATACATTAAAGTTAGATCTTCTCTTTACTGTGCCTGAATGTTTGTACATGTAAGTCTACACAACCTAATGCCACTCAATTTTCGTGAGAGTTCCTGGCAGCAGATTTCCTAAATTGTCATGCATCTCTTAAGAGCTGGGGGAAAAAAGTAGTTATGTAACTGTTGCATACAGGAAATGCAAACAGCAGCATTTCCATCCCTACTTCTGTACAAATTATTTCATGTGCAGAAACCTTTTGCAAGAGTCATCATCAAGGAACTTTCTATACCCAAGTTACAAAAATCACAAGGAATCAAAATAGAAGCAAAATGCTAAAAAATCTTCAACTACAGTGACTTGAAAATGAGTCTATAATTATTTCTGCCACTAACAAAACATTTCTAACATAATCCTATACAGCAAGGTCCATCAGTTATTATTTAGATCCCTGCCAGCTATCACAAGTGGTGCTGGCTATTTGAGGTGATCATGTTACATCTGCCAAGAGTCATGAAAGAATTTTCTAACTATGGAGTTCTAAAGTCATTAAAATTGCTCTTCAATTGTTTTGCTGGCCAGAAAAATAGCAAGTGGGTGAATAGGCAGGATGACTGTATGAAAAATCCCAAGCAGCATTTGGTGGGGAGGGTCAGAGTCATCCTTGCCAAGAGTATCTAAGTGGGAAAAATGAGAACATATTTTGCAGGCTCGGGGCAATTATGACATACACTTTCTCCTGATGTCTCAGAGAGAGAAGAATATCCTGAGCTGTGCTATTTTCGCAGAGTTTTCCTCTGGTCTCTGATTTATTGTCAGCTGATATGACCTTTGTAGACGATGCTTTATAACTTTTGGGACACCCGGGAGTGCAAACCTTGCAGGGTTCTGGCACCACTGCTGCATTCTGGACCATGAAGTGCCTGGCACTATAAAAAGGCTTTCAAACCCTTGCATTTGGGGATATTTGACCTGTCCTATGACTTCAGTGAGTACTCGGCTATTTGTACACCACAAGGGTAGGGATAACCTGAAGGCCAGAGCAGAGAAAAGAAGCTTTCACTGAAGGTTTCATCCCACAAAGCATAAGAGAGGAATTTAAACTGTCCTGGTTAGTGTCACAAAGAGGGCACCAAAACTAGAGGCCAGCTGGGTTAGCCACAAATGTGATGACTTGAGAGAGTAAGAATTGCGCTGCAAAGCACAAAACTCCACTCTTCACAAAGAAGAAACACCTACAAACCAGTGGTGCTTCCAGTGTTTTGAAAGAACTTTGGCAGTACCTCTATTAACCTGTTAACCTGCATAGCTGGGAAATAAAAAAGGTATTTTTCTTGTATTAAAAATGAAATAAAATCTACATTAATTCTATCAGCAAAGCAGAAGCTGCTCAAAGCTAAGCTTGACACAGAAGCTGTTGGCATTTTCAGAAATTGTTCTGAATGGCACTGGCCTGAAAAAGATTTGAGAAAGGCATCTGATTTCTTTAAGTGTTGCTTCAATTAAGTGTCTAACATTTGCAGTTATGGAGTTTTGAGAAGCTGAAGCAACAACATGTTCTCATTAATTTATACAGCAATAACAGTTTTGGCTCAAGGTTGGAATCGCAGGCCAATAAAACAGATGAGCAGGCAGAGCTGTCTCTCACTAAAAAGACAATTGGCCTCAGTGGGCTTTCTTGCAAAGTCCATAACTAATTAAAGTATTTACACAGAGTGAGAGACTGAAGACCTTTGCCAGCTTTTTGGGACATGTGTGCATGGCAGGGAGGCAAGTGTCCAGGAACCGGACAAGAGGAGAATTCCATGTAGTTGCACACACACATCTGCTTTTACCACAACCATGAGATACAGGTCAAGTGATGAAAAATTGACACTAGAGCATAAGAAAATACTAAGTTCTGTTGCAGTCAGTATTTGCCTTCCAAATGTCAAAGTGTTTTACAAGTATTAATTATAAATGAGGTTGTAAATCTCTCTTACAAAATACCTGGTATAGTAAATTTGACCACAGTTTACAAGGTTCTGAAGAAGGATCAACTAGTTTCTGTGAACCATTTTCAAAGTGCTTCTCAAGAGCTCCTCAAAGGTGTAAGTATCTTCCAAATACAATATGCCAGAAAAATATAGTATCACCATCTGAGAATATCAACCTGTCTGGAGGTTTTGAGGACATAAAAGTTTATTTATTCCTCTTTTACAAGTTTAACTTCCACAACAAATAATCCCTGTGGAGACTGACATCATAAATATTCCATCTGGTACAGTTACACTTCAGTAAGTAAAATTTAGCCAACACTATATGAGACATGGTATCTCTCTGCTTTCTTGCAATTACGGAGACAAGATTTTTAGAAATATTTGTATACTTTCACATTTATTTAAAAATGACATTATTTCTTGTTAAAAGTTTGAAATTATTATCAAATAAAGACTGATTTCCATTCACTCTTGGACCAGACACACCACAAATCAAAATATCCTGGCATAATTCTTAAAGTTTTTAATTAAAGTTTACAGGCAATGTGGTCTGAATGCACACCACTTCAGTTTAACATCACGTACTTGTACTTGCTTATATCTACTGTCCTTTTTAGCCATTCTAAACAATGACATGTCATTCATTCCTTTTTCAGTGAAGCCTGAGCTCTTTAACAGGGAGAGGAAATACATATTAGCATGAATTTGTCAAATTTCTACTCTCTTAACTGCAAACAACT
This sequence comes from Grallaria varia, assembly GCA_013396735.1. NCBI lineage: Eukaryota > Metazoa > Chordata > Aves > Passeriformes > Formicariidae > Grallaria > Grallaria varia. Next base: position 480,749 of record VWZG01000878.1, read on the forward strand.
AGTAAAACCACCTGCACTGCAAGCACACACACTCCCCCTACATCCTGAACACATTTACAATGTTCTATTACAAAGATATAATTAGATTTTATCACACCTGTGAGTAATCCATTGCTGTTTTTAGGGGAAGGTAATGATGCTTATGTAGGTGAAGATTTCAACACCAGCTCTTTGAAAAACTGCAATACACATTAGCTTCTTGTATTCAATTATTTGTTCCACACTTCAATTTCCTGCCAACTCTTTTGATGCTTAATTTCACTACATATTACCTTCTTAAATTAAAAAGAAAAAATACAGTGACAAATAATAAGTGGAAATGCAGGGAAGAAATAGTACGTGGATACCTTGGGACTGAGAAGGTACAACCTTCATTCTTTCAGTACTTCCTATCGCTTTCCAAAAAGTGAGGGAGATGAAAACTTTCATGACCACGAGACAAAATTCCCCTCTGCAGGACACTGTAATTCACTCCTACAGCATATGCAAGTCCTTGTACACTAAAGCCCATGGGGCTAAATTAACATAGATATTTTTGTATAGGTATACTGACATCCTAATGTGTTTCATCCTCTCAGGAAGAACGTGTGAGAATAGAGATGATCCAGGAATGGGGGGAAATATTCTCAGTTGTTGGATTTTCCAAATGCCCTAAAACAAGTTCGTATTAATGGAAATATGACTTATTCTCCTGCAAGCAGTTAGTCTGAGGTGAAAGACTGTGGAAAAAAAAAATCCTACAATGACATTTTCATTTGGACAGGCTAACTGCTGTCTGTGGGGTGGATGGCTGAGCACAAGGAACAGTAAAGTCCCTCCCAAGGTAAGGACTCCAAGTTATGGCTTTCTAGGTGTGCTGGTTTAAAAGTAAACCGGCAGGAAAAATGCACCCAACTCAAAAGAGTTTAGAAGTCAGAACTACAATTTAATAAAAAAGATTACAATAGATACACTGATACAAAGGAAAATTGGTTTCAGCNGTTTCACAATGGGCAATTTACTCAGTGAGTCACAGGATATTTTGGGCTACTTGATGGCCCATTAGCAGGCATGACCCCTCAGGTTGGGTGGGAAGGTGTCAATGATTCCCAGAGGGGAGTTATCACACCTGAATCATTGGTGTGAAGATAGGGAACCCTCTTATCTCTGTTTTCTCCTGCACCCAGTTCATAGCCTGAGGTGTAGAGGTGGGTCCTGGGCAGCTGTTGCAAACAATGCATCATGAACAGTTCATGATAAATGGCAGAGAGGGTATGGAATACACAGTTCCAGTTACATTCACACAGTGATAAACTGGTCTCAGCCACTATAACTAGGACACTAGGAGCAAGCGTACAGACTGTCTGCCTACAGAGAATATTTACTCATAACCTTTCCCAAATGTCTTCTCACTGAATTGCATCACAAACACCGAGGTCCTTCTGCTTGAGGTCCCTACCTTAAGCTCAAGTGACAAATGATTTCCATAGGGTTAATTAATCAAAAGGCACTCACTAATTAGGTAACTTCAACGTGTCTAGGTGGTAAATGAAACTGCACTGTGCCTCTGTCCTGTTAGTTCTTGTAATTGCTTTAAAGAGGTACAGCCCAGGCAATGCAGCCACACGCTGTGGGACAGAGAGAGCAGGAACCTCCTCCGCTGACACAGCCCATCCCTCACACAAAGCACTCCAGAGAGCAGGTTTGAGAAACAATTTTTCCACTGCCAAGTGAATTTTCTTCCCTGTCTCAAGTAATTTTCACATTTTGCCAATACTTAAAATACAGGTTACAAACCAAACTCTCACTAATGAAGGAGGGGGAAATTTACACTAAGAAGAGATGGTTATTTCCTTTTTATTGAGATAGTTCGAGATTCTTTTCCAATGTACTGATAGTGCTCTCCTTTGCCAGGCATAAAGTTTCAAGTAGTGAATAATTAAGAGAGAAATAATACTCTATTGTGACCCTCAAGCTCTTCAGAATATGTGTGTGGGTTATGACAATACTGAGAAATATAATGGAATACTCCCAACAGCCACATAATGTCTTTCATCCAGGTGTTGTGCAGAATGGAGTATGGGTTCAGTCAAAGAAGAAATCATTAGATGCAGAGAAGGCGCTTAATTCCTGAAGGATATTATTCCATCAGTCAGTGCTATAATACTCACAGGGTTATTTTTGAAATTTAACACCTACATTTTTTTCATTAAAACATAGACAAAAAAATAATCTATAACTTTACCTTTGATCATTTTGGCAGTTCTTAATCTTAGGACAATGTTAGGACTGGAAGGACCCTCACAGGTCATCTTGTACTTTACTGTGCCTCAGTCACTTGGAACTATTCCTAGAGATTTACACACACACAGACTGCCCCTTCCTCAGAAACCCTAATTCTAAAATGATTAATAGTAAGCTCTGCTTCTTATTTGCTTCATATTTTTTTAGTTTTGACTTTAGCACTCATTCTTGATTTGTTTCACACAGATCAGCTGCTGTATTTACTGTCTTGCTGATCCATCTAGGCTTGGCACAGGACCTTCTCCCTTGGCTGCAGCTCCGTGCAGAGCAAACCCAGGGCACAGCTGAGCTGGTGGCCACTGTTCATCCGAACAGGAGTCCCAGACAGGGGACATTCAGGGTACAGAGGACAAATACAATGTGCTTCTATTCAGTGCTTTCTATGGCTTTCTCAAATGCATTTCAATAACTATCATATATATCCAAGATCTCAATTTCTTTCTGCTCCCATGTCTTCAGTATTGGAAGTGCTGGCTACCAGTATGTTCCAGGAGCTAATAATTGCTTTCCACTAATCTCATTCCATGTGTTCTTTCTCAATTCATCTGGGCTTACAACTCTGATGGAGAGTAAAAAAATGCAAGCTCATAAATGAAATTTGAATGCTATTTCTCCCCTCACTGCAGACTAGATTTCACTATTATCATTAAAAAACAATAAAAATCATTACAAGCAGTCTGCCCATGGTATTGATGTCCTGCCAGTAGCCATAGTACAAAGGAACAGGAGTGAAAAATGAGAAAATATTGCAGAAACAGAATGAGTTTTGGCTTCTCAAAATCAAATAGAGAAAAGAGGTGGTCACTTACTACAAATGCTTCAGGAAGATAAACATCAAGAAGTGGAAAAGGCAATACCAAGACAAGTACAAATGACTATTAGAGGGGCATCAATGCATTTAGACTGTGAATGATAAGGCTGCCAGTCAGTAGTGCTGAGTTCTGGAATAGCCTCTGAATTGGAAAGGCAAGACAAATCACCCAGTGATCTGTGATACAACTGTTTGATGATGGGCAAGTCAAGAGGTTTCTTCTACTTGTGTTCTCAGCTCTTTAGGACTTGCTCTCTCATGCCTATTGAAAGGTCATATGCAATGTAGCTGCAGCGCTGAGGAGACAATGCAGCACTTGAGTGTTTCTGTTTGGGACTACGCAGATGGGTGTGAACACCCCGTCCTTTCAGTGTAAAGATGGAATTCACTCCGGTTATTCTGGGTAGTTCGCACAATGTACCAGTATCCACTTTTACCTTGGATATACACAGAAAGTGTAGACAGACCTTTAAAGTCTTGCTTTTACAGCAAGATCTGCCTGCTAGATTTCAGTTATACCTTCTGAACTACCTTCTGTTTCTGAAGGGATATAAATGGTACTGTGACAAATCAATTCTCAGGTGACAAAAGCACAAACCGCAGCAGCCAGGTACACATGCTGTCAGAGCCTCATATTCCAGGGAAGGTGGTAAAAGGTTGTTTTGGACACTTGCTGTTATTTGATCCTCTAATCGCAGTTGGGAATGTAGCCAAAACCCCACACTGTTGGTGACAACAGGCTGACAAACACTTTCTATCAAAGTGATTGATAAACTCTTTGCCGTATTTAGTAATTGTTTTCCACAACTTCTGAGCTTTATTTCTGCCATGCCTACACAGTCCCTGATGGCTGTCCGCTGGACAGCTCTGGAGCATTAAACAATCAATTTCTTCAGCCATCTGAGAGCAGTAGATGTATAGAGCTGTCACCCTGACATGCAACATCTCCACTCTCATTTCTTCTTAACAAGATGCTGGACCTGAGGAGTGATATAAAGAATAAAGCAGAAGAAACCCAGGGAAGGACAGAAGGGGTTCAAGGAGAAAGCCCACTTCTGATACAGGAAGATGTAGAGATTTGCAATCTTTCTCTTCATGAAACCAAGGAAAATTTCAAGCCCAGCTAACCCACCTGACAAGATTTGTTGTGCATGCTGTCACATGAACCACTGAGGGGGCCACAGCCCCCCACATCACAGCTCCTAACAGAGTGCTCACTGCAGCTCAGGTACACAACTCCTTTCTTACAGAAAATGCACATTTCATAGTATGAAGAACAAGTATATCTCTCTTTCTACCCAGAGTTTCACCTCAATTATTATTTTAGAACTGCTATGACACAGCTTTTCCTGAATGAAAAGTATCTTCTTGCCAATATTACCACTGTATAAAAATAACTATATCCCAGCTGAAAGCTCTATTAATAATTGGTACATTGAGTCTTTCATTATTTTTCATCAAGAGCATTAGCATGATACAGCAGTTACTACATTCCTTACTGTCTCTCTCCTTCTATTTAATTCCTATCTTGCAGAACAGTGTCTGAATCATCACAACCACATTTAGAAAGGAAGAATTTAAAAAGTACAGTAGCTGTAAAAAGCCAGGCTACTCAGGTGCAGTCAAACAATACAGGTGGCTTTTTATTTTGTCAATCCTGTCCTATTGCAACAGAACAAGAGTCTCTGTATAGGTTCCAAACGCTTAAAAAGGCTGAGACTTGGTATTAACCTGAAGTTCTGGCCACAACCTGAACATTAAACCTTTGAGAACTCTTAGTAGTTTCAACTGCCTTGAAGACGGGAGTTTTGGGTGTAGCATTTTTTTCCCTTGAGACTTTTCAAAACCAACTTATAAGATCAGTGCTTGTAGCTGCAACTCCAAGTTCTTGAGAGTAACAATCAGTATATTTTCATTAAATGCACTTTCCTGACAGTTAAAAAGAGTTAATGCTATATAACACTCCTAACAACTCTCAACTTCCCCCAGTACTTTTAGATGTACAGGGTCCAGAGAGATGTTAAAAAATTAGAAATTATTTCTGCATGTTTCGTTCCTTGCCAGAGTATTCATCTTGCCTTAACAATTGATTGATCCATTCCTGCTTATGAAGAAATCTTTGCACAGACTGCATTAAGGTGATGATCTGATCTTCGCAGCTCTCAAACCAATAGTTACCAAGTGCAGTCTGTCAGACTAAAGACAAACTGCTCAGCTTCTATTCAGTGATCTGAGTATCGCCTGATAAAAGGGCTTATTTAATACAATTTTAGATAAGAGGATCAAAGCACAGTGAACAACAGATGGATTGGTTGGTGCATCCTTTTATTTGGGGGTTTGAGGAGGGGAGAGGAACAGCTCTGTCAAAGCAGAAGAGACTTTTAACCCCATCTCAGTGAGGCTGTGTATAAATGAATGGTATTGCTCTTCTAAATGAATGACATATCATGTAGCTGTTAAAATAAAGGATTAATTATCTTATTTTTTACTTTTTCCCAGTTTTGGATAAGTGTTTCATTTCTGGTACTTATCTTCAATATGAAACCTTTGTATGAATTCATAAATATAAATTTATGAACAAATTATAAGGCAGAAAGAGGACAATGAAATTCCAGGATGCATTTTTGCCTCACACTGTTTCTGTCTAAGCCAACCTATACCAATGCCTGTTGGTACCCCGCTGAGTTTGTTGACAGCTACAGTGCTACACCAACTCCAGAGTCAGCCTCCTCATTTTACATTCTGAAATGATGCCATTTGGCACTGAATAATATGCTGCCTGTTAACATAAAGGAACAAAAAGCTGCTTTCACAAGGAATCGTGTGTGCTTTGTTAGATTTCCAAATATATTCAGCATCTAGACAGTTGCTTTACGTCTGGATGTACAGAAAGAAAGCAACATGCAGAGAATTCAACAGAACAAATTTCTGGTTGCAAGACCACGTACACCTCTAGACAAAGCCCAGCAACTCCTTATCTCATGCCCTGCAACACTTAAATAACATAAATACACGGAATGCTCCCAATGGGCCAATCACAGGTACGCCCAGAAGATGAAGATGCCCAAGACAGGGCTCCATCTTCATGTCTCTGCACCCAAAGCTTCTCCTCAGTTCTGCCATACATGCCAAAGAGTTGAGAATACAGAACTCCAACACCACTCCTGCAAATGAACAGCGTTATTCCAAGATAAACTTGATTAACGACATTACAATTAACTCTGTTCAATGCTGAATGCCTGTGGCAATAATCTCTTAAAAGGTAGGAATTAAAGAGGAAATAAAAGCGAAAAACTCCACCAGTTCAAATGGCAAACACAAAAATAATCATCAAAATCATAAAAATAAACGTCAACTTAAGAATAAGAAAACCTAACAGGTTGATATCAGTGGGGGTGAACAAAAGGTCAGAAGGATACTAGAACACTGAGAGGCACCACGGGCATCAAGTCAGTCCTATTTCTCCCTGGAAGCTCAAAACAGTCCCAGAAAGAATTCCAGTTACTCTCAAGTAAATGGGATCAGAAATTTTTAAGAATATAGAGAAGTGCAAGTCATGCATGAATTTTCTGATACTGTGAGCTTTTAAATATTTTTGAGAGCTACTGACTTTAGCAACACGTAGCTACAGATAAAAGTTACAAGAAAATGGATATAAATTACAAATAACTTACTCCAACTTCTTTGCTGCCTAAATTTACTTCATGGCACAGTTCCTTGAAATGCTGCCACTTTCTCCACCTCGTGAGCAGGCCATTTGAACTATTCTCTCAATGGTGCCCAAAACATCTTGCAAGAATTGATTAAAAAAACCCTAAAAACGAAAACAAAAAACCCAAAAAAGGCCAATGGCAACATAAACACGGGATCTTGGTCAACCCAACAGTACTATTTTAATGGTGAGAGTGCAGTGCAATCTTCTGGACAGAAAAGACTGCAAGATGTTTGAATCCCCAGCATCACCTGCATTTGCCAGGGAGATGTGCAACCAAAAAGGCACCCTGAATAACAAGAACACCTCATGAGTCTTGCAGACACACAATCCATGACTGTACTGCTCCAAAGATTGAATCTTGCTCGAGGAAAGGGGAATGTTTTATTGCCACATGGCAGCTCTTTACACTCCAGTCTCCTCCAAACCTCCTTCCAAAGCAGCAGTTCTGTAAGCACATGGATTGTAAGCACATTTGCACTCTGTGCTGTAAAAAGGCTCATGCACTCACTCCACATCAAGCCCACCCAGAGACCACAGCAGCTCTGTGGTGTCTCCTCCTTCCCTCCACTCATCTGCAGTTTGAAAGCCTGAGCTCATGCTGTCTGTCAGATGGGACACAACTGGCCTTTTCTTTTATTTGCTCACCAAACTCTCCTTTTCAGAGTTTTAATTTTCTGTCAGTCTTCTCTAAATGGGACTACAAATTCAGAAGTTGAAAGGTTTGAAGTGTTTGGCAGACAGACAACAGACACAGGTGTTTCCACAGGAAAGTGGTTTTTTCATTCTATATAAGCCATCAGACTAATGTTGGCAATCCCTTTAGGGTCCTGACCTTTATTTTCAGAGGCCAGCAATAACCAAACCTGAAGGACAAATTCCCAGCCCCCTCCCACTCTTACCCCGTTGGCTTTTAAATGGAAGAGAAGGGTTGAGGAAGGAAGTCCTTCAGACAACACTCTCACAATTTAGCCCATCCTGTACATCTCACTTGGCAGAACTTGGAATGAGCCTACTAAGGCTTTTACTGTTAAAATGTGTAATTAAAACCAAAACCAAAAAGCTGAAGAGCAATCCCGTGTACTTAATACATTACAAGTCTCTTAGAGAATTTGGGCACTTGTGAGAAAAATGTGAAAGATGCATGAAAAAAAATTAAGGGCCATTGGACACAACAATTTGGTTATGAAACGGAGATGAAAAATATGTTGACATAAATGAGAATGTGTTCACAAGACCCTTTAAGAAAACCACATCATGAGCAAAAAACTTCACTATATTGCATAAGAAAGTTAAACAGCAAGATGTTAGAAAATGGAATGTGACTATTTTAGGAATGGTCCTTACAGTCAACAATCAATTTAACATTTTAATGACAAATAATTAACACACTTTCTGATGAGAAAGTAAGCAACTGGACAAAGGGAGCGTCACTGGACAAGGAGACTTGGAGGAAAAGAGGAGTTCTAAGCAAATGATAAGAAATGCGAAACCCAGAAAGAATAATCTCAGGCCAGTGTTTTGCAAGTCTCTTCCAGTCAGTGCCCCAGCCAGGCAACATCTTTAAGTATGAATATTAAATAAAACTGCCAAAAGCAGCAATAGTATGACTAGTCTGAAATCAGTTCAACCACTTTCACATGAAACCAACATGTCAAACTGAGGTCATATACGCTGTTTGTCCTTGTGGCCTAAGAATAAAGGAAAAAAGAAAAAAGAAAAACCACAGACCTGCTTATGAAGCTTCAAGTGCACCTTTATTTTAGATGTCAGGTTAGTAGGATTTTTAATTCTTCCAAGTCATTTTGTGAATCTTGCCTGGTTTGAAACAAAAAAATTCAGTTTGATTTTGTGGTTGACAAGTTAAACGTTGCCTTATTCTCTTACAGCAACTTGACTTACCTCTATTTTCCCAGAAAAAGTGTTTCCTAAAATTCTACATAGAACAGCATGACCATTACTGTAAAGACCTCAGGAGTTGTGAAGCTATTTAACTTTGGGGAAAAGCAAATTAAAATTAAGGGATACAGAGCACTTATAGTTTTGTTTTCACAAAACAACATATATAATAAACAAAACAGATTTATTAAAATTACATATAAGAAGGTTGTGCCCCGTCATCCAAATCTATGAGATATACACATACTATTTCTGAATTGCATATATTAAATTCAATAGGAAATCTGGTATTACTAACTCAGAAACATAATATTTGGCAAGTCCAATGGCAGAGAGCTCTACTGTGCAAGCTCTCAACTTCACGCATTCTTAGAGAACAAATGTGTGTTTCCTCATTTGGCAATTCCAAATGAACAACTGTACAGCTGTATGTTGTTGCTTGACCAAAGATACATTGTTTGCTTAGTTTCAAACTTGCAAAGCTTTGAACAAGCAAACAGTAAAACTAAAGGAAGGAAAAGGCATTCTAGACTTCATAGAATCATAGAACTGATTGGGTTGGAAAAGACCTCAGAGATCATCAAGTCCAACCCTTGGTCCAACTCCAGTCAGTTTCCTAGATCATGGCACTCAGTGTCACGTCCAATCTCAGTTTAAAAACCTCCAGGGAGGGTGAATCCTCCACCTCTCTGGGCAGGCCATTCCAATGCCTGATCACTCTCTCTGTAAAGAATTTTTTTCTAATATCCAACTTAAATTTCCCCTGGCAGAGCTGAAGCCCGTGCCCCCTTGTCCTATTGCTGAGTGCCTGGGAGAAGAGACCAACCCCCACCTGGCTATAACCTCCCTTCAGGGAGTTATAGAGAGTGAGGAGGTCACCTCTGAGCCTCCTCTTCTCCAGACTAAACACTCTCAGCTCCCTCAGCCTCTCCCCATAGCACTTGTGCTCCAGTCCCTTCACCAGCCTTGTTGCTCTTCTCTGGCCCCNCAAAGTGCAGGACCCGGCACTTGGCCTTATTGAACTTCATCCCATTGGAATCAGCCCATTTCTCCAGTCTGTCCAGATCCCTCTGCAGAGCCCTTCTGCCCTCCAGCAGGTCGACACTCCCTCCCAACTTGGTGTCATCAGCAAATTTGCTGATGATGGCCTCAATCCCCTCATCTAAATCATCAATAAAGATGTTAAACAGGACTGGACCCAACACTGACCCTTGGGGGACACCACTGGTGACCGGCCGCCAGCTGGATGCAGCCTCATTCACCAGCACTCTCTGGGCCCGGCCCTCCAGCCAGCTCTTAACCCAGCAGAGAGTACACTTGTCCAAGCCATGGGCTACCAGCTTTTCCAGGAGTATAACATGAAAGACTTGCTTTGATTGGCAATATAATTCTTTAAAAACAAGCTATACTTAAATATTGCAGGGGTAATGAACTGCATAATCAGGAGACAGAATCAGCTGTCAGAATCACTAGAACTGATAGAAATGATTGCATTACAGTGTCATCATTAATATGAATCTCTGAAATTATTTTTTTTTTCCAAGGCTGTCTTCATGCACCCTGTTATAGCCCAATTATATCCTAACCTACCAGCAGATTTAGTTGTCAATTTAGAAAGCAAGCCAAAAATTGACATGATTGCTCCTACAGAGCATCCAGAGCTCCCCTAACACTGTTGATCATTCAGAGTAGACTTCACTGACGTGACTAGAACTGGATTATCAGTCACCATGCTACTTTGTCTGCTGTGGTTGTCCATCCTACGCTATCCTTGTCACAACCACCACAGCATTTCTTCTTCTTTTAATGGCACTTCATTCCTGGAAAGAGACCAATTTCATTTCTGGGGAAAAAAAAAAAAAAAGCTTTAAATGGCATTGTGAGCTGCCCTCTTATCTTCATTAATATTGCATTCTAGAGACTATTATAAATATGCCCATTTAGGCATTAAATCACTCTCCACACAAGCAGAGCAGCTCAAACAATGAGTCCCAGCAGAGGATTTTTGCTCCTTTCCAATTTACACACGTCCTTCCCCAGAACCATACAGGCAGATTGCCACTTCTAAATGAGAGAACTGTGCGAGAGGTGTGAGCTTGCCAGTGTACTTGTCTTTACTCTCACCATCTCCTAAAGCAAGCTGTGCCTTCAGAACAAACTACAACAAAGTGGAAGATGCAACTCAACAAGCTGCCAGAAACCCATTGCCTGCAAGATAACCTCGGTAAAATCCAGCCAATAAACTGAAATGTTACTTAAGAAGGAGATGACAAACAACACTCAGACCAAAAAAACTACATAAAAATTGTTTCCGTAGAAATCTTGTCTCCTAAAACAGTGATAGAAATCACCATGACAACTAACCTAAAGAATAATGATGCAGATTCAAAGTTTACCCTGGTTTAAGGATTACAGGACAGAGATTACACTAGCAGCTGTGTCTCTCTTGGGGTAAGTGCAAGTTGGATGATTGCTTAATCACAAATTATTATTTTTTTTTTAATCATAACATAAGATCTATTACTAATTTTCTCTTCCAAAGAGTAGATTTTGATGATTTTTAGAAGTTATGTTTCAGTTGGTGGCATAAATTGCAAACAAAAAACCCCAAAGCATGAGGGTATACTGACATTGTTTCTGAACTCTCTATAAAATATAAATCAATAATCTGGTAGAAGAGAAAGGGATTTAATTGATTTTCTTCTCATTCTACAGAAGAGCCATACCATTTTTTGGTGCATCCATGGCTTTAAAGGAATCTGTGTGACTATACTAGGAGGGAAGTTATTTTTTTCTATTATTAAACAAATCATGTATCCTCTGCTATGCACATTTTATTTTTTGAGTCTCAACTGGCTTTAAAATCTAATTCCAAGTATTTTAGGTCTGTTTATACTTGTGCTATTTCAGGGGAAAAAACCCGATCAGACAGTGACCTCTGACTGCTGACCACACTTGGTTAAAAAATGAGTATCTGCTAGAAATAATGAAAGCACTGTTTTATCTGAATATATACCTTCCATATTTAATGACAATTAGTCAACTCACAGCCATGCCTTAAGGTCTAAACAAACAGTTCTCCAGTTTCCTTCATTTTCACAGTAGTAATTTTGGTGCTTCCAGCAGTTTCAAGTTAGGACATGTATTTAGAAATCCTATTCTGAGGAAATATGAAGTTCAAGTTAGTTTAGATTGATGAAAGTTATCTTTCTGGAGAGCTTTCTTAGTCCATTTTAACTCCATCCTGGCTGTTATATTTAGGACAGTGAAGAGCAAATAACTCCCTATCAACTACTAACCTGTTCAAAACAAGTATGTATTTCAAATACAAAGGTTATTTCCAAGCACAGCTTACTTAACATTATGAGGTTTTACTGCCTTCTCGCTTCTTTAATCCTGCACACAGTATGCTTAAGACTCTAAATAAGAGTTCTGGCTTCATATGTCATCTTGAAACAAAAGATATTTATGAACTACCAACTACAGTGGAATTGGAGCAATGCATATGGCTGATCCAACCCTCTCCCTAAATTAAAGGGTAGTCACAGAGTCTGTATTTGGAAGCTCTAACTAATAAGATAAGAGGATGTTTATGGCTTTCGAATTTCAAACAGCTGGCTTGTATGGAAACAAGATGTCTTGGCACAGAGAATTATTTATGTCCGTGTAGATTCAGTGTGACTAATTATTTGCCACAGGACAATGGTAATCTGCAAAATAAGTAATTTGAGAAGGAAACATCCTTCCCAATTCTGGCAGAAATTCTTCCCCATCATTAACTCAATCAAAACTGAGAACCACCATGCTTGGCACATGTTCAGCAGCAAAACAAACAAAACCAAATCGACCCAACTCACAAGCAATGTTTACCATATTCATTCTCCGGAGTACATTGGTTCATTTTGAAGGTATTCCCTATAGTTTTACAGGGTATTTTATATGCATTGGTTCCAAAAGACTGGAAATGTTTCTTCATCTTGTGGTGATTTTAAAATTTCATCCTGTTGTTAAGTGCAACATTAGTTGCTAAGATGCTATACAGAGACATACACAATGGAGCTAAATTTCTCTTGCCCTTCTGTGTTTTTCACCAGCAAGAAGAAGAGAGAGAAAATCAGATTAGACTATTCTTGCTTCTTTTGAAAACAGTTGCTTTGCTCTTCAGTTAAGAATATTTTTCCTCTGTTTTATCCAGCCACTCAAATTTTCATGAAATACTTTTGTAAAATAATACAAAGAGGGCAAGCACTTTCAACACCTCGAAAATGCTTCTGACTCCTACAGCTCTAGGTCAAGATCACAAGAATTCTGATAGTATGCTTCATGTGAGACAGGCGTACAGAGAACAAAAGAGTTTCTAACCAGTCAGCACGAGTTAAAATGCTAAATTTAACACCACCCCCCCCAAAAACCAAAACAACTAATCAAAACAATTACGTGAACTTTCCTCAGTAGAACAGATGATTCCTATTGTTTTGTCCCTTCTTTTGAACATCTCATGTACCTGTTTTGCAGTACAGAGAACTTCTTCATTATCAGTGTCTAACATGAAGGTGACAGCTGAGCTGCCTGCAACTGTCACAAACTGCAAAAATTGGACCTTGTCTGCTGGATGGCTACAGTGCTCTGCACCTGCCTTCAGCTCAGGAGTCCTGAGAGCCCAAGTCTTGACTTCAGATGGAGCACTTCACAGAAGAGTTCATGAAAGCCTCACCAGAGACCTTTCTCTGTCCATCCATGTGGTTTTTTATGTTTCCTCTTGGAGACTGGTGGAAGAAGACAAGCAGTCTCTGCCCTCAGGCAGCTTCCCTCTCAATAACACATCCAGATTTTCCCCGCAGTAAATGTGTCCGTTTACCTGTGCAGACTGAACCTGTGTCACATGTCTCTCATGTTGTTCTTAGCACCCTGTCAGGACACATCACATTAACCATCCTACACTCATTTTCCAGTGCAGAGTTTGCACCTTTATTACACAGAACTGGGTGATATATGGGCTCTTAACTACAAAGAGCTGCGGTCATCCCAGAGGGAAAAGCTCATTTGCCATTCCACTGGATCTGGAGGAGGAGGTTCTTGCACTGATGTGGAAGAGAAGGATACACACATGCTTCACAAGGCAGAAGCTGCCCCTCTGGGGGCCATGAAGACTGACACAAGGAAGAGACCTATCTAACTAGGACCACAAATAAGCAATGCAACCGTTTTTCCTGGGATATGTCACTTTCATGGACAACAATCTTTACTGAGAGAGGTGTCATCCAGCTAATGTCACTCAGTAACCTACACACACCGGTCCTTAAAGCACAAGGTTCCATAAAACTCCAATCATGGGCCGCCATCCTGACATCAGCAAATGAGCAGAGATGGAGAACAAATGCTCTCCACCTCCCTAAAAATGGTGTCTTCTGCTGAAGAGCTTGAAGAAGCAAATCCACTGGCTGTGTTGTATCCAAGGGCAACACATATCCCTAAGCATCCATTAAGCCAAGCGCCATCTATCCAGTAAGCTACATGAACCATGTCAAGCACAACATACTTCACTATCCAGGGGAAAAAAACCCCAAGAAAACCAAAACAGAGAAAAACCCCCGAAATACCCACACATCTACAGGTAGTTACGTATTAGTAATCATATAGAAGACATCAGAAGTGGAAAAAGGACTGGATTCTATGAAATGAGGCTAAAACATATTGGCTGAATATCTTAACATATAGAAGAGTATTTTCCTGCTCTAATACGTTTGTGATTAAATAGTGTTTAGGCATATCTTCTGAATTAGTTAACAGCTTCTCAGGAAGCTTTTCAGAGAGCAAAGGTTAATACACACTTGGAATTACCCAGTTGATTTGTCATCCCATCTTCATGTGGTTAAGCCCATCACAGGAGCCAATATAAATTTAACACCATTTCAGGAGAGGCTTAACAATATCCTATATCATATCATATCATTTAGAGGAGGTCATGTAAGTTTCCAAGTCAGCCTTTCACATCCATCGTATGACACTATTAAGTAGAAATGCTTAAAACAAGATCTTATTAAGATTACCCAGCTAGACTGGGGATACATAGTATTTTACCTTCGAAGCACTGTAAAATGTCTTGAAGAGTAGGCTTCACACTGATGCAGATTTCAAAGATTTGCTCTTTCTGAGGCTTAATTAGGTAGCTGTATTCTAATAGACTGTTCAGCCTCCTCTGAACTAAAATTTTCCCAAGCAGCTTGCCGTTTCAAAATACTTTATTCCTCATATGTTGTCGGTTTCGGCTACTTTGCTCTACTAAATCACCCTCAAATTGCTCCTGTCAGCAGTATGTCAGTCTAGTAGACTCTTAAGCTTCAGCCTTCCACTCATGCAAAAAACACAGAGGAAGTCTTGTATTTTTTGACTATCAGAAAAAAAAAGTTATCCATTGTAGAGAATGCAAACATTCAACAGCTGTAAAATGCAAATACACTACCACCAGTAGCAGTCTGAAGTTTTCTCATCAACCCTAATCATTAGGGAGTCCAACACACAAAATTCTCCATGTTGCTGTGTCTAGAATAGTAGACAAGGGGTTTCCTTCATGACTGCTTCTCATAATTTATTTATTAATTTTTGTCAGAGCTTCAATCAAGCTGAAAGTTCTGTGACAAAAACTCACCCCACTTTCCTTGGACTGATCCATACAGGGTTTAAACAAACAAACAAAAAAATAAACAGCCCTCCCCCCATTTTCTGTGCTAATCAGACTTCTAGATCTTGAATGAAATGAAAAACAAAGTAAGTCAAAACAAGATGCAACACAGTCACTAATGCTTTCCCATTTTACCTATAAAGCCAACGTATGTGAAGCTTTAGTATTTTAAATTAAATTCCTAGTGCTGCATCAATGAATTAAGAGGCACTGGAAGCAGCTTCTCCACTTGCATTATACGGAGTTTATTGTGCCAGTATTCACTGTGAGATTTTCAAGAGGCTTCACTAACACATGTACATTTGCAAATATACAGCTCACCAAACTGCTAATTTCTAACTGTGCCTGGTTTAGAACACCTTCATCCTCGAAGATTTTGCCAAGATATTCGATGTTAAACATTTTTGTTGACTCGCAACTTCTAGTGACTTGAGCCACAAAAAAACCAATATGCAAAATGCATGAAGTGAGACAGATAAAGCCATAGTGTTCCTTTTTTAAAATCAATAACCCTGTGGTTAAGTACTACGTCTTGAGGAGATGCAATTCCCAGAACTTTTGCATCCTCCCAGGCTTTCCATCTGCAAGGGTAATGCTCTGATTTCCATACCTTATAATACTCCAGTGAGAAGTAGTCTCAGTTGTATCTGTTTAGGTTTTTCATGGGTGTCTATTAAACACCCACTGGAATACAGACTGAGTCTCAAGGTCCCATTTGCCAGGGACCTCCTTCTAGGGCTCCATTTCTCCCATCAGTGCATCATATTAATAGAATTCTGCCCAACTGGATATTTGCATTTCTTATGGAAACCCATGGGGTTAGCACAGCTTCATTAGAAAGAATTAAAAAATGGTTTTCTCCCTAGCCTAAAGTAGATCAGCTCTGAAAAGAACTACATGCTATCAGGAACGGGCCATGTGGAAGTCTATTTTTTCAAATTGCTCATTCCTACCTCGTGCAAATACCACTATTATGTAGTTATTGGAGAAAAGAGTGAAAGACAGTATAAACCTCCTCTAGCAGATGTTCTTTAAGTTTAATCTTCAACTGTCTTACTTTCAATACTAAAAAAAAATCCCCCCAAACTCCACAAAACCCTAAACAATCAACAAAACCCCCTGAACATTGTTTTTCAATGAAAGGAAACAACCCAAACTCATTACCTTTTTCACAAGAGTTAAAAAAAAGGAGAGAATACGAATGTGATCATCCCAGCCCATGGTAGGGAGGCTGGACCGTCCTGTGATGATGTGCTGTGTCTGCAGGTTGCAGTACACCATTCTCAGTGAGAAATGAGGCAAAAAAAACCACACCAGTTGCATAAGTGACAGAAAATAATTCACAGAGATTGTAACAAGCTTCTCTCAAAGGGTAAGTTGTTTGTGTTCTGTACTGGACAATTAATGTCATTGGAGAACACAGAATTAATAGCCCTCATTAAAAGCATCTGGAGAATTTCACTGCTTACACTGTCTGGGATCAACCCAGAATGCCCAAGCACAAATCAAGGTTGCATCCTTCACTCATATGTGTCCTTTTGCTGAATATGCTTTTATTTGTTATACACATGGTCTCTAGATATCTCTGTGTATTTATTTTCACTGAAAAAGCCTTGCTTTGCTCTGTTGTAGCAGCACCTTCAGGTGTCTGTCCTGTTTTGAAGGGCTTCAGACCTAAGGAGCTGTTTGAGATGGCTGATAAGATTTAAATACGAAGGATCTGCAATATTAAAAGGTAGCAGTTTTTCAAGTCTGGACAGACATTCTATCAAATTACAAAAAACTATAAAGAAAAAAGTCAGTCAGCCATTTCCCCCTCAGGTCATTTTTAATCCGTCTTGATATTGGAACAAAAAACCAGTTTTTGGAACACATATATGGATTTTATATTCAGCTTGCTATGTCTACCCATGAACAAATTAAACAGATTTTCTTGGTGACTGAATTCAGAGAAATTGTAACAGACAATAAAGATTATCAGAAAACAAAAATCATGTGTTATACAGTGAACCATTAATGTTACATAAAGCAGCTACAATAATAAAATATGACATGCCAATTCATGATCTGCCTTAAATACCTCCAGACAAATTTAAAGGAACCGAAATTACGAGTCTTCGGATACATAAGGATATGTTTTACCTCAATTTATTACGGGTTAAAGAACTTTCATGCAAATCACAGCTCATGCACCTTAATACCTACCTTTCCTTTTAACCTCCCTTTTTTCAAGGAAGATTTTCTAGGCAGTCAAAGGTGGGGAAGAGTCGCAAAAATATTGGTGCAAAATAAACTAATGAGAATAAACATGCAACTTTATAATTAAAAAAGGCGATTAATTTTCTAAAATAGGTCTTCATTTACACAGGGCACTACAGTGAATTTTGCCATCTACTAAATCATCTAAGTGTCCTGTCTAAAATGTTTCCTCAGGACAGCTTTGAAAGAGCCAGTAGAGCTTACCATATTTGTATGTAATTCTTTTACTTAAAGCTGTGTTTCAGTGATTAGTCTCAGTTAGTCTTATATGAAGGTGCGTTAATGACCCTAGTCTCTCACCCATTCTCTTCCCTAAAACCTCATACATATCATAGGCAACACCCAAATTACAAAGAAAGCATTGACGAACTTCTTTACCAAACCGGTTAGTTTTGTTATCGCAGTCCAAGTGCCTTGGGCGGCAGAATTTGTTCAGTGCTATAGGTTTTAAAGAGGACACTTACAGAAGGACTTGTGTGTGTTTCAAGCAACATGAGACTGACTTCTCCACCTGATTGACAGCAGGTCATCTGGCAGAAGCTCACCAATAGCCTCTGGGATGTTTAGTGCAGGGCTTTCTGCTGCGTGTTTAGCCAACGTTTAATTGCTTCAGACTCGCAAACACACCCTGTTTGCAGAACCTCTCTGCACACAGCAGAAGCTGCTCTGGCAAAGCAACCCCCCGAGGAAGGACACTGGGCAGGAAGCAAGAAAAAGCTTGCCTTGAAAGGATTTTATGAAAATCAAACCAAACCAACCAACCAACCAAAACAAACAAAACAAAAAATCAAGAAACCAAGCAAAAAACCAAGAAAGAAACAAACATAGCTGCTCTTAAGTGAGACCCTGGTGATATCGTCTCTCATCCTGGAGATGTCCTGTCTGTACCCAGAAGAAAGGATTAAGCTGCATCACACACAGTTTGGAAATAACTTTCTGGTTTGTGAGCTGCCAAGAAAAAGCCGCCTCTGAATTAAAAACAAAATTCAATGCCATTACTTAAAAATAAGAGAGCAGGACTACAGCTTAACATATATTTGAGCAAAAAACCCTATTATCCCTTTAATTTCAGTTATACAATTGCTGACTATTTAAAACCAGTATTTTATAAGACATAATTTAGGAATATTGTATGAATAATTATTTTCGCCTTCTTTAGTTTCTTGGAAAACAATACTGAACTATTAGAAGAATTTGAGGGCTGATATGAAAGTAAAATGGTCAAAACAGAGACTTCTGCTTGAAAAATGTTTCTTATAAAACTCTGCATGTTACCAAATCCCAAGAAGGACATTAAATCCCTCATTGCAATACTCATTAACTCTTTCATGGTGATATATGGCATTTGAGCAGTTCAACGGTATGAAAGGGCCAAAAGGGATTGAAAAGACAAGTCCTGTGAAAAACCTCAGAAGCTGTCAAAGAGACAATGCAGCTACTACAGAAAAATATTTTCGGGTGGCAGAGGTTGAGTGGGATACTACTAAATAGGAACCTGATTAGAAACTTTTGTTTTTCAAGGTTATTTTGAAAGTCAGTCATGTTCTTGTCAGTGGTCAATCACTTCTGAAGGGTAATTTACAGAAATCTTCAAGAATAAGTTCAGTTGTACGATCTCCTCTAGACCAGACATTATTGGACATTAAAAAAATAGTCTACATGGTACAAAGTTGTACAAGCATTTAAAGTATAATTCTTCAGTAATTAAGGACACACACACACAAACCCATAAAACATCAGATGAAGTAGCAAAAATGTCATTCCTCCAGTAAAGAATGCCTTTTTTAGATGGCTTTCACCTATAAAGACGTGATATCATCTCCTACTTGGAGGCAGAAGAGCAAGCCATGGCTACACAATCATTTTTATACACAACTCTGGGAAGCTGAAGCCTAAAATCAAGATTACTTCACATCTTCTTTAGTATATTCAGAGCAGTTCAACAGCCTGAGATAAATGGTGAAGAATTTTGTAGTTCTGGAAGTCAGCCTTGAGGTTCAATTTCTTTACCCCCAGAAGAGAAGTGATCAATGAGTTTCTCATTAGCTGGGGGGAAAGGGGAAGAAAGTGCAAGAAACTCCCCCACAAATAAACACAGAAGTGAAGAAGAGTTGGGGCATTTGTCCATGGGGAAGTTCAGCCCTTCAGATGAAACCATCCCTTTCGTCACCACTCACAGCGACACACCCATCACACCCAAGCCTCCAGGGCTCATACCGGGATCCCCACTGGGTTCTGACCCACCACCAGGCAGACCACCCACCCTCTGCAGAGCAGCAGGCAAAGGTCTGTGCAAAGAGTGCCATATACACACCTAATAACCATGACATACCCGTGCACCACCTCCTGACTGCTGTCCCGACAGACCAGAGCCAATAAATGCGAGAAAAACAGGGAGATGAGGCTTCTAACAGCTGCTATTACTGTTCATCTAATAAAGGAACACAAAAGTGAACTCCTGGATTTAATTTCCACCCCTGGGGAAGCATTAGGTTTTTCTCACACTCTTCTTCCTGTGCTTTTAATCGCCAACTTGCTGCCTGCTTTCTCCAGACCAACAATGAGTTCCACACCTGACACCAACCAAGGCTTGGGCAATGAGCACGTGTTGAAGAGAGCAGGGTGGACGGGGAAGGGAACCCCCATGGGAAGTTCACAGGAATAAAGCTGATGGCCTCCCATTAAATGATGTTTTTTGCTTTAGGCTTTAACGATATTTAGATTGAGTCCACAGTTTACAGCATGAATTCAGTTATAGCTTTTCATTTAGGCCATGGCTAACAACATTAGAGGGGAGAAGCTGGAATAATTTATCTTGCTCATTCAGGAATTCTTTGCAATGTAGATCTCATGGTTTGAAGAAACAAGCCATGAGTCAGATAGTTCTTCATGGGATTGGTGGCAGTTACTGTGCCATATAAACTCAACACATAACCCCTCTGTGAATTCATTCTTAGGCTGTTGTTTCCAGTTGAGGAAGACAAAAGTACACAGTCAGTTTAAATCCAAGGCTGCTGGTAACTCCAGTTAATACGTTACACATGATGGTCAAATGGAAGTGCTTATGAACAGCTCTACCTCTTAGTCACATTTCAGTTAAAATGGGATCTGTAGGAGAGTGTGCTCTTTGTTTTTCTTCACTCGAGTATGTAATTTATGCCAATTATATCACATTTTGTTAAGCTTTTAAAAAAGAACATTCCAAATTACTCATATAAAACCAGTTGCTCTCCAATTTTAATTTAACTTGCTTCCTGTACCCTCAATAAATTCAACAGAAGGTTACGTATATTGGTGTTAGAGCTGGGTAGAAAACAAAGCTGCAGCCTGCTTTCCTGGATGTGTTTACATGCATTATTATAGTTTGATCTGCTCCCTAATTTCTGAAGCAATGCATTTTCCTCCTCTGTCATTTTTTTTTTTTGAATGCATCGTGTTCACAAATGCTGATTACTTTTCTGCTAGGGATTTCAGCCATCTGTGCTAACACAGTTGCTGAGAGAGTCGCACACAATAGGAAAAAGAGATAATAGTCATTAACATGAAACAACAATAAAAGACCTAAATTTGCAAGCTCCAACTTTGCCTACAGTTTATGATTAATGAAAAATAGTGCTTACTGAAAGCTGATTATGTGTTTCATTCTGTGTGAAGCCTGAGGGGCTGAAGCTTAGAACACTAAAATCCTTCAAATTCCACCCAATTTAATGAATCTCCCCAATTAACTTTGCAGATTGAATCGCTGAGTCAGCACAATCAGTGCAGCAAAACCCATTAGAATAGATTTTCCCCTGTCTTGCTGAAAAAGCATCAGTTGGTGATCACAGCTGATTAAGCAGTCCAAGACAGCACAACACACCCAGAAAATTACATTTTCTTTGAACTCCCAAATTTATAAGTTTCAAAGCACTGCTTGCATACCTAAGGTTAGCTTAGAGTTTTGACAAAGGCAACATTTCAGCTCATGGGTGACAAGACAACCAGACAATTGTGCATGGTGTAGCCACTACTGTTACAGAAAGAGCTACATGTGGGGGGTTGGTGTGTTCTTTAGCATTTCTGACAAATTGAAGAAATGTGTGTTAATTAAATTCCTGTTTTTCTACTAAGTCCTTATGGAAGGGTTAATGACAACTGTGTGATTGGCAACTCCACAGAACATCCATATCTTAGGAATTTATTCTAATACATGCTTTTTTTGCCTTCCTCCAGTATTTCATTGAACAGAAGAAAGCACTTTAGAGAAGATGCCTATCCTAAGGAAAAAAATTACTAATCCTAAAAAGACTTCCTTTGCTGATACTCTGAAAGAAATGACAGGCTATAATCCAAACTTAAAGGATCCAAACCTAAACTGGAGTTAAAATAAAGCCTCTAAGTTATGTACTGATTAGGGTATTTAATTTACTTATTTTTGAAGTACAGAAAGAATAAGAACATTCAAAATTATCTATAAAGTTAATTATAGCACATGTAATTAAATTATTAAATGCAGTAATTATATCACATAAATTAATTAAATATCACATTACAGTCATAGTTGGGCATCAAATACTTTTTGTGACAACAGTAAAAGACAAAAAGACTGTTTTCAAACCCTATCGACCCCCTTTACACCAAATCAATTCATTGTCTGTGTCTAATTAACTGTAATGTACGTAAAAAAATACACTATCAAAGAAAAAAGTTTGATCTCCAATATTTCTGGCTTTATGGTGTTCAGTTAAAAGTTGCTTTTTTTAAATCATTCCATTGTATCTCATAAACATTCTGTCCATTCTCATGGGTTTTTATCACCACATCACCTGTATTCTAAGAAAACACAAACCATCTACTATGTATTCAAATTCCCTGCTTCCCACCTTTTTGATTTTTTTTTATCAGTGTCTATTGGCTTAAGTTAAACTACCAGAAGCTTCAGTTCTAGTGAAATTAAACATAAACATTACAGAAGACTTTAGTAGTCCTCAACGGCCCGACAAAAGAAAACCACACTATTAAAATCAGTGTGTGTTCTATTTTATTTTTGTTACCTGAAACATGTTCTCAGATAATTCAGGTGGTTTTGTAGGCAACGTCAATTCCATCAGTTCCTTCACAGTGAGAGAAGAATTTTCAGTACCTGTAAGAAAAAAAAAAATACTATGAGAGATTTTTTTAGTTTCCCTTCATAAGTCTCCTGCTTTGCCAATAAGTGGCTGTTTTGTACAGGAATAGGAAAGCAAATACTCCTGTTTGAAGGACTCGGGTGTAATGTGGCTGGGCGCTCTACAGCTCTTGGAACTGCTCTGACACAACCCATACAACCCCACTTCAAGTATCTGAAATGCTACATTGGGTCTGTGCGGCACCAAGTTTTTCACCAGCTCTCAAGGAGTGACACAAATATGAACTATTAAATCATGGCCCCACAATTTGTGCTGCTTCATTAAAAAAAAAAAAGAAGGTTGAAGAAAAAAGGTCCTTCAAATTTTGAGATACACAATGCCCACTTAACTGCCAGGAAACAGCAAGCAGAGCATTGTGGTTGTCTGGGGTTTTTCGGAAAGGAAAGTTAATGTTCTGAGAAAATTAACTTTGCAATACAATCATTTTAAAAGTATCTATATAGGTATCTATTTTGAAGTCTTCTTTAGCAAAAAAAAAAAAATCATCACACATCAAACAGTTTTATTTGTTTGGTTTTAGTGGCACAAAACCAATACATACAGACCACCAGCTAAATTAAAAGTCAATGAGTCATCAGAGCAAGACAAGATCAAATCTCTTTTACTTTTTGGTTTTGGTTTTAGGGTGGTGTGGGGGTTTTTTTGTGGGGTGGAGGTTCGGATTTTTGATTGTTTGCTTGCAGTTTTTTTAGGAGTTAATTCACCCTTCCACAGCACTTCTTGCAAGAGCACTTGACTAACTAAACCAACACACAGGGGGTAAAAAGACAATTTAATATATATACTGTCCATCACAATGCCTTCAGTTTTGTTGCTCCAGTTCCATTGTGCCACTATCACTATTTTGTACAGCATACTGCTAGATTAATGCAAGGTTATTAAAAACTAATGCAGTTGTGAGACCGCAAATATTAAAATTTTAAAAATGAAGCAATGTTTTGCTCTGATAAATTTTTTATTCCAGAAATGAAATAAAATCAATCCTCTTATCTTTCTTAAGCCCTAGTATTCTAACATTCAAGTTCAGTATGATCTCATTTATTTCTATCAATCGGAAAATTGATTTTTATAATAATATTTTTATAATTTGCTTCTCACTTGTGTCCTTGTGTCGGAGCAGCACATGCACAGGGTGCAGGGGACAGGACGGGCCTCTCTGCAGTGCTTATCCCTGCACCTCTGCATAGTAACTGGCATCCAACAGTGCTCGGAAATGGTATCCATCACACTGCCAGCTGGAAGGGATAAACATTCCAGCTTACCCAAAATGCTGCTGAGGCAGTTCCAGCATCCTCCCCTCAGCCGAGGAACTGTTTTGCTCACAGACCCATGAGTTACCTGGGAACACCTAATGAATTTGTGAATTAGCCTAGTAATTAATTGAGGACCCCACATGCCAAACCAGTCTGTGCGAAGGGGACTGAGGACTCGTTTGATTTGTGTGGTTTTGGAGCCCATGAAATAAAGCGGACAGAGGACCTCGTCCTGTAAATTTTGGGAGATACAGACAGTCTGTGACAGCGCTCTACGTGACAAACAGGTTCTGATGTTATTCTAACTAATAGCAAGCCAGGCTGAGAAAACCAAAGTTGCTGCCTGCGTAAGTTGGACAAAAGCTTCTGACTCGCACCATGTGCTGAATGCCCAGAGCTCGGGGTTCAGGACCACCCTGGAAAGCTTTACCCCAGTGCAGCCACAGCTTGAGTGACTCCCCAGCAGTTTAACATCTCAAGGTCACAATTTTGAACATGGTTTGTTTTATTAAAAAGAGCTTCCTTATATGAAAAGAAGTTATGATTTTCAACTTGCAAAATGGAAGCACTGGATTTCTAGTTTGCCTGGCTTCAACTTGAACACAGGTTTTTATAAAACAAGGGAAGAAAAGACAATCAGAATAGCATGTAGAGTCAGAAATATGAGATCCAAGACACCCCAGACCAAATTCTGATACAAAAGTCTGTCAAACAACAGTAAGGAGGATACTAGTAATGGTACTATAGAAAGTGTCAACAGTCTTATTACCAGGACCTAAGAGCCACAAGTATTCCTAGTATATGTCTGGAAAAAAACTAGATGAGACTGATCATGCCACAAGACTGATGCAATCCCTTCCCTCTCCTATTGTGACTTGGAAAGCTCTTGATTAAAACGAAATCTTCAGAGTACAAATTAAGAGAGTCATCTGAAGATACAGGATTGATTTTCAATAATGCCTGCAAGCCTGGAGGGATTCCAAAAGCTGTGGCTATATTTAAAATCAGTAAATGAGATGAATCAGGCAACCTCTGCCCCATCAGTCTGAGTTCCAAATAAAGTAACAGGGCTCTGCCATTCAGAACCACTAATAAAGCTTTTAGTGAGATTGTATAAAATAAGGCAGGCCTGTTTAGGGCAGCTAGACTTACTTTGATGACAATTTATTTTCGGCAGTAAAGGCTTTGAGGTGCCCAGGTGAGATCCTTGGCATTTTGGCAGGTTTGGGGTCACTCAGCCAGGCTCCTGTCCCCATTAATGCCTGCAGTAAGCAGGTCCCCCATGAGCTGTGAATGGTGCCCTGACCTCCTGATGGTACAGGAAACAAAATGCATGTCTACCTCATATTCACTGCCCTGTTTGGTACCATTTTAAGGATTGCATCCTGTGCAGGAGCACTGACACAACGGCAACACGCGTGGGTTGTTTCAGAACTCTGAACCTGAAATCCAGGGCCCA
Source organism: Grallaria varia (assembly GCA_013396735.1). Taxonomy (NCBI): domain Eukaryota; kingdom Metazoa; phylum Chordata; class Aves; order Passeriformes; family Formicariidae; genus Grallaria; species Grallaria varia. The sequence continues at coordinate 506,275 of VWZG01000878.1, forward strand.
AAGACACAGCAGGGAGCTCTGCTCTTCAGTTCAGTGGCACTACTTTGGCCTTGCCAGCATCTTAAGTTACAGCCTGACAAAAAAAAGAAAAAAACCCTTTGGGCAGCAGAAAGTTTATAATTTACAACCAGCAGGCGTGGAGTCAGATATGGTTCCAAGGGGTCACTCAGAAAAGGACAGAGCTACACTAATTAGAAGTACAGCAGAAAACAATGCTAAAGGAGGTTCAGGTAAGGTGATAGTAATTACTTTTCAGGTGGACCAATATGGTCTAAGTCATCCCCAACACCTTTGTTTATGACTGAAGTCACAAGAATTGAAGGTACTCAGAAGGTCCATTACCTTCTCCTAGGATATGGCCCAAACTATTTGCACAAGATCACACCAGCAACAGCCAAGAAATTTTAAATTTGTCATCTGAGAGTGGTTCAACTATATTTTTTTGCAGTTCCTCATTTTAAGTTCCAATGTTTGGTGCAAATTCTGTACAAAACATCACTGCAACAAGAAGCAAAGGTTGATGTGTTCCTGTTTTGCCTCAAAGTCCTAAGTAGTCACAACAAAAAAAGTCAGTCTTCTCAGAGCTACCGTTGAAAATAAGCCAAGAAAAGCAGTTGCTGTAAGATTTTTAAGTGCAATATTCCAGCTTCTCTTAATGTTTTTGCCAAAAATACTGACATGCATTTCTAAACTTGCCCTAAAAGAAGAGTTAATCAGAACTTTTCAAACACCATTAAGGTTTCACTGAAGTAATTTCAGCTTCAGTTTGAGGAAGGTTCACTCATCATTAATCAAATATGTCAAGGAGCTCTTTGGCCTAATGGGTTTGCACACAAAAAGGCAGGCTGACATAATGAGTCCAAACCAGTCACACTGACAGACACTCCCAACAGCCTCATGGTGAGGAGATCAGTCAGGCTGTGTCCTTCAGCCAATGGCAGTGCCAGTCTGCTCTCACCAAAACTCACCAGCCGTAATGCCCTAAATCCAAATGCATCACTTCACCTGCCGAAATATTTAACACTGTTAGTACCATGACAGGGATAAAACTGAGCAAAACGTAGCACCTTTGGAACTATTAACAAACTTCTAGAAAATAAAGTATTTCTTGACAATAAAGGTAGTATCTCTTCTAAAAATACATCCATTTCCAATTAAAGCTAAACAGGAATTCTCTCTTTCAGGTATTGGGGAGCTCTGAGGGCAGAACACAGAATTTGAGCTCATTTATTTAAGCTATGAACGGAGGCATTTTTGGCTCAAATCACACTGAGTAAAGGCATTAGATAAAGACGTGTGGGTTTGGGTTTTTTCCCCTAAGGTGGGTGAAGTAACCTGCACTGCCCTCATCATCATCAGTATTACAGTTCAGTCGTGAACAGGAGCTCAGCTTCTCCATATCACAGCTCTGTGTCATCTCAGGAGGCTTCAGAGCCGCGGCTGACAAGACAAGCACTGTTGGGAATACCCGGAGAAGGGCAATGGGTTGGTACCTTCACCTCTCCAAAATGATCAGGAGTTACTCTTGGAGCACTTCAATTGCAGCAACAACTGCACAGGCCCACCATCACCTGTGTGATCCAGGTGGAGATCTCCATGTCCTGACTCCTGCTCACGCTAACCCAGGAGCACAAAGCTTGCTCTCCCTGCTGACTTCCCTCTTGGAACACCACCACTTACAAATCTCACGCAATAGGGATCCGATCTCCCACCAAATCCTACAGTTTCCTCCAATCAGCAGATTTAGAGGCACAGAATTCAGATGATGAACTCCATTTTATTTCCACCAGACCCGTATTTTATTCCAGTGCTTGAATCCAGACTCTTAAGTTAAATTCCATGAGTCTGGTACCACTAATGTGACCATTTTTCATCATCAGATGTTTGACAGTCTTACTAATGATGGCAAATACACTTGTCCTTGTGGATAGCCACTCCAGTACCAGTTTTACTCCAATATTCACGCACCAGTGCCTGAACCTGCTGTTGGTGGCAAGACTGTCTGTGACAGAGGAGGTCAGGCAGGAGAATGGAAAGCAGGGCCAAGAAATCAGTCTTCTGATAATAAAAGAGTAAACAGCGCATCATATTTTAAGTAAGTTTTCAGTAACTGCAAGATAAAGACGTGCAAAGTATCTCTCACATTTTTAACCAAGGGAAAACAGTTCTAATGCACCAGCTCCACTTTGCTAAAACTTTCAAAGTGGTATCCTCACACATAAGGAGGTCAGGTTGTGGCAAACAGATGACCAGGCACATCGGAGGGAAATTTAAGTGCATTTGTAATCAAGCCTCTCAGTTTGCAATTAAAAAAATTACAGACTTACATTCCAATTAAACTGAGGTCGGGGAAAATATAGAGGGATAAAAACAGTTAAACAGGTAAATTTTGAAAACCCCAGGTAACAGAATATCTAGGTATAATCATTAAAAAATGAAGATAAATATGGTCTACCTGGAGAAACTGTATCTTCATAGATTATGTCAAAGCTTAAGACGCACGTAATTGATTTATCTAGCCCAAGACAAATGAGACACAGAGAGAGCCAAGACAGTAATGGTTTTAAGAAACCTTCATTAAGCTTAACTAAGGAAAATACGGTTTGTAACATGCAGAGTAGCTTTCATAATTTATATGCACTCCGGTTTTGTATTTTCATTAGTGTATACATTGAAGACCATACTGATGAATGACAAGTTCTAGTTTAAGAAAATAAAACCACAGGGAAAAATAATGTACCAGGCCAGATCATTTTGCCATTGTGAGCATAGGAACCTGTTCACATCATAACATTGCTGATGAATGTAAATTTAGTTCTTTGCTTAAAGCATGGAACTTGAGATTTGTGAAAGAGACAAAAAATTAGAGTTAGATAAAATCAAGCGTCTCTCTGGGCTCACAATTTGCAGGGCACAGAGCTGAATTTTTTGATTGGTTTTGGGTTGTGTTTTTTTATTTTCCTTTTTTGGTTTTTTGTTGTTTGTTTGTTTGTTTGTTTAAAAAGAAAAGCATAAATATTTTGGGTTTTTAAACTCAAGACAATACATAAAACATACCTGCATTTTTATTTGCATTCCTTAGGAAAAGGGCTTGAGTGCTTTGACTGCAATTTGGGCGCAGCAGCTCAGCATATATGGGTGGGAGTATATAATTTATTTTTCCTTCACGAATTCACAGGCTGGGAGGAGTCAGCTGCCAGACAGCCCTTCTCCCACATTTTACACAGGAGAACACATGGGTGTTCACACTCTTGAAAACCTCTCCATCTTCCTTGCTTTGTTTTTCCTCATAAACTCAGCCTTCCTTCCACCAAGGCTGTACAAACTTTTTTTTGAATACATGGTTTTCTCGTTCTGTGAGATTATGATGATGCTCATTCCTTGCTGGATGAGTTTCAACATTTCCTCATTAATTGTGGCTCACTCATTATGCATTGATAATTCAATAGGCATGAAAGATCATCGGGTAGCATTAACCTTTTCACTGCCATTACATGCACACATTCAAGCGCTCGCTGTTTAGCTGAAAAGCCTAACTTAGGCACTGCTACAGAGCACAAGACATCCAACAAAAGTTACGCCTTGCTCCAAAGTATAAGAAACCATGTTTAGTCCCTCAGTTGGGTATTTCCAAGCCACAGTCAGACTATTTGCAGAGAACGTGAAGAGACTACCAAGGAACAGAGACATTGCTACACACACTACTATTATGAAGTTGCAACAAAACCAAGAGGAGATGAATTCTGCAATAATTTTTACTCAAATTATACCAGCATTACCTGGTCTAAAAACCTTAGTCTGAGAAGCTGGACAGATTTCCCTTAGCCTTGACAGACATACCATTATAAACAACCTTCCCAAGTTAATTCTTTACGTGTAGAAAAAGAAGTGTACAGAATCATCATGGCTCTATCTAGTAAATTAGGCAAGATTTGATCTTTATCCAAAGAACAGCAAGTATTGTTGCTGAGCAAATTTTTCTTTTTAAGGGTTGTTAACTCTGAGACGTGCTCCTGGCAGTTTCACTGCTGCTGCTTTCAGGTTCCCTCTTCCCCTCATCCTCGCAGTTAAATTAGGACATGGGGGAAGGAGAGATATTAAAAAAAATAAAAATAGTCAATCTCAGTTGCTTCCTTTTTCTTCCCTTTTTAACTGCAGTTTCATTCTAACAACACTGATGTGAAACATGAGTGGTTTGTTGCACATTTTTTTGCACTATAGCTTAGGCTCAGTTTTAAGTCAATTATCCAAAGTCGCACCAATTTGATTAAGCACCACCATCCCGTCATCAGAAAGTGTTCCTAGTGGCAACACCTACAGCAGTAGTACAGTAAAGACACAGATTTGGTGACAGACAGAAGGACTCGGAGGTTGTTTCAGATAACCACAAAGTTTATTGTGCAAGAAAGAACTAAACGAGTGATCTCTGAATACTACAGTATGAGAAATGTGATCTGATAACAATTAAGAGGTGTCATTTGTCACAACAGTGCACAGCCACTGCCTTTTAAAATATACTCCGCATTTGAGCTGGCGGGTTTTTTTCATACATTTCATTTAGTTGCATTTTGATTGACATTAATTCTGATAGCTGCTGTGCAGTTTTTAGAGCTGACACAAGGTGCAGAATAATTTATGGAAGAATGTATAAGTAAGCCCAAGCTCACAGGAAGTTTCATAAATTTGTGTCCAAGTGTTTCCTTGCACACAGCACTGCTACGAACTCAGACTGTCCTGGTGCCTGCTGATCCCAGGGAGGGCAAGAAATCAACGCTTGGATGAACTTCATAAAGTAACTTAGCTGGGTTCAAGCTGGATAACTTCTTAATTATTTTACTGGAGGCTATCAGGGATGAAACCTCTTGAAATTTTTCAAAAAAATTCTAGATAAGAACATTAGTGTCTCTTGAGCCTCTCAGCTCGGCACATTCAGTGAAGCAACAGGGAAACTTCTTCAGTTCAACACAGCCAGACTACTTTCATGGAAAATGTGGCATAGGAAAAAACCCGCAATTCAGATACAGCATAATGCTTGGGGAAAAAAAAATATAATTTCAGTCAGCTTTAACTGGAGCCTAAATGTAATGTTTTTGCTGAGTACCACAATTGCATATTCTAACACCATTTTTCTGAATCCCAGGCAGGAGCCGATTCTAAAGAGGACAAGTTTTCTCTTACACTTCTGTTCTACTGAAAGCTATCAAATAAATTTCCTTCCTGAGAAATTTAATCTAATTATTGTGACTACTGGTCACATGTCATCAATAATGCAAATTAGCTTTAGAACTACTGATGTATATCAGCCAGATCTTGTCCCAGCATCCCCACAAAGTAATAAATGATCATTTTGAGCAGAGATTTTTAGAATTATCCTCAGACAGAATTAGCCATAGCGACCGAAATATTCCACTTTGAAGGTTTTTTTCTTCCTGTTTCCTTTCTTTTTTCTTCTCCAGCGGTGTTTAAGTGACCAGCACAAAAGTGGCACACACTCTGTGTTCAGAGGCCTTGCTAAGCACCGATATAGGAGCAGGACAACTGTTTTCTATCCCAAAAGGCAACTTCACTTATGCATAATTATTCAGCCAAACAATTTTCCTATTTTCCTCAAAATGTTCTTTACTAAGGAACATTACCCAAAGAAATATTTTTATGTAAAATACCTGATTTAGTAGCTGTTTAAGTAGTACAATGAAGAAAGAAATATGAGGAAAGTGTTTACAGGATCCTAAATAATTCTTCATTTTGCTTATCACGACATCACTTGTTCCATGTTCTGTGAATTAGACATCTAATGTTCAGCAAGCTCTACTTGGCTTCATGGAATATAACATTTGTCCACCCGTGCTCCATGAATAGCTTTGTTTCTGCAAGTGATCTACCAAGGCCAATGTGTGCTCTCCCTACACAAACACATGCACGGAGAGGCAAAGAGTGTAAACAGCTCTACCAAAACTCTGAGTGATAAAGTTCGGGTTCATTAAAATGCTGTAAATAACAGAGGAAGCAAATGGCATTCACAGATGAGCAGCTTTATACCCAAGCACCCTCCAACTTTCTACAAACAACTTAGGACAAATGCAAGGTTGCAGACATGGAGGTACCGAGCCCTCCCCAACCCACCAGACCCCTCTGCACACTTCCCATGCTAGTCATAACCAACCAGTTCAGCCAACCAAGCCAAACAATTATTTGTCTTCTTTCTCTGACTGATAGAAACACACGCTTCTGTAATCATGTGTGTCTAGACAACACATTTCCTGTACAACAAATTCCCATGGATCAAACAGATCAATAGGTCCGGTCAGTTTATCTGTGCAAGTTTCAAGTTTACTTTGCAGGATTGCATGAGAAGTGTTATCACTCCCCGAAGTCATGCAAAATTCTCACTCATCTAACTTTGGAAGAGTTTTTTGCTCATGGAACTCAACTAGGAATACATTCCGAATGCCCTGTTATCTCAAACTTAACCAGCAAGTTTAAGTCATAGATTTAATTACAGAATTGGTCAAGTGTTTCTGCATTTCTGAGCAGTATTTTACAACTTTGTTAAATGCAGGAAATTTAAAGAGCTTGATTGGGTTTAAATATTGGGCAGGTCGGTTATTTTATTGGGGTTTGTTAACATTAATTTTTTCCATTTTTTTTTTTTTTTTTATTAATTTCTTTTTAAAGCCCAGGGAAAACCAAAGAATCATATATCAGTAAAGTAGCCAAACATTTAAAAAAAATAAAAAAAATACTGTGAGAAATCAAACACAGGGAATATGCAGCTGTTTGAGCAGACTGACATATGTTGGGCACTACAGAAAAACATTTGAGAAGCTGACAGGCACGGCACAACTTCAGTCATTCCAGCACAAAAGGGAACGTGCAAGTGCTAAGTGGTGAGACCAAGAATAACCTCAAAACCTCTAGTAACATTCCCACTGGATGGTTTGTGCACTGGAAATCAAGTGTTTAGGTACTTCAAAGCCTGTTTCCAGAAGTCAGGTCGGAAACATGCGATGTTGACAGTTTCAGTAAATCCACTGCTCAAAACAAGCACAGACGGACTACATAGAATCATAGAATCATAGAATTGATTGGGTTGGAAAAGACCTCAGAGATCATCAAGTCCAACCCTTGGGCCAACTCCAGTCTGTTTCCCAGATCATGGCACTCAGTGCCACGTCCTATCTCAGTTTAAAAACCTCCGGGGACGGTGAATCCCCCACCTCTCTGGGCAGGCCATTCCAATGCCTGATCACTCTCTCTGCAAAGAATTTTTTTCTAATATCCAACTTAAATTTCCCCTGGCAGAGCTTAGGGCCGTGCCCCCTTGTCTTATTGCTGTGCCTGGGAGAAGAGACCAACCCCCACCTGGCTATAACCTCCCTTCGGGTAGTTATAGAGAGTGATGAGGTCACCTCTGAGCCTCCTCTTCTCCAGACTAAACACCCCCAGCTCCCTCAGCCTCTCCCCATAGCACTTGTGTTCCAGTCCCTTCACCAGCCTTGTTGCTCTTCTCTGGACCTGCTCCAGCACCTCAATATCTTTCCTGAACTGAGGGGCTCAGAACTGAACACAGCACTCAAGGTGTGGCCTCACCAACACAGAGTACAGAGTACATGGTGGTTTTAAAACATTCCTAACCCGTCCTAGGGAATATCCAGTATGGAATCATTTGGCATCAGCTAAGTAGTGAACGTATTTAAAAATGACTTTCCTCCTTCCCTCCCACAGCACAACTAATCAACCATTTAGAGTGCTCCAGATCAAACCCAGAGGCCAAGAACAACATCCCAGACTAATCTATTTCCTTACTCTATTAAAAACTGCTTTCTTTAATGCTTACTCCATTAGCATGTTTTCAAGACTAAGTCATCAGTAGGAAAATGAATGTCTTCCAGAAAAATTTCCAAAACAACAGGGTAAAAAACAGTAGGTTCAGCAGCACTAATAGGACTGTTCTTCATCTGTTTGCACTCGGATGCTTTCCAGCAGAGTGCCCAGGTGTGCTGCCAGCTAGTCGTGTAGTGCAGAGGGAACAGCACACCCTCCAAGCACAGGCTAAAATGTCTTCTTTGTTATGGCAATTTCAGGAGTCTCGGACTGCCCCTGCAATTGCTACAGGTGTCCAGCAGCGCCTGATCCATAAAAAGAGCTTTCCAAATAAAGTGGTAAGTAGAGATTTGCAAGTATCTACCCATAATCTCACCGACCACTTGAAACCTCAGAGATCCCCAATGAACCTCAATGGTTTTCCATTGTCAAATCTGGTAATGAAATTGTGTTTAAGTTCATTCACATATCCAGAAGCAGTTGCTATGAAGAACATGCACATCTTCCAAGTCACAGAAGTAAAATCTTTCCATATAACACCTGATTTGTCAACCATTTGGCCACAAAAGTCTTTGCTTAGCAAACCTGGATGCAAACTGCACTTCCAAATGTCGTGATTTTTTTTTTTGTTGTTCATGGTATGTTTTTTCTAAAACTTCACACAAATATATTTATTTATTCTAATAAGGCAAGCTAATTTAGTATTAGTGTTGTTTCACAATCAAAATATCCTTTAATGTAAATTAAATAGAATTAAGAAATCTAAAGCTAAACCACACACCATTAACAACCACAGAATGCAGTTTGGGTTGGTACAGCTGCTCACTACTTAAAAGAAACATTTTGCTCCATTCAGTCCAAACTTTAAATATTTCCTCTTTAAAAAAACACACAATAAAAGATCTGTTGCATTTTTATCAGTGGAAATTGAGGCACTATCACCTCCCCTTTACTGCACGTACCTATGACAAAGAGTAATTATTTCAAGTTTATGAAACTAATTCCTTGTTGACAACCAGACTTCTAAGCAAACTCATCCCACAACTAATCCAACTGCATTAAAAAAGGTAACAGTTGCTCTGTTGTAGTCTTAATATGGAAAACATCCGACTTCATTCATTACAAATTACTTTAATTACATTCAAATAAAGATATTGTTCTAAAGTGCAACAGAAGACATTTATGACTGGACATGGGAGAGAAAACCATACAGTGGGGGAAGAGAAAGTAAAACCACATTCCTTAATTTGGTAAAACATAAGGGAGACAATCCACTGAGTCAAAAGAACAATTCCACATTCAAAGTTTACTTTGTATTTTTTGAGGAATAATTTCTCATATGAGATAAGTTTCATTTACATAAATAAAAATAAGAGTCTGCATTAACTGAAGATATTGTTTAAATAAATAAATAAATAAACCCAAACCACCCAACTGTTGGGGAATTTCTTGCAGAAAATGGACATGTGAGGGACCTCAGTGCTTTAGATGCAGTTATGCTGCGAGGCCTTTAAGACTGCAGTGAAAAGCTACTTTTAAGAAGCCTCTGTGGAGATCAACATGGAGAAAAATGTAAACTTAGAGAAGCTGCAGCAAAAGATTGAAAAACAACGGTCACAGAGAGAGATCACGAGGACTTTATTTGACACCAATAGAGTTGTGTGTTATTGGCATTAACCAGTCCCGGGGTGGTTTGCAGTGTGTGTGCAGTGTGTGAGCTCTCTGGGGTATTTAAGGGGTGTTTTCACAACAATAAATGGCATTACCTTGATCATACTGGTCAATTTGTGGTGTCCATGTTTATCCCTCGCATTACCCAACAACAACAACAAAAAATCCCAATCCTGAATTATGTATTTTCTAGCAACAAGATGTTTTTCCACATGAAATCTTTTCCAGGCAGCTGTGACTGGATAATGCTGATCTTGCCTGTTTCCCATTCCCGGACAGAGGTCTAGCAGAGCTGAGGTAGTGGGTGGAGAAATGCACTCAGTCCATTAGAGAAGCAGCCCAGCAGCGTGCATTAGCAAAGCCTCCATTGTGCATCAAGCTGCAAAACCATCCTGAGATCCAAGAGTCCCTGGCTGATGGCCCAGTAAGTACAGATTTTTCAAACTAGATGAGTGTGACAGTCTCATTTGCTATCAATTTTTATGCTAATAAAGACACGCAAGACCTGTCTTCTCCAGTCACTCCAGAGTTTTTAATAAGTTTTTGGCCATCTCTGTGCATAACCTGGAGGAACCATTTAGTACAGGAGTAGCCTCTGAAACCAGTGGTCACTGGCCAAGGGCACTGAGGAGCACAAAGAATTAGACACAATGTTGACAGCGCAGGTCCACCCCAAGGTGCACTATTGATCCTCCCGTGGCACATGGCTTGGAGCCAACTGCAAACATTCGGGCAGTGAACCTCCACTGCCACCTTCGACCACGCGCCTAGAGCTGCACCTGCACCCTAAGGAACACTCTCCAGGAATTGTCTAGGAACAGAGCAGGCGAGATCCTCAGCCTCCAAGCAATCCAAGCTACAGAAAGACTGTCAGAAGCTTTTTACAGTCCTACATGGTACAACCTCCCCTCCCCCCCCCCCCCCNNNNCCCCAACACACACACTGCTTCCATCCCTTCCCAGGCTCTTCAGTTCCTTGTCCTCAGTCCAGTCTTACTTCAGAACTCCTGCGTTTGACCTGGGGCCTCTGAGCCTGATCAGCCCAGTTCCAGGGAGTCTTGTGATCCTGATTTTAAACTGCAGGACACAAGACACATTCCAAAAAATTGTCTGAAAGGGGAAATGTCTCGATGAATCACAGAACTGATGATACATCCATCAGTCACGGTATCACCTGTCTATTTAATCTCCTGCTAAACATTTGGTATTCAATAGTACAGAGGGAATACAGGCAATATGATTTCATAGAGTGAAGGTCACCAGCTTCCATACAACATTTGTACCAAAACACTGTATCTTATTTGACCCTAAAAATTCTCCTTTCTTTGTAAGGTATTTAAACTTCTGGAAAGCATTAACAAAAAAACAAACGAACAAAGGAACAAAAAAACCCAACCCACTCCTCTAAAAGACAAAAAGCCCCCAAAGAAACAGATTAGATTCCATGTTCAAAAGTCCAATTTTGCTAAAAGATTAAACAAGCCCCAAAACAGTGAGTTTTCTGTTACTGTCCCCCATTTTTTTCTTTTGTTTAGTATCTAGCACATAATTTGGGTCTGAAAGGATGTAGGCTGTTAAACTAAAAACTAGACTAAAAGTGAAGTTTAGAAGCCTATGGCAACAGGAGCTTCCCAACAGCAGCAGACAATAAAGATTACAGAAGAAGAATTGTATTGCTGCCTGATCATTGCAGTGACAACACTGCAGCAGGGTAATTGCCCCTTGCTGTTTTGGGGATTTTTTAAAGGAATTTTTTCATATGAAGAGTAACTACCTAAAGTAAAAGTCATAAGGGGTGAACTGTATAAAGAGAAAACAAAGCCAAGGGAAAAACTGTGAGATAAACTCTCTGCCAGCAGAGCAGCTTTTTTCTTATTTTTCTTTTCTTTCTTTTTTGTGTTTTTTTTTTTTTTTTAACATCTTTTTGTCCTCTCCTCTTTGACAAGATTCTTGATTACTGTTTCCAGAAGTGCATTTCTTTTCCCAAAACTTTAGACCCCTTGGACTGCTGGGCTCTTCCTCATCTCACAAAGGAATGTTTCTTCACTGACCATTCTCAAAATATGCAATTCTCCCCCCTAACTCTGAAAAAAAATTCAAATCCTCAGCAAATGTAACACTTTACGGAAGGAAGTCACTTGTGGAACTAATGTGGAGAATTCCAGAGCCATCTTTCACCGCAGAGTGACCAGAAAATCCAGAGAGAAATGAAAATGAATATATATAGAACGTATCCTAACCCAAAGGGATAAGAACAGTTGTACTTTCACGTGTGAGGTGTCACCTGCTGACTGCAGCTCCAGAGCTGGACCACGGGGTTATGACAAAGGCAGCAATGGGCTGCTGCCTTCGTAGGAATCTCAGCACTTCCAGTTGTGATTAAGGAGTGGAGTTATTGCAAGGTGTGAAGGCTCTGCTGAGAAAACAGAACCTCAGTCCTGGAGAGGAACCAAAACATCTCCCACATGTATCCTGCAGCAGGATGTACATGCAATGCATGTATTTGTTTAAATACGGGCATTTGTTGCCTAGATTTTTCACTAGAAGTACCCCAAAAAGAGTAATTATGCATCAAGAGAGCAAGAACAAATACTGCACCTTATAATCTCTTTTATTGGCTTCTTAAACAAAAAGAAATTTCCTAAAACACACTTGCTGCACTTTAACGAAGAAAGTCTCTGCTTCTCCAAACAAAACACTACACTGAAAGAGCGTTAAGTTGTGCCAGAGAGATAATATCAAAGAAATTCACAAATCCAAACCGTGCCATATGCCTTACTGTAAAGTGAGAGTTCCTGTGAACACGCTCATCAGCTTTGTGAGAGACACGTTGCCAAGACCCTGACATTACTGCAGCTCCCTGTTTGAAGCTCAGCGTTATTGACCAAACAGACTTGGAGAGCTTCCAGCTTGTTAAAGGTGCTAATGATTCATGTATGCAATTTTTGAAGAAAGAAATGGGCTTCAGCAGCGAGTTTGATTTTTCTGTCAAGAAGTCAAACTGCACTCTAAGTTGTGCAATGCTGTTATCTTCCTGAACGTGCTGAGACACTTCAGAGAGAAATTATAATTCAATTTATTCCCCGAACAACTTGCCTTCAAAAAGACAAAGATACATAGGAGGTTTCTGCTTACTGTAAACCTTATTTTTTAGACCAAGTACATTTATTAATGTGCTCAGCATCACTGGGCCATAACCCTGTTGCATCACTGGAGACACCTATGCAAAAACACTTGCAAAGTTTGACACCAGCAAGGTTTAACTTTGTCAGAAGCCTTTTCAGCCAGGTAGACAAGCAAAGGGTTTGTGCCAAGTGATCCTGCATTTATGCATTTTGCATGCAATGTCATGGAAAAGTTGTGCTGCAGCATATTTGTCTGTTGTATCTCCTGTCCTGATGAAAAAAACAAATAGCTTGTAAAAGTGTTTTCTGTTTGTTTGCAGAAGTTGCCATTACAGCCAGGGAAAGAGAGGAGGGAGACGGTTGTGTCTCCTGCAGGGAGACTTAGTGTTGTTAAGCAGACAGAGGGAGAATAAGAACTTTTTGCCTCTATATGTATCATACCCCTAAATTCTAAGAAGTTTTTCCTTATTATCATTAATTTTCTGGAGTTTCTAGTTAAGTCAAACCAATCAATAAAGCTTTCAAAAAGACATAACTATAAATGGACAAGATAAAAAAAGGAAAAATGAATATATTACTGGTTGGGGCAAGGGTAAAAAGTTAAAAACACACCTCTCTGAGCTGGGATTCAGAGTAAGTGGATAATCTGAGTTAAATCTCTTATTTCCAATCCTATGGCTAGAAAATCTCTCTTAGTGTCCCATCCTAAATCACAATCTTGGCAACACACAGGAAAAGCTAACATGACCAGCAGTCATTATCAGGAACAATGGATCAGTTAGGTAGGCTTAGTCAAGATAAATCTAAATTACATGTAAACCTGAATATGGTGTATGCATGTGTGTGTCAATAGTCTCAAAGTATTCCTTTCTGTTCTAAAGCAGAAGAGCTTTCCATGAAATAGTTACACATAGAATACCTTGTGAACTGCAGAAACATGAAAAAAAATCAAGGAAGAGAAATAAGGTTTACTGTAAACATCCCTCTTGCAAATTCTGATAGGTGGTCTGGGCAAACCCTGTTTAAAGAAAACAAAATGCATGGAAGACATGCTTTGACCTCAGATCCCCTATCTGGGCATAAATAAAAGGTGTAAATGGTTGCCATGAAGAAAATACACAGCAAGTTAATCCTCTTCAAAGATCATAAATGTGTAGTACAAGAAAAATAAATACCTCAAAGAAAAATTTTCTAAATTAACTTTGACAGTAAGCCGAAGTTTAAATCAGGAAGTATTAAATCCTTTATTGGACTTGTTACATTTTTCCTGTTTGTATTTTTTTTCTCCTTGTGGCCTTTTTTTTTTTTTTAAATCATACTTAATTGCATAATTCTGTCCCAGGCATGTGTATGTGTAAGAGGCTTTTTCCTGGCAAAGACTGTGCACCGTAAATTGCAGAGTTGTGTTTGATGGAACTGCTACATTGACTTCTAAATTCCTAAAGCCTCTTTGCCCCACTTACCCAATGCACCAAACTTATCAGATCTACATCTGTCCCAAAGAACTTGTTCCAAACCTGAAATTACATTATCATGTAATGAATTCACCATTACAGAGGGACAGTCACAGCATAAGACTAAGAGGAAAACAATGTAATTACATGAAGCCCAAGCAAGAGGCAATGGTGCTTCTACCTCACATTTCAAGAATAGAGTGCTAGTGTAATGAAACATCAACAGTCAAACTCCTAACAATCCTCCTTGTTTTAGATAATATATATATATACATATATAAAAGGGGAAAATTAGTAAATTAGTTGGACCTCTCAATATTTTTCATGATAACGTGAATGGCACGTGCGGGTTTATTTTTCAGCCATTGCTCTGCTACGGAAATGGTGATATGAACGTTTGTCTTAAACTCACACATGTAGGTAAAAAATAGGAAAGAGACACTGCAAGATTTCATTTAAGTCCAAGACACCCTTGTTTGCTTTTGAAAGGGAACCACCAGCCAGAAAAACTAAGCAGAGATCCACAAGATAAGGCTGTTCCAAGCAAGTCACACAGTGCAATTAACCATGCTGCTGGAGAGGCTCCTGACATCTCCATGCCCCATTCCACTCAGGGCAGCCACAGCACTTACAGAGTCACTGGCATTGGAAAAGACCTCCTGGGCCATTGTGTCCAACCATTAACCCGGCACTGCATAGTCACTGCGAAACCATGTCCCCAGGTGCCACAGCCACCCACTTTTGAGCACTTCCAGGGGTGGTGATTCCGCGTTTCAAATGTGGCTGTACACGACTGTACACCAGCAGTTCACTAAGTGCCACCAGCACACGGTCCAGATTAATTCCAGCTGCTAATTACTGCTCCAAGGAGCCCTCCTCACACCCCAGTCTTCTGCGTGAGGGCAAACTTCCCAATCTGTTTGTCCCTTCCACAAACTTGTTTGAACTCCAAACTTCCACCCCTGTTTGTCCTGCCCAATTTGGTCAGAGCAAACTTGTTCAAATTACTCCTGTTTCCTCCAATTGCTTCCAAAGATGAGTAGGAATTGCACATTCTGAAGCTTAGGAACAGATAAGCAACAAGTATTTAAAATTAAGTCAGAAAGGATGAGAGGAGGAGAAGAAGGAGGGAAAGAAGGAAAAAGAGGGGAAAAGAGGGGGAAATAATGTGTTTGTGTTTGTTTATTTACAATTGCAAATCATGAAGTTGATTTTAAATGCCTTAAAGTCATTGAAGAACAGGTCCAAATGCCCAGAGAAAGTTATAGTAAGACAAAGGATAGGAAAAATCATGTGCTTGTTTTTAGTAGGAAAGGAATGTACTGAGTCACACTGACATCCTTTATAGAAATACAGGGTTTTTTTTCCTGCGGAAACTCCTCCGTTGAGAGTCTTCATCCAGGGATACTAAATATCTCCAATAAGCTTTGAAGAAGTTGTATTCGATAATGCTAATCAGCTGGATGCAGACAACAAATGGAACTGGCTTTGGGGCTCTGAGGGCTTCCTGAGCACCACACATTATCAGCAATACAACTTAAAAAACCCCTCAGAGTGAAAGTAAAAAAAATAAGTATCTAAATTAGCAAGGAAAGCACCTCAAGAAGGTTAGCTGGAATTGCAGATTCCCTGTGCCAAATAAGATACTTGGAAAGGACTTAAATTCAGAAACCACAAGTTGCAAAGCATTTGCTACTTTGAAAGATTCCAGTTAATCCGTACATTAGTTAATCAGGCAAAGCACCTGATCTGTGAGGGTTATGTTTGGATGAGCACAGAAGCTCCTGGAGTTTGCTGCATTCCATGTAAAGCCACAGACACCATGCAGGTTTGCTTTTAGCATTTTTCAGAGGAGCAAAGGATGCGGCTGAACCAGGCAGGTATGTGCCATGGCTAACGATGAACACAGATGAAAACTCTGTTCTCAAGAAACAATGCAAGTAGAAAAAAGTTGAATACAACAGTGCATCCAGTTAGAGCATGTTTGAAGATATCATTGATCTTTTTGTTTCAACAGACAAGGAATGAGCAACCAAGACCCTTTGAAATATGAAGGATGTAGGCAAATTTAATCTGCTTTCCTAAATGTGCCATAATTTTAAATAGGTTGAGAGTAAGCCATGTTTTGAAAAGAGTAATTTGCACTAACGATATGTATCTGAAGTATATCCATCTAGGAAACAAGCTTTGGAACTTGGCAGATTAAATGGAGAAAGCCCCACTTTGACACACCTAAGTCGATCCAGGCAGCTGCAGTAAGAGCACTGGAGGAATGTTTTTACACCAGGTTAGTTGGGACCTAGATGTTTTCTGTATTTTGATGGTAGAACAGAAATGGAGCTCAATCATTGACTAGGAGAGATGGCTTTGACATTCATACATGAAGATAAGAAGTACCACGTTGTTTCTATAAAAGGCCAGTTCTACAGGAGCACAAATTGCTCCAAGATTAGGGCAGGGTCAAGGCAGACGTTGTTCTTTTGGTGAATGCCTTTTATCTCCCCTCAGAGAGATGAAAAGATTTTTCAACTGCAAGGAGCAGCTTTTGAATAAAATGGATTTTTCTATACACTGAAATATAGGCCAACATATTTAACATTTTAAGTCTGGAACAGTTGGGCATAACCCAAAGAATAAATGAGGATCCATAAACAACTCGTCCTGTTCTCTACATTTTTCATTTCCACTGAATTTTTGAATTAAAGCACATTCTGCGAAATCCTTTTCCACCCCTGGGAGACTCATTTTATCCCCTCTGATGCTACTTCTTGCTGCAGAGGCCCAACATGCTATGGCAAATCACTCAAATGCCTCGTGGGCTCCAGAATGGTCTTTCCCTGACTGTGCTGAGTGGATCAGCAAGGGAGTTAAAAATACCCTCCACTGTTCCTCCCGATGGATTTTATCTGCCCCAGCCATCCCTTAGCAGACCTTTGGGTATAACAGGGACATGCAAGTAGAATCATCCCTCAGAGCTGGCATTTTTTATGTTTATATGACACTTCCATAAACAGCCTGGCACAGTAACTCAGGGGGTACTCATGGCAATAGAGATACAGACTTAAAATAGGCATAACTATGATTAGTTAGAAAAGGATATGATTTGTGAACCAAACACATACCTGGGAGAGATCTGCAGTTTGCAGGCACACCCTCTAGACAATTACATTGAAATAGATGAAATTAGGTCCACAGTTGCATCGTGTCCATGCCCATCTGATTTAAAGACAACATAACTACCCAGTCTCACGTGAAATAGAGATGTGTAGATTATGATATTCGGGAATACTTCCAAGAAAATTAATTATGGCTCTTAAAACAGATTACTAGGGACAGCACATTTCCAGCCTATTTAAACAATTTGAAGTCACTCATGAAAGCAGAGGCTCATTACATAAATACAAAAAATACAAGCTAAGTGGAAGTGCTAATGGTAGCACAATAAAAATTAACCCCCAAAGCAAAGGAAGCAGAGATTTGTTTCTGCAGGTTTGGAACAAACGAACAAAGCCAGTTCTGCAGATCTTAATTCTCTATCTCACTTTCCTGAGATCCTTTTCTAGGGGATACTTGGCTAAGCACACAATTGTATACATTTGTTTTCACTAAGCATACTGTTTCTGAAATGAACATCTCTGGCAATAGACCACAGTTTAATGGGAATGGGTTTAAGGATACTTAATGTCATACGAGTAACATCACTGCAAGCCCTCATTAATCTTAGTTCCCAGATAACAGCAATATACAAATTAAAATGTTTAAATAGCAGAATTAATTCAGGAAAAGCTCACACTTTTTATTCTCCAGAAAATCAGAAAAGAGAATACCCGGATTATAATGAACTGACGTCAGAGCTGTTGGTTACTTGCGGGTAGATAAAGCAAACCAAACCTAACCTTCCTTCTTCAAAGTGTTGCTGAGCAGGTCACAAAGGGCAAAGAGCAGCTCTCAGCAGTTTTGTGCCAGGCTCAGCCTTGCAGTGCTGCGGGGTCTGAAGCCAGGACAAAAGGTATTTCACAAAAATGTGTTGCCTGATCTCCTCGCCACCTGAAAAGTTGAATTCATGGGGTATAGTTGAATTCAGGAGGTTTATCTGAGGGTGCAAAGCCTTCTGGGCTACCCATGGATTACCAGCAAAGATGGCACAAGTCACCTTCATGCACTCTTGTCCATTCATGGGGCTGAAGATTTCTATTTACTGTGCACACACTCAAAAGAATGTAACTGAAAGTAACTCAAAATCAGGTTTAAAAAATAAAAATTAATGAGTAAGGCACTGATGGCCCAAGACCACTTTCTGTAGGTGGCAACTGAATGATTGTTGGCATTTTCTGTCAAAAACTTCACAAAGCTCATCAAAGAGATCGCCTTTTTTCTGGGGCTAAGCAGAAGGATGAGAGAAGAAAGACTGGATTTCAGCATATCATGACAGAACTCAGCAGGAATGTCTACAGGAAGAGCTACAAAGCGTATATCATTTGAAGTAATGAACTTTAATAGGAATTTCATTTTACACATGACTGTACCTTCTGTGATAATCTCCAGTCTGTTTATTCATCAGCTGGAACTCAGGATGTGAATGTGAAGGTGACAGGAGCAGTGAGTTTTATGTTCCTGAAGTGTTAGAAAAGGTATTAACCTTTTAATGATTCTTCATTCAAACGCAACTTTCACAGCGCAAAGTAAACCAACCTGTTTTATTTTCTCTGCAGTATTAAGCATGAAAGGAACTCGTAGTTCATAGCTGGAGAAATAGTGAATATGAAAGATTTTGCTATTTACATCAGTTCAGGAGCTGTCTAAGTGACACACAAACAGCAGGATCATCAATGTAGCAAAACAAACCCATACACAACGATTGAAAATTCAGCCCAAAGGCCTTTCTGTGGGTCCTGATCCAGACAAACATCTTCCAAAAGCATCTTTTTTTCCCAAAATATCCAGGATAGCCTAATTCCAATTGTAAGGAAATGTACTGTAAATTTTTTTAATGTGATTTACTAGGGGGTTGGACAGGCTTAGAGAACTGATAATGAATGTTATGGAGAAAAGCTGTGTGAATTTCTTTGAAATTAAGGACAAAGCAAGGATTTTTCATTCATTCTTTTTTTTAGTTTTCTGGGATGTGAACCACAGGTAGTTTAAAAACAGAAAATCATTTTGCGAAACTCACATCAGAAATTTGTTTTTCTGTAATTAATTTTAAACCAAGATACTAGATAGAAAAAGGATAAATAACCCTTGAAAATTATTCCTAAGAGCTGTAAAATGTCCAGTTACTAGTTTTCCACTAGAGAAATATTCTACCAGGCATACCAGGAGATTTTTTTTTTTCTCATGCTCTACAGGCTTTTAACAGGAATAATGCATTTCTTTCTGTGTGTTATTTATCCAGAGGAGGAATTAGATATATTATCCATCCAGGGATTTTCCTGCAGTTTGTCTTCTCACTGCACCATTAACATAAAGGCATCCTAGATAAGCAGTTTTCTTCCTGTTCAATTATTCCTGCCACCTGCATCAGGGAGTCAGCCTCACATACTGGACTTTCCACCAGGAGCAGCACAAGCCTCTCAGAAGGTAAAGGGATTGTCCTGTGACGTACCCGAGTTAACAGCTCGCTTGGCAGGATCACTGGAGACAATGAGGATGAGGAAAATCACAACTCCACATTTAGTATCCCATTCATGACAACTTTCTGGGCTGGAATGTTATAGTTTGTTCAGACATACTTGACCTCTGTGCCCTGTGGGAACCACTGGAACATCACAGCTGGAAGCCTGGCTGCACAGACTGGTGCCATTCTCATGCTGTGTGCAAAGAACAGAGTGCACATCTCTTCTGTTCCTTCACTGAAAATGATGAATAAGAGCTATCTGCCCACATCAAATCACAGGAATATCCAAAATTTAAGAGATTTAAGGATCTGAAACATTCATCTATCTCTCAAGTGTGTCTGTACCAAACTGGGGATGCTCAAGTGCCTCTGAGTTTTTGGGCTCCCAACAGCTGTGCCCCTATGCTAAGAGTAAAGCCGTAGCTCATGCCAGGTTTTCCAACCTGCTCACCTATTGCCAAGAGATCCCTGAACAAGGGAATCAGGGCCAAGAGAGCACCAGAGAGTTTACATGAAAGTATTTTTCTTCCTATGGTGATGTAACACTGTTAGCAGAGAAATTAAGACTCGTATCCTCATATGGGTTGGACTCAATGATCTTAAGGGTCTCTTCCAACTTAAATGATTCCACAAACCTTTACCCACAGTGATTTGGTCTCAGGATTTTCTTCCATACTTCGGATATTTACAAATATCCAATATCTGAAGATGTGTGCGTCTTGTTTGTGTCATGCACTTTATGCACAACAAGGTTGAGAACAGAATTCACTGGGATGATACAGCACTTCATAGCATCAGAAGTGAGAGTCTCACTGGAACTGATGTGACTTCAGTGCAGCTCAGGCAAAATTTCAGCTGGACAGGTCACAGGTTGTGCTCACAGATGTCTGAACAGGACCAAAACAGTCTTCCTGTTCTTCCCTGTATCACTAATGGGCAAACAGGTCCCTCAAACAGCATTTACACAACACCCGTAAAGGAAAATCAATGAGCAGTACAATATCCCTATAGTGAAGAAAGACCTTGCCTCTTTAATTCTTTTAGATATTAATTAATGTTTCTTCCCTTAAAAACACCTCTGTAGATCTCAGAAGTAGCAAAGCATGTCATGTTATGTATCAGTTGCTATGGTAACTAATCCTTTCTAAAAGGAAGAAATAACAAATTTGTAGAAGTCCATTTCTCATTATGAACAAAGGATGTCACTAAATAGTCCTTATTTTGCAACTCATTGCCTTCCTTTGTTTTACTCTTGTTTATAAAAGATCATAACTGATTTGGTACAGGGCTGCACATTCTTTTCCTTCCAGTCTGAATATTTTGAGCTTCTTGTTTTCATGGAGTGACAGAAAAACAAGTTCATTCCAGATATTAGATTAATTTTTATTTTTGTTAAAATTCATTTGTGTAAAGGTATAATATTACTGAGTTGTCTTTATGAGACCTGCTTTGGGTTGGAAATAGTTACATTTCCCAGAAAAACTATATCTAGTGAAGAACAGGGCAAATTTTAACATATTTCTCTTCTTCTATTTCCCTGTCCTGAACCAGAGAGGGTCAACAGGACTGGAAATGGTCATCAGGTCTTTGACACTCTGATCCCACTGTGGGTCTCTGTCTTGCATTGGGATGTCAATCTGATCCTTTCATAATTAGTTTCTGAGATATTGTTTGCTGGAAGCACAGGACTCTGGAACGTTTTTCTTCAAAGAAAAGTGCAAGCATCAATTTCCTAAAAGAGACATTCCCTTGTACCTGATCTGTATTAGTCAGTGGTGTCTGGGATTTCTGCCTGGAGAAGTGGTGATAATAGTTTCCATAAAAATCCAAGAAAAAGAAAATTACTACTTTGTTGGTGTTGCTTTATCTCAGTGTAAGACTCAAACGGAGCAGTTTGGATTCTCAGACAGCAGAGTTACAGCAAAGGACAGCCCTGTGCCTGATTGCAGGGGCATCTCTGGGCCCAAAGTTAACACAAACACTGTGACTACTGAGACATGGCCATTTCTGAGGTTGAAATATGACAAAAGGTAATGGTGGTGGGTAGGAAGGAAGGGAATGCCTTAATAAAAGCTCCCTAAATCAGGTCAAAAGACTTCCCATTTGCTTCTCTGAGCTGCTTTTCTCAGCTCTCTCCCCCTCACTGCAGTATTCCACAAGACAAGAATCGTGAAGTAATGAAAATACGCTTGATAATGTTCAGATGTACAGGGGGGAAATGTAAACAATTTAGCAATTGTATTAATTTGCTTTCCTATCCATGTACTTGCAAAGAAAGCTTGTACTTTGCCAGTCTGAAAGCAGCAGAATAAAGCAGCTTCTACACACTCAGCTGGAGAACTGCAGCTATTTAATAAGTGGCTCCACTTGGCATAGCTTTGAGCAGTGCATTGTATTTACTTTATCCGATTTACCAAATTACTTATCTGCCTACAAAAGTCAAGGGCAGGAGGAAAATGCAGCTCAGCTGTAGCAGTACTTTCTTTTAACCTGTAGAAAGAATTGGGACAGGGAATTCCTTAACCCTTCTAGAGGCTGATCATGAGAACTGGAAACCAGCACAGAAAAATGAGGATCTAAAGAATTCTGCAATAGGTATCATTAAATTTCCAAATTTAGAACAAACAAGTGTTTATTGCAGAAAACAGTTCTATGATCATGACTTATTCTTCAGTATCTGTATCAAGAGCTGGATGAAATAGTTTATTCCCTCAGCTAAAATCCTCCACATCCCAAGAGACACTGCAATGGAGATGTGATTCCTCTAGAGAAGCTCTAATTCTGCCTTATGGAAGAGGAAAAAAAAAAAAAAACTCTTAAAAGAAACAGCTTTTTTAATTTTTCAATGCTACAGTGTCAGCAGAGCAGCTGCGAGGAGGAAAGAAAAACAGGCAGAAACTCTCCTTGAAGTGCGTGTGACAGGAAATAGCCTAAGAGTGGTAGGTCTCTGAAGAAGTGGCACAGACAGACCTCAAGGGAAGGGGGAGGTTTGCAAAAGCTTCTAGAAGTTTTTAGGGTTATTTGAGAGCAGCTAATGACACAGCCGAGGGAGCTGAGCTCAGGCAAGGCTGGTGACAGGAACAGAGCGGCTTGATGTAGGTCACAGAACTGCACGGCTCAGGTTTTTCTGTCTGAGGGACTTTTACAGCTCCCATCTGCATCGTATCGGAGAGCCTTCCACGCGTTTAGTGGGCTCGTCCTCGAAACGCTCCTGCGAGGCAGGAAAGCATCATCACTGCGGTTTTACTCCTGGTAAGCTAAAACCCGGAGACTGTAGGGAAGGTTCTCAGTTGGCAGAAATTATCAAAGCCCTGTGAAAACCAAGAGCATCCACTGACTGTCCAGGAAAATGAGGGGAAGTAGGAGGATTTAAAGCAGCTGAGGTTTTTTTCCCCTGTATGATTTGTTCAAGATCACACAGGTTCATGACAGTATTGAAAAATGAAACCAGTCTTTTGAGAACACTAAGACCAGTCCATCATTTTGTTTTTCATGTCTCATACAGGTAAATGTGACTGAAGAAGAAACCTAAGCCGCAGAACTGTAAAATGCACAAGGGAGCAGAGGCACAAATTTAATTTACACAGGCTATGGCAGCCTTTTCTGGTCTGTCCTAACTCCATCAGTTATTGGGTTCACTCTTTTGGTTTTGGTGTTTTTATTCTAGTGTGACTTTTTCTGGGTGCTGGAGAAACTGTTATTCTATCAGAAGCAGAAAATACTAGAACTCAAAGGAAAATGCTTGTTTCCCATGGAAATGAAGTTGGGAGATAAACATAATAAATTGAGGCATTTTCCCAAAATTTATAGTTCTTTTAAAAGTACTTTCACTCTTTCACTGCATTTAAAGCAGTTTGAATGTTATAGCTGTGAAACATACAGAATATTTTATATTTTTTTTATGCTTTAGCAGCAACAAAATAAAACTAAACAATTCCCTTCCTGCAAGTTGCTGTGCATATCAACTGCTGTTGTCAGATCCATCTTATCTGTTGATGGTAGTATCAACATCTGGCAGCTTTGAACAACATCCATTACATTTGAATTTTTCAGATAGAAACCTTGAAACAATGAGCAGGGATGACAGATGTCAATCTCTTTCTCTGACAGGTCAAATGCAAATTTTTGCTTGGGCGGTTGAGGTTTTTCAGCATTTAAAGCCAAACAAGAATTATCACTATGGTATAAAATGAATTAAGGTGCACACACGAAATGGCACAGATAGATATATGCACCAATAATATAAAATTACTGCCATGTGAACCAAGTACCAACTAAGGGCAGCACGGGGACCGTACAACTGCCTGTCAAGGCAGAAGAAGATTTGTGCTCTTCATTGGAAATACTTTCGCAGCAGTCAAAAGAGAAATCTTGGACTTGACAAGGAAGGTCTGCTCCTTCTTTGATCCTATCAATCAAGAGTCCAGTAGGTCCTAACTCAAATATGCTATATCTTAGTTTCACCTTTGGACAAATATCAAGTCTTTTTCCTTCTACCATTCTGAAGAATGATTGATTTATGTCTTTTTTTTTTTTTTTTTTTAGCCTATAAGAAATGATCTTTGGAAAGTAACTGATAGTTTCAGGGTGACTGACAATTGCTTCCCCAGAAGAGTGTCAAGATGACAAATGCATTTGAGAGTGACTATTTTTAATGTTGGATGTCATGGCAGAAAACTAATTAAAGATGTCATTTCAGTTTTATTTGTGCTAGGAAGACACTGTCAGCAGCTTACTATTATAATGCAATAGGCCAGATACATTTAGAAAGCAGGAAACAGACATGGGACAAAAGTACAATTAAAATAGGCCAGGCCAGCCAGGAGGAAAGAAAGGTGAAAAAAAGATAAGAAATTTTTCTACACCATACATTGCATCTTATCTCTGTCACCAACTCCATTTCAGTTCAGATTTACTTTTGTATAGTACCTTAATTCTGCTGGTTATCACTTTTATCTGCATGGGATAGTTTATAAAGTGCTGGACCCTACACCTCAGCTGTAGATTCCAGGAGCAGAAATTTATAGACAGGTTTGAAGTGGATAATTTATCTATATAAAAACCATATATAACATATCTTCTAGTTCTTGATAAATAAACCCTAGAAAACTACTGGTCTGGAGTTCTATTGCTTAACAATATGAAAGCCAATATTATTTTAACTTTCTTGGCTTTCTACAGATGAGAGTCTGTTGCTGTGCAATGATCACATATTAGCATGTCTCCAATAATTATAATGGTACATGCACGTACATTCCTTGCAAGAATCTGCCTTCTCTTTTAAGAGCTATTTTTGCTATAGGCATGATCAGGAAATATGTGCACAGTGAATAGAATCTGAATATCCAGACATTATAGGCTAGAAACTGCCACACCCAAAAGGAAAATAGTCTCTTTTCTGCAGGAGTTATCAACCTAGCACAGCACCAGTTTGTGTTCAGAGGGCCTGAAGTGTGAGGAGAATGAGTTCATGTCAGTCATGGGGAACAGCACACCAAGGGGGAAAATCAGTAAAAACTACCCCAGACTCCCATACTCCCTATATGGACCTCAGTTTTAGTAAGGGAGATTGAAGAGAACACACACACATCAATTCCTTATTGCAAAAAGACTCAGGATTAAGGACAAAAGCAAGCAGGGACCCTTACTGAGACCAGTTCAGAAGCCTCTTACAAGGCTTCTAAAACAATCACATGGATTAAAGACAATTTATGACTTTTTTCCCCTTCAACTTCTTGCAGAGTTTAATAAGAAGGCAATACCTTTTAACAAGAGCAACCAATAGAGTTGGAAAAGCAGATGAAATTTCCATCACTTAAAACTTTCTTCATGTCTTTTCTGCTGTTTAAACCCACAGGATTTCTCTTGTTTACACCTGTTAAGCACCTCAGTTGCAGCCACGTTCGTATCACTTTTCTTTCCCTTTATAGCACAATGTCTATTCAACACCAGTATGAATCCTGAATCCTACAAGCAGCACCAGTCCTGTGAGTCCTAATTCTGGCTCCCTGACGTGAAACTTCTCACCACCACCATCAGGTATCTTTTTGCAGGGTATTCAGCAGCAGCAGCAGAAGAGGAGATGCTAATAAGTATCAACTCAAGGGTACTGTGTAACATAACTAAGTCCATATGGTTTTGCTAACCCAGCTTTTCAAGATTATTTTAATATGCATGCTTTGGTCCTTGCAGATGGACAAGCTGGGAGTTCATTTGTTATCTTTTTTTTCCCCCCCTCTTTTTATTTTTTTTTTTATGCCTCCACCATCTGTTTTATGAATCCTTGACCTTATAATATAAAGGTCATAGTTTCAGCAATATAAGGAGTTGGAATTCACTAATAATTTAATTCTCGCTAACTTTTACCTTAATATTTACATTTTAATAAATGTATACATGCATATGCCACCATAAGTGGTTTGGACCACGTAACTAAAGTATTCGATACATTGCTGGGAGGGTTCTCAAAGAAAAGTCTTGAATGAATGGCCCCAAGGAAGAGCTTTTAATCAGATATTGGGGTTCTGGTATCAATTCTTCACATTTAAAACTGACAAAATTAGGGCACATTCCTGATTATTTTTTGTGTGTGTGTGTATGTCTGTGTAGGAAATACTGCTGCAGCATGGTATCAGCAATATAAAGCAAATGTCCACCTAAAATCATACAGGAGAGGAATGTAATCTTAAAATTAAAACCTGAAAGAGAACAGGTTTCACTCGGGCTCTCAGAGACTCACAGTCACCAGCGCCTGGATACCTGTGATACCCAGGATGACTGTCCAGCTCTCAGGGCAGAGATGCTCACACAGGGATGGTCAGGCATCCCAGTGCGCCTGTCCACTCATGGTAGGGCCAGGATCTGCTGTGAGAACAGGGAGGATGAGGGATGGAAGCTGTCGAGTCCTTGCCGCATCTCTGTAGTTCTTTGTAGGCTGGCAACCAAGTTCAGATTTTGGATTTGCATTTCTGAGACCTTCTGGAGCAAACAGTGAGGAGTGTCTCCATGCTGTCCCAATCCTGAAGGCCTCAGGAGTGATCACAGTCTTTTGCCTCCAAGCTGGGTGCCTTATGAGATTGTGGGGGGATGCACTGGGATTCTGAAGGCATGCCAGCTGTGGTGGGTTACTGAGAGCCATTCTGAGAGCCTCTTTCCTGCTGTTTGACCGTTTGGCGCTTCCACCTCCAGACATCCCCACCAGTTGCCCCTTCTCACTGTCCTTAACCTCT
Source organism: Grallaria varia (assembly GCA_013396735.1). Lineage (NCBI taxonomy): Eukaryota > Metazoa > Chordata > Aves > Passeriformes > Formicariidae > Grallaria > Grallaria varia. Next base: position 533,194 of record VWZG01000878.1, read on the forward strand.
CTATTACAGCCCTCTGGACGTGTCCTTTTGAGCGTGGGATGTGCTGCTTTTGGAGGGAGCTGTCTAATGCTCACAGCCAAGGATTGCTTTAGGCTCTGCTTTGCAAGTTGTGAACTTTTGGTTGTTACTCATCCCGACCCTCAGGGTGTAAAACCAGATGGCAAAGCGACCCTGCAGTGCTTACAGAGATCTGCACAGCTGGCATACCAGAAAACAGCCAAACGGAAATTAACTTCTCCTCCTCTCTGACCCCAGGAAGAATCTCACAAAATATCCCTTCTGGCAGTGTTAAACCACGGCTGCTACCATCCAGTTCCTTGTTGCTTCATTCATTTGGAGTTTCAGCAGCATCACTGTCCGTTCTGGGCAGAGGGACAGGGGAATCAAGGCACTGACATTCAAAGATGGACACAGCACGAGCAGGAGGACTCTGGGTACCAGAACAGAAGACTGAGTGTTATTTAACCAATTCTAAGAGCAGGCAAGGGGAATATGGGCATTTGTGACTGTGACACCATAAGTATGTACGTAAAACAAGGTCATGTCTTCACTGCTTGATGAGTCCCTCAGGATTAGAATGTCAATAGGGGCCCAAGTGTTGTTGATAAATCTGTTGAGTTCCATGTGCTAGGATAACATCTTCCTTCTTCCACACCAAAAATAGTGTGAGAGCAAGTCAAACATGAGACAAGTTCCATGGTATATCATATTCAGTAATCAATTTTAACAACTGTTTTTGAAAAGTGATTATTTTAGGCTTGAAAAAGCAACCTTTTCTGCTATTGTATTGTGGTTATCACTTCTGGGGATAATTCATCATTGCCCTAACTAGACAATTGAAAAGTTTACTTCAAACTGTATTTGTGATGTGGAAGTCAAAGCTCTGCATGGGTATCTCACCAAGGATCTATGGGGTTTTGTTTTACCAGTTTTGCAGAACGCAAACACAATGCTGCATAAAAATGAGGTTACATTCTATGATTCCCTACTCTGACACCTGAAAACAGTTAAGAATCAGTCAGAAGCTCAAGTGTTCCAGTCATTGACTTCCTTACCATAGATAAAAGGTCAAGCAGGGTAAAGGAAATACTTTCTTTGCACCATATACAGCATATTCCATCTAAATTAAGCACAGAGAACTTACAGAAGGAACAAAAGGTAAAAAATCCCAAAGATCTCAATTAATAACTTAAAATACTAGCCACGCTTAACGAATAGTCAACCATTTCCTATGCACCATTGCAGACTACACATTTTTCTTGAGCACAGATTTCCCTCCTGTGGAAGTTTGACCCTGGGCAAAACCAAAACAAAGCAACACCATGCAGAACTTCCCAGCACCAGCACAGGGCTCCCCCCCAAAGCCCCCCCCCCCCCCCCCCAAAGGGGAGAAAAATGGGGAAAAAGCCGAGGGGAAGGAGAGAAAACTTAAAAGCTTCAGACCGTGAGAGGAACAGATATATATATATATTTATTTACAGAGGAGGAAAAGGGAACTTAGTACTACATGCACACAATACGAATACCAGGCAAATACAGGGAAAGAGGGGTAACTCAAATGGTACTATATAGGTACTATATATACACCCAAGGAAAACAGATAAGGCACTGCATTACCCAAACAGTGTCCAGCCCCGAGCTGTGATCCTTCTCCCCACCACCTGCCCGACGAGAGACTGACCCGGCTGGAGAAGAGACTGCACCGAAGGGGCTGACCAAAGGAAGTGTCCAAAGACAGTGGGTCAGCTCTTCCTCCCTCACCCTTATGTCCCATGTGATGTGAGATAGGAGGGAATACCTCTGATTAGTCAATGTATGTCACCTGACTCGTTTCCCAGGAAGGCCTAAAAAATAACAACAACAACTACTACACCTCCTCAGTCTCTCCCAGTTTGCAGGTCAGACAAGTCGAGTGTATCAGCACATTAGCTCTCCTCAGATCCCGCTGTGGGAAGAACCCCCGCAGCCCCCCGGCTGTCCGTCACACTGAAGTGATCAGACCAAACCTTGCTTCCCCTGGCAGTGAGGAGCCTCTGCCAGCCTGGCCCAGCTCCCCACTGCTGGAAATCCACGGCTCTGCCATCCCTGACAGCCCAGCACCACTCTGACCTCAGCCACTGAGCCCGCGGCTCCAGCTCCCCCTGCCTCTGTGCCTGGCCATATGGAGATAACAGCAGGAACAAAGCATTGGCCTCGCAAAACTGATATTTTTTTCCTCTGCTTTTGCTATTCAGTATCCCTGAAATAATTTTCCCAAGCACTAACGTCAACCTGTTCGTACACAACCAAGTGCTCCCAGTCCCAAATTCAGTTATGAGAACATGTAACCACTAAAATAAAGTCCTCCAGACAGTAACCTTAGTTGCAGCTGGGGAGGCCTGAGGTTATGATTTCTGATCTGTCAGCGATAACCAGGCAGTCATATATTCACATGTACGAACAATTCTCAGCGGTGCCAGCGTGAAGCACACTGCGGGCAAAGGGCAGCGGACAGCTTTTCTTTGATAGCTCTTCACACCGTGTGTATCCTGCCTCTGACCTCTGGGACACTTCATAGGACACAAACTTCAGCCTGAGAGGAGTCCTAAGGAACCACTGCAATGTTAGAATGAGGAAGCATAACACAATCTGACGTAATATTTGAGATACTTTGAAACCGTAAGTACTGCAGAGTATTTTTTTCTCCTCTCGTTAGTGTGTTTGCAAACAAATATTCATTCCCCATCACAACTACTGCTGTTTGCTTTAGCAAAAATCTAAATATAGAAGAAATAATTCCACTTGTTTCATGCAAAGGCCTTTCTCTTTTTTTATTGGCAACAGAACACTGTTTATGAGTCAGCAGCAGTTTATTGCTTTTCTATCTCAAGAATTTTTGGGGGAGGCTCTCAAACTAGGTTGGATCTTCTCTCATGTCAGCCTGGGGGAACTCACTGACTTTTGTGTCTGCAGACTGGTGAAGATCAAGTCCTTACTCCCCATTTTTTTTCCCCCTTAACATTTTGGTAAAGCACATGCAAAAAGTTTCATGAAACTTCCGAAGATGCGGCAGGCAGTCCCATTAACATATGTGCTACCCCATGATTTTATTTGCCCTTCTGCATCTTTATCAATGTCTTTCAGAACTGACAGAGAACTTAACAATGTCATAAAAACTGTTTGCTATCTTATCAAAAATATGATACTCTCTCCTACATTCTCTCAATAGGCAGAATTTTAAACCTGATATAAATAGATGTAACATGACACAGGACGCATGACTTTGGAGTAAAAATATTTAGAACAGCAAGTATAATTTTGAACTTCAGTACAGACACGTGCTGTTGCCCACGACACTGGTAAAGTGTGACAGTCACAACCCAAGAGACAACTAAACAGTTTTCCCCATAAGGTTCAATGTGTTAGTGGGGCAATACATGTGGGAACTCAGGAAATACACACAATGTGAGTACATGATGACAATAAAGACCAATAGAGACCAGCAAAAGATCTTTCCCATTCATATTCAAATAAAACCATCCAAAGAGTCAATAGTACGAAGGCAGAGCAGAGTCAAGAGGCATAGCTGTGCACAACACACTGCTTTCCTACTATGATTTAATACAAAAATAATACTGAAATATAAAAAACCAAACCATACTGTGGGCTATCTGTATTCCTTCTGGTTACCTTAACATAAAAATCTGGTGAACAGACACCACAGTTTGGGTTTGGGCAGTGTAAAAGGAAGGATGGATAAGAATACTTAACAGAGAATACTAAATGATTAATGTTTCAACTTCAACAACAAACAGATAAGGAAGAACATGCAGTGTTACTAGACTTTCAAAATGCAAATACACGGTGGGCATGGTCTGCCCACAGACTATACAGCCAAGATCGTGGCTCCTTAAATGCCATGTAAGTCCAGTCCAGAGAGAAATCAAAATTAAATCTCTCCCAGACTTAATCCAGCCATGAATAATCATGGATCAGTGAGCCCAAATATGAAGTTGGGTAAAATAAAGGTACAGCCACCCTGGACTTTGAACAGAACCAAAAATTAGATAGAGGACTGAATTAATGGAAAATATCTTCCTGGAGCTCATGAGGATTTAGGCTCTGGTGTAATGTTGCAACTGAGAAGTTTACAATGTATTTAAACAGAGGAATAGTCCCTACAAGTTAAAAGAGTACTTGACAGATTGACTGGAACACTAGAATGTTGAATTTGTCTCAGACATCTAAGGCTTATTGGGGTGACTGCACTAGTCAGATGAAAGATTCATTTAGTTCAGTATTTGGCATTTAACAATAGCCCTTCACAGAGGCTCAGAAGTATAAAAGCCCAGGATGGAGCAATGTTTTCCCTGTCTCTGAGCTTCCAGCAGTTCCCAAACTGAGAATTGACTCCATGATGTCATGATTATCCAACTTCCTGTCATTTATTTAATTATGTTTTGTACCCATCAAAACTTGCAGCACCTTCAAAAATCAGCAGATATGAGTTTCTCAATTATGCATAACACAAAAAAATTCTTTTCATTGAATATAAACTGTCTGCCTGATCATTTAATTTCATGTGCTTTGGTTTATGTCCTTTGAACAGTGAATAATCATTCCCTCAAGACTTGCCCTGTGCCATTCGGGATAGTATAGATCTCTGTAATAACCATTTGCAGTCATTTAATTTCTAAGCTATAGAGTCTTCATTATTTCGCTTCCTTTGCATAAAGAAGGTATCCTGTACCACTGACTACTATTCTCTGTGTCCTTCTAGGTTACTACATCCTTTTCTGAAATGAAGTGAGCAGATTTGAGGCACATATTTAAATGTCAGTTCCCCCAAACAGTGTGCAGCTGTACAGTGATGCTTCATCATCTCTTTTTCAGTATTTCCTAACACCTTCACTTTTCTGCCCACCACCTAAGACCAAGCCAAGATTTTTAGGTAACTACAGACAGGCTTAAAATTCTCTTTCAACAACGGCATATTTAGAACCTACCATGATATATGAAGGGGTTTTTTTTGTTTGTTTGTTTGCTTGCTTGCTTTCCATGCTATGCATGGCTTTTTATTTATCAACACTTGAATTTCAGTTGCTCCTTACCTGGCACTGTAAGATGGTAGAACAATGGCCTAGAACCATTCTCATTTTCAATAACCTCCATCATCAGGAAGCTTTCCTATTCATCCCTTTTTTTCCATCAGAGAGGAATATGTTAAGCAGCAACCATTCCAGCATCTCATTTCATTGCAAAAATAGATAATTTCTTCTGTCTGCTTTCTAACTTTAAAGTTGCCGAATTTCTTTTGCCCTGTGACAGGTTGGTGTCTTTCACAGCCATTGGCAAGATCCTTGTCATGCACTTCAGTGTGCTTCAGGGAGGGAAAATGCAGCTGGTGCATGGAATAAAAGACATGTAAGTAATTATAACACTATAGCAGGGGTCAAAATACTCAAGGATCATGGTAAAAGATGAGCTTATTACAATTAAATTCACCTTCTTATTGAAAAAAAACTTGTAAAATGACTACTTAATCTGAAAGAAGCCTTGCTGGAAAGTGAACCATGATTTAGACTAGAAATAGAGTGCAGTACTTTTAAATGGTGAAGACAATCAGTCATTCAAACAAATAGCCAGCAGCAGTGGTGGATTCTATAAAAGTATCTTTCAGTTAAATTTATTCCTTGGAAGTTTTATGTTTTCTATTATGAAGAAAATTAGATTAGTCTGTTCTAATAGTATTTTATGCATGGAACCTAGAGTCTGCTTAATGATGTGCTGCTTTATTAACTCCTTTTTTGATCCAGTTTCTGGAAAATGTACTAACAGTCCACTTCCATACCAGTGCAGCCTGGAAATCTCACAGATAATAGTTTGTTAAAAATGGTCAGTTAATAGTTTTCTCCCTAATCTCATCCAAAGAAATGTGCTCTATTAATAAGCATTCACTGTGGTATTTACAATCACTGTGCTCCTCTGTTACAGACTGTTGTTATGCAAATACTTAGGCTTAAAATATTTAACTATTACCCCATCTCTTCCTTGGATCCCTTGTCCGGATACCCTGCATCCCTGGGCAAAAGTAGTAGCTGGCCACTTTCTGAGTTAAATTTCAAGTTAAAGCACCATTGAGCTCCTCTGATGGATGTGGAATACAACAGCTGCTTAAAGAGCAATAGATGTCTGCTCTCATCTCCTTGAGTGATGGTGATATAATGCCTTTATTCTCAAATTGCTGTGAAGATCTCCCACGTGGCCAAAGGCAGCCAGCACAGACAATGAGAGGGTTTACTGCTTTCAGCCCTACAATAATGCAATTATCTCTGTCTGATACACTGTTCCAGAATCATCCAAGCTGACAGCCATACGTCTGTTCAATGCTGTATCAATTTGTGTAATATTTCTTCCTGTAATCAAGTGTCATATTTCTGATCCAGCCAAATTCAGCTTATATTTGGACACCGGCTTCAGCTTCCCCATGGGCCATGTGATCTCAGGGTGTACACAGAGTGATTGTCCTTGCTCCAAGCTCCATAAACAAAGAGCAAACGTATTTATTTGGAATGCATTGGCTACACTTTTTCCCTGCACTGCTGAAAAATGTGCCCAGGCACATCTCAAGCGATGCTTGTAATCTGCAGGTTACTGCCCAGGCTGCTGACAATCTGGAGGTCAAACAAGGGGGTGTGAGGGGTGTGCTGACCACTGCAGACCAAGCTCCTTACCCTGCAGGAGGAGGCACACAGTGGACTCACCACATCCACCACCACCCAACAGCTCATTAACCAGCAGCCTGCCGGTCCCACGTCTTTGCCACCCCACGCTGTCAGGAGCTGTGTTTACACGAGAGCTCACAGTGAAGTCGTTCCTAGGAAGGATCCAAACACCTGCCTGGTCCCTTTCCTGAATGTAGAATGTGCTTGTTGCGAAATCTAAAGAGAGTTTTCTAGATAAATTAATGTCATTTCCCTCTAAAAAAAAAAAGAAGAAAAAAAAAGTGCAATGAAAACCAACATAAACAGCAGGTCCCTCTCACCACTTCACTTGGAGTTCAGCATGAGACCACTCTAAAAGACAGAAACAAAATATAGAGGGGCACTTGCAATGTTTCCTAAGAGACATCCTTTTTTTTTTCTCTTTTTCCCAAGCAAGGAGAAAAATAATTACTATGCAAGTTCTGTTTATTCAGAAAAAAAATTAGGCCGTCCAGGATCAAGGGTAAATTCACTTAGAGAGAGAGAGAGAGTCCAGAGAAGTTTGATTCTAAATTGGGCAATAATTAACGTGCACCTCCAACGTCCTACCTTTGAAAAATAGACAGGTAAGTTACTTGCTGGCTATTAGAGTAGCAGGTATTTCTTATTTGGGCATTTCCTTCTGCAGCCTGCAAGTCGGGAAGCACAAAATGGTGACTGGGAGGCTTTGTCAGAAATGTGTGGGGCAATAAAAATGGGAGTACACAAAGAACATTCTCCTACAGGCATGCAAATAGAGGGCAGGGTGAGGAAGTGGCATTTCAGTGTGGTTTTCCTGTCAAAGACTTAGCTATGATCCAAGGATTTAACCTGTTACATTTTATTGAAAATACTGTTCTCTGTGAGGTTTTTTTGTTAGTGAAATATAGACACAATGCTGAACTGTGAATCAAAGAGATAAAAGTAATTAGCTCTAATTGCATACAAGGAACAAGATCAAACAGACCACCCATGAGCACAGAAGAGGGGTCTCGTTAAAATTTCTCTGCTAAATTTCTTTTGGACATTTGAACCTTTGGCAGTTCCATCTATGACTTTTCATACTTTAAATAGTTGTTTAAAGAAAACTCCAAAACCCCTGTTTCCACAGAAAGCATCCAGAGCAGTCATTGTCCATACCTTCAAGAAAGCTCATCCTGTGGGGTGATATGGCACAGGGATACTAACACAAGGACTCTGGAAATGCCCCACATTGTGGTGAAAGCAAAAATCTCAGAGTGAAGAGGTTGTTGGCCACAGTGCAGGACCTTCCTCTGGTCCCAAATGATGGCACAGGGGCCAGCAATGTTACTTTTTAAGGGAACAGCTATCCCACTTGGGACACTCCATGTGTTGACCCCTTTAGCGACTGTAAACTCTTCCACTCCCAGCGTTCTAACACACCCTTAAGAAAATGGCTTTTTGTTACACGCAGTTCATTTGTGTGCATTAGACACTGTGCCGTTGACTGATTTGCAGAAATTAATCCTGCTGTAGTAGGCTTTTGGTTCTATTTCAAGTGAAAGATGATGTAGGATGTGGTGGGATAATGAAACTGTTGGAAGATATTGGAATTTCACTGTGAAAATTATTATTGGTCAGGCAACACAACAGGGAGCAATCTCCAACCTGTTTGGTATTTTTATAAAACAGAATCCATTCATTTTGCATTCTTGATTTCATATTTCAGTAAAACCTGTATATTTTATGCTAGTAGTGATAGAAAAGCAATTATTGTCCTGCCTTGCTAAATCTACCAAAGGATACATGGGAAAACTTCAGTAGGTGACAGTACATTTGTTACATGCAGCATTGACAGGATGCTAGAGCAAAGTGGAAGTCAATTATTTCACTCTGATTTTTTTTATATATTATTTGTAGGACATCTGTGCTCAGAACTCTTAAATAAAGTCAAAGCTCTCCCACTTCAGACGCTGTAAAGTAGCACAAAAGTCAGGCGTATATAATGGTTATGTATAAGTACATAGAATTACCATACTGCCCACCCAGCAGCAAGCAAGGCACTCACAGGCAATTTAAAAACATATTAATAAAATGCTTGTACTAGTTTCTCTTTTTCCCAGAAAGTGAAATGGAAGAGTGAAAGGAAGCAGAAAATGAAGGAAAATAAGGGAGTTACTTGCATAAACCTGTACAAACACACTACTGGTTTCTCTTTTCATTAACTTTTCAAAAAATTCACATTAAATTCTGCCCGCAGAAAGGCTATTGACTGATTATCTATGCAATCCCTTAAAAACAAAATATCCCATAACAATGAAGAAAAAAAAGGCAGAAAAACTTGTAGGATTCTTGCATGTTACGTAAAACACTGGATGAACCCTCAGAGTACGTGGACAAAACTATTAGCATTAGCTCTCATTCAAATTCAGTCGACTGATTATGTTCTTTCCTTCACAATTATGGTCTGATTGTTTTTCTAAGACATTTTAATCTCCTTCTTTCACTTCTAAGTTAAGATCATTGGCAGCGTTATCATTCTGTGCCTGCGGATGAGATGAGAATGAACACTATCTTCGGATGTTTGATATTAAATTCACCACATTTCCAGCGCAGTCTCGCAGAGAACACCAACAAAGTATCACAATCTGATTACACACCTAATTGCTTCCTTCCCATTTATCCTTTTGACCAGTAATCAAAGCAGGTTTTGGACTGTTTATCTTCTATTTCCTAGAAAGGAATGAGCATCCTCAGTATTTTCTTTCCTCTTTGGTCAGTAACAATGAGACACACAAAGCCCAGCAGAGAATCCAGGTGCATTTACCTACATCCACACACAGTCTGCTCCAAAGATCCCGAGATCCATTTCCAAGCTTGTGCCTTGCATCTCTGTTCTCAAGTCTACCTTCTTACAGTCTTTCCACAGGTGTGCATGAATAGGCAGAATGCACAGAAATGAGCACATACAATTTTTAAAATTGCGTATATAGCATATTTGTGGGGTTTCCATTCTAACCAGAGGTCCTTTTCAGTCTTAAATCCAGCTCATCACAAATCCCAATAATGGAAGGAACTGAAGCAGCCCATCACACGTGCTGTGATCATCGAGAGAGTGCAAATCACATGTCAAGAAAAGGAGTCTCCAGGAAGGAACAAACAGTGATGGAGCTGAAGGCAGGAGAAATTCACTTCCTTCCCAGCTCAAAAGGCAATGTCACCTTTATCTTTGTCTCATCTGCCATACCAAATCAGCTAATTTAGCTTTCCAGTGCCCTGCTTTTAGGAGATGGAAGGGGCCACACAAATTCAGCATGAATTGCCAAAACAGACAAGTTGCTCAGAAGTTTATAATTTCGAGAGAAAATAGTACACTGCTAAGAATGGAGTTTTTCAGGAGTGTTATTGTCCAGAATGTGAGCTAATGACAGTTGCAGCTGTATTTAGGACACACGTCTACAGAAGATATCAGTTTGTCTGTCACTGATGAGAGGGAAGCGAGAGCTTTGATTTTCCTTGTGGCATCCCAGGGTGTGAATTCCCTGCCACTGGGCATCCTAGTGGGTCCTTTTCTGTGCAATCAACCCCTGCAGTACCTCTGAGGTGATTGCCATTGACAAATATCAGTCAGGTCATGTCTGGCAAGACTAGTTGTACATGAAATTCTGCATAGACATGTACCACAGATTTTCTCAAGACAGCGTTAAACAACAACAACAACAAAAAGAATACTAAACAGATAGAAATATTTTTGTTTTGAAGTTTTTAAAATCACTGTTGGGTAATGTGATGTAGCAGTGTCATGGCTCATATGCGTCAAACAAAAATCCTTAAATCCCTCAAAAAGGCAGAGGATAACGGAGCATCCCAAATTATCATTCTAGGACTGTTAGTGCAACATGTTATAACAGAACATGGAATTCAGGCAGGAGAATGCTGCTTTCAGCAGGCTTTATCAAAAGTCATGAAGACTCATTTCAACAAGAAACATCATCTGTCAGTTCAAGAAGGAGAATGTATGATAATCTTTGTTTCAAACTGCCATGGAGAGATTCAACATCCATCAACTCCCTTCATTCTCATTAGCAGAATTTAAATACCCAATTTAGCAACCTTTCTCTTTTCCTTTTCGGATGATGGTGTGTTACTAAACTCATTTTATAGAGAATAATTGGTAATAATACTCCCCTTCTTTCTGTGAAATCCTGAGATGTTTCACAAAATAATTTCCATTTCATCTGGAACATTTTCCCTTCTGCAATACCTGTGGAATCAACTCAATTGTCTGTCTGTTTCAGAAATCATTACTCTCTAGTGCAAACCATCTCTTAGATGCTTTTATTACTTCTGAAAGCCTCACCTGCTGATGGATGGCACGTAATTGAGCACAGATGCTACTTGCGATGAATAGACAATCCAAACTTCCAAACAATTGCACAGCGTCGACTTCCTCTGAGTGCACAAATAAGATTCTTATTGTTTTTAATTTTGATCCAGTGGGCTTGAAAATTGCGGCCACATGAAAACGTTACCTGAATTAGAAAAGCAAAGAAAGCACTGTATGTCATGGAGCTGCAAAGCCTTTGTGGTCTTGATTTTCCTTGCATTGAAAAAGCTCCTGCAGACTTCAATGGGATTTGGAATAGACCTTCTCTGAGGTATGGAAACCAAAGCCAATTTGTGTATACTTGGTGTGGCTTCTTTAAACAGAAACTAATTAATATTTTGACATTTTAGACTTGCAGTTGATATTTAAACAGGAATATTTCCAGAGATCATTGCACTTGATATTGAACAATGCAATTACTGACATCAGAAATATGTCATTTCCATAATACTATGGATTAGTGTGCCCAGAGTGATGGACAAGGCATATCAGCAGCACTAAACAGCAAAGAAAAAACTAAACCACTTATGAAAATTCTGTAAATACAAAAACAAATTTAAAGGCTGACCTTTTATGGACATCCAATAACTTTGATATTTATTATAAGTTTATCTGAAACAACAAGAAATCAAATTTGGAGAGAGGTAAGCCTGAGGGCAGGCTTTTTCTTGGCATTTCAGAAATCACATATTTTTCATCCTGGAGAACAGAGAGTGGTCTCTGTTTGATTTGCATCCCATCAGAATAGAAGTTTCCTGCATTTTTCAGGTATGTAGGGACCTCAAAGACCTCACAGTTTAGGTCTCCAGCTCTGCTGTTTCAAGCATTCTTACAGAAATTACTTGTTGAAAACAGATATTTCACTGAAGTCAAATGGATTTGTGCACATATTATACAAAGATCTCACAGGTAGAGCTTTCCTGGAAAGGCCATTGGTGGGATATAGATGTGCTACATTGACAAAAATTCCTCACAACTGTTCAGTTTCTGACAACCACACATCTTGGATTTTGTTGCAAATCTTTAAAATAAATAATATTAAAGAACTTACTTCATTAATTAATTTCTTTCTTCTAGACACTGCAGTGAGAAATCAAACAGAAAAACAGGACTTGCTAAGTGGCTAGTGCTTCCTAAAATTATTGTTACTAATCTACTTTTCTTATCTTTTTTTTCCATCTTAACTTGGATGTGTCAGAAGAATTTCAGGGGGACTATGAATACACGTCCTGAGGGCTACAAATGGCACTGAACTGTTTGAATCTGCGATTAAAAAGCACCTGCACAAACCCAAATGATATTCAGTGCTTTCATTCAAGCTTCTGGTTTCCTGCTCAGTGATCTGGGGATGCAGATGCCAACGTTCAGCTTCTCTTGCTGGCCCTTGCCTGCAGAGCCGCACTCCAGCCATGCTTTTGTGCCTCCCACCTGAAACACCGCACAGAAAAGAAGCAAGAAACGACACCCCACGTGTGCAAGACAATGCCTGCCTATTCAGAACAAGAATTTTTAGCTGTTTTCTGCCTTTGATATTTCTCCTTTGAGAAGGGAAAGAAGGAAAAACGTAATTGGCAAGGCTGTTTACAGATCACTCTAGAGAACTGTGGCAACATTTGGAATACACACACTTCGAAATTTTAAAGTGTTTTGCATGTTTTAACACACACACAAATATCTTTTTTTAAATGTTATGTTGGATGAAAAAACAAGATAGCAAACTTCGGAGATGACCACTTTTATGATCTTTGTGTCCTTCTATAAAAAACACATAAGGGCTGAAAGAAAGTTAATGCACAATGAAATGACTGTACTTTATAAGGTATGAAATCTAACCATGGAATTAACTTTGCTCTGCTTTTGTCTCCTTCCAAACTCAATGCCTGCTCTTTGACTCTACTTAGGATAATTTTTGCACCATTTGTCCTTATCTTTTACTGTGTGACAATGTGACAATCATTTCACAGGATGGGATTGTCCCCCAGCTACAGTCAAAAGTCTTGTTCCTTGGAAAACTCACATCACATCCCAGGAAAGCAATGTCTGCTCAGTCAAGTATTTTCTCATGGATTTTTTCAGTCATTTTTTGTGTATGCAAAACAGTCTGTTAATGTAAGCAATTATTTATGTTTGGGGGGAAAAAACCCAAATCTGCATTGCTGGCTAACAGAATACTGTGCAAACTTTAAATGAGGCACATTCAAAAAAACCCCAACCAAACCGAAAACAAACTCAGAAACAAAACAAAACCAACCAACCCAACCAAAAATCACTGTTGGTCAGATTTGGGGTGTATCATACCAAAGCTTCATATTTAGATATGGTGGTGAACACATTTGTGAATGGGGATTTATTTCACTCCGAGTTCATCTTCAAACACCATCCTTGGATAAATTTGTTAGGTCTGACTTCATCCCAGCTGAGTCTAAGCACGACTGATATTTCTCTGTTCAGGAGCACTGGTTCCTCCCTGGTCAAGTGTCCAGGAGGTAACAGAGTTGCTCAGAAGGTACAACCATCTCTGGAAGTGCCTATTCTTGAAAACACCCTCATGGTAAGCAGGGTGACCTTTTGACAGGCAATCACACGTGTATCAGCACTAGCACTAAAGGTGTGTTCCTGCTGTCATTTCCAAACCTGACAATCTTTTATTGCCATGGAATGTTTATACTGTCGCATTTTCCAGAAGGATAGGGATGCTGTTCTGTGAGCCACAGGCACCTGAGGTCAGATTTTTAAAGGCACAGATATGTGTTTGAGTTTTAAGACTTTGTCATTTAAGACTTTCTAAAGCAGCAGAAGTTGAGAGCTCAGGCACCTCTTTGCATCTGTAAACAAAATTAGAAGCGCTGCAGAGGGCTTAAAGCAGAATGATTAACAGCAACACTGTAAGCACCTGAATAACTTAAGGTTTGCACCCACACAGCAAGAACAGCTCAAAGGAATGAAAATGCAGAAATGTAACCAAACTGGGCCCTGGCCCCTAATGTGTGTTGCTGTCACAGGAGAGTTAACATCTAATCAGCTATTTAAATTAAAACGTCTAAGCATCAGAATTAACTAAATGCCTTAAGCGAGGGCTTTTAGCCAGAAAATGCTAAAACACACATCAAAGAATATTTCTAGCTGAAGGATATGAACTCAAGGGCCTAAAGGTGAGAGGAAAAAGGCTCTGAGCATTTTACCTTTGAAGCTGAAATACACAGAGGAGTTGATACACGCCAGATGCTGAAGGGGTATAAGGTTGGCTCCTGCCTGCAGCAGGGAAATGATGGATACAGGTACAGGAGCTTCTGCTTCTGTGTAATTAGGCTACAAGCGGGAAGCAAGAGGTGGACAAATTGGGAGACATTTGTAAATGCAGTAATGACTCACAGATTAGGTCCTGGCTTCCTTCTTGTAAAACTGACACCCCAAAAGCAAAAACATTGTACTATTAAGCAAAATCAGTATAAGGAACAAAATCAGTAGGAAATTCTTCTCTCAGTCCCTAACAAAGTACAAGCACTCAAGAATTTCTGAATGTTTATTCAGCTCTTCTATAAAGAAGGACTGAGGACATGGATGTGAATGTCAGGAGTAATATGCACAAGAGGTCTAGCTAAAACACCTCAAATCAGAATTGTTTATTATTTCATAGGAAACTGATTGAGATAAACCTTTGTTTTATCTGAGGAATTTTGCTGCTACAAGCATGCCAACAAGCTGGGTTAGAGTAGAACTGAAGAAAATGTAGTGCTGTAAGGACAGTATTGTGTTATCACGAGACTGACATATAGAATATTGTTAATGCCTGGGATTTTTCATACAGCCACGGAAAATATGCCTATGCAGCCTGTTGTCCTGAGGACCGACAATGCTCTCAACCAGAAGTGATTCTGAATATTTACCATCATTAGAGATGGTACTGCAAAAACTGAAGGTAGGACTCAGTGTCAAAACCAGTGGGTGCCTCTTTGAGCCTAAACACAGTTAGGCTTCAGGACCAAGGAAAACATGATCCTTGTTTCTGTGAAACACAAGCTCATGACATGTGAATGGATCTCAGTCACGTAGAACACAGTTTGGCATGTACAAATCTGGGCAAAGCAGGAATCTTTTCTTCTTCATCTCATAAGGCTGGGACAGTTTTGCAGTGCAATACTCAAAATAGCCCCGAAATGGTTAGTTGGGTAATGTTTTCATCTCTCTGGCTAGAAAACTGAAAAAAATCCCGAAGTCAACCACCACAAACAACTTCAAAACAAAACCAAAACAAACAAAAAACCTTCTCAAAAAAAAAAAAAACAAACAACAAACAAACAAAAAAACCAAACCAAAACAAAACCAACAAACCAAACCACAAACCAATCACTTTTAAACTTGTGTGAAATCCCTGTTACCAGCTAGACAGGGCTAGACAGGACGCTGACCCAGCATGTGCTGTGTGCTCCGGGGCCACAGCAGTGGGGCTGTGACACCCCCAGAGCCCGTGGGGCACCGCAGCCGCCTTTCACTCACCCAACAAGGGCAGTGCTCTGCCCTTCAGCTGCCCAGCTGTTCATGTGAAACCCACAGCTGGTAAGAGCAGACCTGGACAAAGCAGCAGAAATGCGTGTGCAGTGTCAGATACGGTGGAAAAATATTACAATCCTGGTGACCCTTCTTGCTGGAGAATGCCTGAATTCTGCCGTGAGATACACTCTGTATGTCTGTGCTAGTGACAGATGTTGTCCTTAGAGCACCTGCACGTTCCAGAGGGTTAGAAAAGCCTTGACAACTAAACAACCTCCAATACAGACCTCAGACAAACCTTTCATAAGCAGGTTCTTCAGGAGGTCTGGTCACAGGTACTACCCCAGGTTTTACAGCTCCCCTGAAACAAGAACGGAAAGAAATACTATCAAACATCCCCATTCCATCACAAGGTCCAGCTCCTACTTTTTTCTAAGAGTGAGGTGAATAAACATTTAGAAACAGCTTGGACAGGGCAATTTCTTTTTTAGATGCTGTCTGACTCCATGGTCTCTGACAAAAGCAAATCTTCAGAACTTTTGAATGAAAAGGATGACAAGAATTCATTCAGACTTAATCTAAGCCAAAATGGTGAGAGAAGTATAAACCAAGCTTTTCAAAATCAGTTTATGTATATCCCTCCAAACAGAGTTAAGCCAAAGAACCGGATGTATATCAGGTGTTCTGTGTGCTATCTGCCCTCCAGTACCATTGCAGAGCAAGCTGGATCCTTGTTATTCACAGAGCATTACACTAATGTTTGAACTCCAAGGAAACATCAGGACCGGGTTTGCTTATGAAGGGACATGGAGTGCAATGGTCCTTTGCTTTTTCTAATGAGTTTCTGAAGGAAGAGAGTCGGAGGATTTCAGCCTTCTGGGAACAGCAGGCACTGGGAGAGTCTATAGAACTGAGAGACTCAGAGAGTAAAGGTAATGTTTGTCATCTGAAATTCAAAAAAAAAAATCTTTAAAAATCTCTCTCTCTCTCTTTTTTTTCATAAACTATGAATAAGAAAGGGGTCAACAGAGTCAACCAGTTGCCCAAAAAGATAAGGGATAGAGCTGCTTTCTTCCCTGTCTCTTGTTTCTTGTCTATTCTCTGGAACTTTCCCTTCATCCTTTTTGTTGTATGATTAATATAAAGCTGCATGTTTCCTGCAGTAACTAAGTAGATTAGTTTCTTGTGAACAGAACAGCTGCTTTAAAAAGGTCCTGTATCACTCCTGAAAACAGGAGTTAGGCACCTAAATAATTTACTAATCTCTGTTGAAAATTTCACCCTTAGCATGCTGCATGCCTCTCTTCTCCATCTGCAGGCTGGAGATAAGAGCTCTGGAGTGTGGCTGCTGCTGTCATCTTGGGAATAAGAGAGGTAGAGGCAAAAGCCACCCCCAGCAGCAGTGAGCACTCAAGCTGGTATAATGGCAGTGCTGCACTGATAGCATCCTTTCTTGTACGCTGTGCAAAAATGTTGCTGCTCATCTTATCAACTCAAGTACACTGATTCTCACCAATGGAGTATCTGACCTTCTGTGGCTTGTTTGAACCTTATGAAAACCTATACATAAAATCAGGCAAATTTACATGGGTACATTCCTGCCTCTACCAGTCTTCCTGTACTCCAGTAAAAATAGAATGCATATCTTTATGAAAATTTATTTAATGGAATAACAGATGACTATGTATTCTACAAGATCAGTTTCCTGCTAAGCAGAGCTGATGTTGACTACTATGTTAACCTTTCAGACTGCCTCTATCCAAGCAAAGGAAAACAAAAGCAGCAGGTTAAAGTAAGTTGTGGACTTAGACTGAACCTGAAAGTAAAGATTTACAAACACTGAATGAAACACTGAGTCAGCTCTAATTTGAGATGAACTACTGTAAAGAACTAATAACTTTTAGGATTTATGAGCACTACCGAATCAGTTGTGATTATTTCAATCTATGCTGAAAGATCTATTTGGTCTGCTGCTGCTATCAAAGACAGTGAAAATTGAATCTCAAAGGCTTAGAAATTTCAATACCTGACTTGTCAGTTGAGTCTTGGGGTCTTATGTTGATGCACAAGTAAAACATTTCTCTGTAAAATCTGAAATCTGAGTTTATAAATTTCAAATTGCATTCATTAACCATTTATGGTTGAAACAAAAATAATTTAAAGTGTCATTTTCATTTTACATTACATTTGTAAAGGGATTTGTGCAACCACAAAAGATAACAGTGCCATGGTGTTTAATTTCTAACACTGGACCTATGAGTGAGAACCCACCCTGGAACCAGAGGATTTGGCACCTATTCCTTTCTCTCAGTTTCACACCACCTCAGGCAGAAGTTCTGTCCCTAAGTCCTTTAGTTGGGAAAAATATTTTCTACACATCTTCCCTGTGCCAGAGAAGAAACTCCCGTTTATGACTGAGGCCCAGACTTTTTGAATACTCATCTTGAATATGAGTGACCAGCAGATGGATGACCACGTCCTTTGTTCTGCAGGAACCGTGCCATCCTATCAGACTTTGTCCCTTCATCTTGCCTTGGAGGAGTGTTCCAGGGAAAAAGTTCGGGGGCTCTGAAATTGAAACTAAGACACCGTTGTAGGCTTAAAGCAACAGTATTTTATTACAAGAGGTGGCCAAGTAAACGAGAACCCATGGGAAAGAGAGGGAGAGAGAGAAGGGAAAGGAATAAAGCCCTACGTGTCACCTAACTCACAGGTGTTATGACGAGGTAGTCTCACTGACCCTGAAGTGTCCGGACTCCCCCGAGCAGGGGCTGCATTCTCCAGCGCCGGCGGCTCACAGGATAGCGGCGTCCCCGCCAAGGCAACGTTGGCCTTCATGTGAAGCGAGCCCAGCCAAAGCATGAGTCATCTGCCTTTTAACTACTTTTTGGGTGAGGTCTCACCTGGGCAGGTGTGGCCAGCACCGCCCAGTGAGAGGCCTTACGTTCCTCCCCCCGGCTATGCAACGGTGCTCCTTCTACGCGTGTGTGAGTGCATTGGAATTTCCTTGCGCCTGCGTGGTACAACCCAGAGGGTCCCCCTAAAATGGGTCTGGGGGCTTACTTCATCACCCTCCTCCTCACTTTCTCCTCCAAATGCCCTCTAAGGGACATCAGCCAATGGTGACAGCCCAATTAATTTTAGTTTATACACCACTGTTCCCTCCAAGGTTGCAGTTCTCCCTTATCAACACTTGTTTTCTCCTACTTGGCAGGAAAAGAATAACTTTCTCACAGATGGCTGGGCCAAACACAGACCGAAAAAATATCAACATCTATTCTATCCCGAATACAAGGAGGCAACTCCACTGGTACACAGCACTGTCCTTACGTGCTTTTGTGACTATCATGGAGGGATCAAGAGCGACAAGCATCAAGCAACTGAGACTTCTTAGAGTGTTTGCACACTGTCCGGCCACATCACTTTGTCAAGTGCTGTGATGATGACATGAAACGGGAGCGCAGCAGGGAAGGAGTGCTGTCCCACCCTAACCAATCAAATCCAAAGGCAGCAAAGCTCCCAGCAGCTGGAGGGCACAATCCAGCCTGGAAACAGAGGGGGAAAAGGGGTGACCATGTGCTGATGCACAGTTCTTAATGAGCAGAGAAGCAGAAATGCAGGGAGCCACAAAACCCCCAAGACTCTGAAGCTGCAGGAGCAGAGCAGCCGCCTCACTAACGAGAGTTTGTTTGTTCCCCGTTTCTAAACAAGGAAGCTGAGACGGTAGTTGATATCTAGCAACTCTTTTAAGATCCAACTTTCATGCTGAGCAAACTACAAGTATTCAGAGTTAGAGCTGAGCCATTCTGGAATTTTATAACTCAAGTGTGCAAACACCAGTGATGCAAATCACACTTGACCTGCCCATCTGGGTAAGTTACACCCTTGTTACAGTCACTTCCCTCGAGCTTAACATTCGAACTGTTCTTTCTGTAGGTTTTTAACAGTCCCTGAAATTCAGTGAAGAATCAGAACTGATGCTCCGGTGTCATTGCCTGGAGACAATCCATGTCCACACATGCTGAGCTCGGCTGAGACAGAGTTAACGCCAGTCACAGCAGGGAGGTTGGGGCTGTGGCTTGGGTTTGTACTGGAAACAATGAACGAAATCAAGGCTATCCCAGACAAAACCAGCATACCACAGATTCATGAAATGACATAAATGAGGGTACAGGAATAATACCCACCTGTGAACAAGAGGAAGCAACGTTATTCAGACAGGGTATTCCGATCTTCTACTATGGGAGAATGCAAATGACTATTTAGCCACTGCAAGGCCATATTCCATCTGTGAAGCCCTCCTGCATCCTTGTAGCAGTGAAGTCTGCACAGCTGGCAAATTTTTTAATAAAAGCAATTACAAGAGGCATTTTGAAAGTTTGGGAAACTCTGAACAGTATTAAAGACTAAATATTAATTATAACAAGTATCATTCAAACATCTTATAGGACTCCGAGGTACTAATGAAGTCTGTTAAGAGCAATAATCAGGTTACAAATTAAACTACTGGATTATATATTAGGCAAGCTTGAGTTTGTTGAAGCTTTCTGTGTAATGAAGTTATTTTACCTCTTGATATAATAAATCTAATTTTACATGTTTATTATGACATCTTATTACACTGCTTTACAGGAGTAACATTAGAGACACATTTTGGAACTCCTCAATGTCTAAGCTAATTTAAAAAAGAACATCAAGTGCTCCTTTACAACATTATTATTTTTAATACATTTGGTAGCAAAAAATAAAATTAAAAAAAAGGAAACAAACCCCCAATAATTTATACTTCTGCTACAGTAAAAGTATCTCAATATTCATGTTGAGCTTCAAAGACAATTTTTATTATTTTTTTTTAAATTCTAAAATCCCTGTCTTTAAGTCACAAAGTAGCCACGATCACAGATTTTCCTTTTGCGTGTGCGTCTGGCAGCACTGCCCGGAGAGGCTGTTCCACTCCTTTGGGGCACTTTGATTTAAACTGAAATGAAAACCGTAAGTGAAAATAAGAAGTGTGAACAGTGAGATGAGGTAGTTTAGAAGGAGGAATGAGAAGGGAAAGAAGTTTCTATGTAGACACCAAGTAGGGATAATCTACGTGCTTCTGTGGAAAAAAACAAATGTAGGCTGAAAAACATAAAGAATCTTACACATCAAACTTGCACAGCTTGAACTAAAACAAAGCAACAATGGGGGGAAAAAAAAACAACAACCAAAAACACCCACAAAAAACCAACACCAAAGAACCCCCAAAAATTTAAATTCCCCAATTAAAAATTGCAAAAATCTAATCTTTGTGTACAATCAACTGACCACACACAGAAATATTCTCTTCCATCCTTAACTCAGTTTCTCTATTTCCATCTATAGGCACAGCATCCAGGCAGTATATGAAATATTCACATTTTTCTCTTCTGACTCTGAGAAAAAAACAAACTCTATGAGACATGTATGAAACTACAAAGAGAATCTTGGGCCTCATTTTCTAGTCATGAATTCTCATGATTTGTGTCACAGGTGATACAAACCTCTCCATCTGCAAGGATATAAAAAAGTTCAGTGTTAAGTAAACATTTTGAAATGTCTGATTAACTCAGAATGTGACATCTTACTACTACAGTCATTGATTAATCACTTGAAGTGTTTGTTCTTTTTTTTAGTGTTGATTCCTTAGCAAAAAAAAGTGCTCCATTTGCAATTTTCCATTTTTCCATTAGAAATTTTGCTGTGTGCATAAAGCAGTTTCCAGTAATTGTCACACCTGGAGCAGCAACTTTCCTTTTTTTCACTTTTCATTCACTAAAGGTTAATAGAAAGCAATGTATTATTCTAAGTAATGTCTTATTCTTCTTTTTTTT
>VWZG01000878.1:554621-580447 GCA_013396735.1 Grallaria varia
TGAATATGAAATGTTGGTTTTACTGCTCAGAAAATGAACACATTAAAACACAGATTGTGACATGAGCATAAAACCCCACAATGCTGCACAAGCCCTGACATTCTTTTGTCAGGCAAGTTTCAGAGCTTACTTAAAAGCAAAAGGACTAAGCGAAACATGGCCAAAAGGTCAGGTTGTGAAAAATTATACATATCCTAGTACACACACAATTGTATATGTAACTTTATTTTGGTTGAATATCCAAGCCAGAAAAAAACCAAATGGAATATGTTTTCTGTTGGCATGGATTTAGCAAAAATCCCCATGCAAAGCAAAACATCCCTATTGACACGCAGACCTCAAGCCTTTGGTGGATTTCCTTTGTTCCCACTGGCTGTAAGAGCAGGCAAATTTTCTCGTATCCCCTCATGGAATTAGAGCTAGTGGATAAAGTTAAACGCTACTGAAAACAAAGTTTTCAGTGGTTAAGACTTAATACTAAAGCATTAATGATAATTGTCACCGTGCAACTACCTAAGGTGTAGCAAAATTACTGGTGCAGTAATAAAACACCCTCATTTTCCCATGAACTTATAAAATAGCTCATAAAAATAGCCCAGACATCAAACTGCTCCCAGCTGCCAGTGACCTGTGGAGCAGCCAGGCACAGCAACCCTGGCTGCCAGCAGCCTGCCAGCTCCCTTTCCCTGGAGGAGAGGCAGCCCCGCACTGGGAGGTGTCAGAAGCCTGGCCAGATGTGCCATCTTCAGGGCTGGAATGCATCACAGTGGGCTTGGAACTCATTCTATGGCTCTGGGTCATTTCCTTCTCATTTTCATCCTATCCACCTCCCTTAAAATGCAGTTGAACGTCTCTGCTGCACACCACGAACATATGGAAGCATCGCTCTATTCTCCGCTTTTCCCAGCCTTTCTGATGGAGAGAAGAAATTGCTTGATATTTGTATTTCAGCTCAGAGTCATTAAAACAGAGAGGATGATCATGGACAGCTGCTGGAAACAAAGGCTGGTACTTCCATTTGTGCTGCAAACTCTCTGCACTGAAGATGAACCACAGACCTGGCACTCACAAACTTAAAGAAGTGGATTTTTTTTATCCTACCAGTCTCTTATGACCATTTTTGTATTCATAAGGCATTTTGCAAGGTGCAAAACTGTCATTTATAAATTAATTATTCCATAGAAGCCTCAGGGAATCCAACCTCCTTCGTCATTCGCAATTTCTCCAGTATGCCACCCAAAATGAACTCTAGACACTTCTGAACATCTCTTCTTGGAGTCCCTAATCTGCCCTGGCAATACAATGGCAAGAGGATATTGTCCTAAAATATCCTAAGGAGTAAGAAAAAAAAGAATGGTTTTCAACTGACAATGAAAAAAGCTGCAGAGCTCCTGGTTGTTTGTCATTTCTACTGTCAGATCCTTGAGGTTTTTTTTTCCATACGATTTGATTTATTCATTCTATTTCTGTGTGTCATGTTTCTACAAGCCTCATTACACAGCTATGGAAAAAATACTGCAGACGAATTTTTGTTATCTGAAAAATGAGAATGCTTCCCATGCTAAATGGTTCAAGGTTTGTTAGGTAGGAAAGTCATTATGTAAAAAGAACTCTCTTGAAAGAAACTCTGGCTTTTTGACACCAGGTTCTTGCATTTCTCTAGCTAATGAAGGATTCTACAAAATGATATCAAGCCTGCACATTCTTTTGGTAAAACATAAATAAGCAAAAAAAGGACATGTAAGGAAATTTTCCTTGAAATAGAAATGTATAAAAGTAATTGAATTGCCTTTGAGTTTCTTTTTTTTAACTCCTCAAAGGATTGCCTTAAAATTAAATGTTTAATGCTGACTGAAGGAAGGATGATTACAGTTTATAATACAGAGTGCTTCTGTGTGTCTGATTTTGAAGAGCTTCTGAAGACCACACCCAAACTATAGTTTATGCTATCGAACTTAAATGTCCATGTCATATTTCATAGGTACACTCTCAGATTCCGGGCAGACGATTTTTTTGTGTCTGAGGAAAGGAGTGAAATTAATTTCTTCTTTTGATGAGCTCTGAATTGCAAGCTGAGCATACAATGCAACTCACAGAGGCCCAGAGATGTGTTTCTGTCCATGCTGTCAGTGCATATGCACATACACACGAATATCTGACTTAACTAAGGCTAAACCAGGCCTGAACTACTGGCCATCCTAAGACAATTCCTACTTTGGGTATATATGTAAAAGAAAGAGACTAAAAATTTTCCTTCCAGGAGCAAACCTAGAAAAAGCCATTGAAATTGCAAACATGCCTCTCTGATGATCCTTGAGCCTTGACCCTCAGCAGTACTGAGGGAGAAGGAAGACTGAGTGCTGCTCTTAACATGCTTTTCTTTCATTTATACCTGCTGGTTATTTGCAGAAGTCATGGATATTTTGGTAACTACTCAACTGTACTTTAGCCATCCTGTGTTATCAGATGAGTGGCCCTTTTAGTTAAATGCTGGCTCATTGCTACAACATGTCTCTGCCTAAAAATGGATGATGTTGAAGTTAGTGATAACAGCACACTGCTAATCAATCCTGATGTTAAAGTCTTGGTTTTATATGCAAATATAAATAAACGTGCATATCAAAAAAATATCTGAGGCATCTGTATGCTATTCTGTTAGAAATACACATATCAGTTTCATTAGAACTTAAGTTCATACTGTAACAAGCCATTGCTGGATTTTTCTGCCTTGAGTCAATATTTTATTAAAATATTCCCTTTTACATTCTGGAAATAAGACCTTGGTTGTGTTTAATGATGAGCTCTTGTAGGTTAAGGAAAGCCTTTTATTTCAAAACACCATACGAAATCTTCCTACCTACAAGGAGAAAATGTTCTGTATTCCTGAATGTTAAAAATAACTCCACATTCGTGCTTTGTGAAGCATTAGCAGAGATGAAGTTATCCTGTATTCAGTGTTCCCCTCAACCTTTCTAAATCAGAGAGAATGAAAGAGAGAGATACCCAGAAGGGCAAACCAGCACAACAGAAATCTGTGCTAGAAATCTGTCACCAGGACTGCAGGCTTTGCTACAAACAGCCCAGCAGTCAGCAGCGTGGGCAGGCAAGAGAGCAAGCAAGGTCATTCAAGAAGCTGCCACCACAGACCTAAATGCTGCTAGAAAAATACAGGAATTGTAGCAAGTACATTTAAATAACACAGAGGTCATGGTATAGCCCCTTACAAAGCACCAGGACTGACACTCCATCAGAGCTTGGTTTAGTCACTACTGAAGGAGTTCAAGAGATTTGTGCATTCCCTTCTTGGCAGATGGAACAGCAGCTTCTCATTCATCTAAATGTAAAAATGCTGAGTTTTATTTTACATTGCTACATTTACAGGGTCAGGAGGCCACGATTAGAGCTGCCACAATAAAAACCTAAAAAGGTATTTCCCGTGTCATCCTTATCTCATTCATAAAAGCAGCACCTCCTTTGAGAGTAAGGCATGTGAGAATATAATATATGTACTTGGGCTTGGGAGAAAGTAACCATATGTTGTGACAAAGTTCTTTGTTTATAGTTCCGCACATATTCTGCAGACAAGAGTAAAGAGTTTGTGTATGAGTTGTTTTTCTTCCTTGGCATAAACCCAGCAGTACCAAGAGAGCTCTCCCAGTCACAAGAGATGAATGTAAGCCATTCAACAGATGGGTTTTCCAAAGAACTGTATATTTCCCTGTTTTGCTGGGGGAATTGGATCTTAAAATCACATTGAACTCCATCAGCAAAGACCTCTTGCTGCTTATTGATGTTGCAGAGGAAACAAGGAAAAGGATATTATCCCTTGGCCATGAAATGCAGAGGTGTTTGCAAATCTTCAGCCTCAAAAGGCACGTGACAAAGCAGGACAATCCTGGCCTTTCCAGTAGAGTGGAGTAGAACCTACAGGGCTTTTTAAACGACATGTGGTCAGGAGAATGAGAAGCTGGGACTCAGCATTGCCCTTATGTAGCTACCCAAAGGCAGAGCCTGGTTATGGTTTATTGAGATACCAGGTCCTCACCCACGTCCCCAGACAGAGTAACTGAACCCAAGGGCGCTCGAGGGACCGCAGGAACTACACCACAATTTACAAGGCCCTTCTAAGCTTTAAGGTTGCAATGAGAGCTGCCTGATTTTGAGATAAACACTATTTGTTTTCCTTAACAGATGGTAACACCAAAAGTCTTTCAAATGTTATCTGTTCTCTGATGTTCAAACAGCTCCGGAGCTGTTATTAATGGAAAGAGAAGATTAGAAAAAGGGACAAAAGCTGCAACAAAAACCAATAGCTTTTAATACTGTGGCTCATGACCATCACACTTGCAATTAGTCTTTTCATAACCACTAATTAACAAGTAATAATTGTCTGGATTTCTTGTTTATGAAACAGGTGTGCGATAGTTTAGTCAGATGTTACCTGAAACATTTGCTTGCTTTTCTTTCTCCGTTGTTGACAGAGATATTGAGCTGACAGCTGCTGATAAACAAGTCTCTGTTAATTTGAATTAATCAAATTTTCACACAGATAACTGAAAGCTTCTGTACTACACGGCTGATCAAAAGAACTTCCAAAACAGAAAACTAGATTATTTTAATTTCTATAATTATAGTGAATAAATGTAATTATGCAGCTTTTTTTTTTTATTTTGATATTGTATTCTGGTAGTAACATCATATTTTCTCTCTTTATCAAACATGTATGCTACCTTCAATTAATTTACCTATTTTAATACACTGATATTAAATTCCCTGCATACACTTCATTTTATTTACCTATTCTTCCTTCACTGTCTGCAGACATTAACTCAGTTCATGAGGTATGTCTCAGAAAGTCTTTGTAACATCATGGTTTTAGTCTAGAGATGCAAAAAAAAAAAAAAAAANTCATATAATTCAAAACAAACAAACAAACAAAAGGGGTCATCTTTACGAGATCATTCTTGCCTTGCATTTTTTATCTACTTCAAAACGTTTTCCATCTGACAAGTATTTCAGACAAGTTTAGCTACCGATTTCTGATCCTGCAGTTTGAAATCCCTGATTCAAACACCCACAAACCTCTGTCTGCAAAGGGGAAACCATCACCAGAACTACAGACCAGGGATTTAACTTTTATGTAGTTCTGATACATTTTCAGATACTGGCATATACCAAATAGTATTGGCACAATAATTGCTCTGGCAGTTCTGGAGATGCTGTTTCTTTGAGAAAGACCTGAAAGGTGATGCTATATTTATAAGCTGCAGCAGTTGAGCTGATGTGGAGGATACCTTCTGGAATGGCACTATCAAACCAGGGTGCAACTGGAAGGCTGCTGTGTCTCATCTTTTATCAGAAATATCTTACTGTCTAACTCACTATTTGAGAAGTCTGCTGAAAATTTTTTTCTGCCATGGAAAAAACAATGACCCTTACTTCCTTACACTTCCCATTCTTTAATGCTAATGACTGAAGGGCCAAATATTCTACTAAAGACAACCCAACTGGGTTTTCAGCATTTAATGCAACTGTTTTTTCTTGAGATGCATAATAAAATTCTAAAAGAGATTTTATTGCACACACTCCATTACACACAGGATAAATTTTGAAGTCTAACTTTGACACTACACCAGAACTGAATGTATGCCAACTGGCAGAAATACCACATTAGTTTCATAGGAAAGCTTTGTTCAGATATTTCCATATCAGCAGATACGTTCACTGTTATGATCAAGAAGATGCTGATATAGCCCTACATTTCATTGCTTACTAGAAATACAATTAATCCTAAGAACAAAGTTATAGTAGGATATATAGGGCTCCTTGGAATTCTCCCAGGTGACAAAGACAGGCGTGGCCCCACCTGACTGTGCATGACAGGTAGGCCTGGGTCAACAGGGTGGTGGCTGATGAATAGAAGTGAAGCTCTCATGGACCTACCAGTCCTAATGGAATGGATGGTACATCTACACAAAATCAAGACCTGCTGCTTCAAGGAGCTCAAAAATATAATCCAAAAGATATACCAAAGAAAGCGCTGCATAAAATGACCTGAAAGTTTTTCCATTCATTCTGTGTGTAGAAAGTATCAGACTGATCCCCATTTAAGGTTGAATGTCTTCAACTGTCTTTACCCATCAATTTTTCAAAAATGGATTTGACCACAAGGTGTGCCACCCTCAGAAGCAAGGAGGCTCAAGAATACAGAAGTCAAGACCAATGACAAGAAATTACTGGGTGGGATGGTGTCTGAGGGTCTCTGCTTGGTCCTGGAGGAAAGGGACATTACTCCAGAATACAAAACCTACACAGTGTGGTGTTAACTGGTGTTAAATCCAGGGATGTTCATGAGGGAGAGCTGAGCTCTTCTCTTGACAAAAGCTCTGGTGCAGGTTTTGTTCCCCTCCATAAGGAAGGGCAAAGATAACAGTAATTTCCTTGATTCAGCACAATAACATGCCCATTTCCTCATTTCTCTCAGAAATAGACTCTCTTTTCCCCACTAGCAGAGCCATTTTCTGCCGTCAGCAGAGATAAAAACACAGGGCAAGCAAGTGTACACAAAGTAGCAGCACACCAGTCGTGGACTGAAGTGGAAGAAAATAAAACCGATGCTTTCAGTATGAAGAGCAGGCTTCAAAAATAGGGGTTTACTTCCGAAAACAACTAGCATCTCTGTGTTAGACATCCAGGTCTGGAGAATTTCAGTCTCTTCAAGATACAAAACCCGTAACTTATTAGAACAAAATTAGTTTTTTTCCTTCCTACCATGGCATAAATCATAATTCAAATTAATCTATTCAATTTTTCCATTGTCAGCTTGTCAGGTTAGCTTAGAGATCAAGCTTAGTTTTCAAATTAACTATTTCTGTTGCTTTATCAAAGAGGTGAAAGAATAAGAAGTAAAGAATATCTTCATGTAGCTTATAAACTGGAAAAAAAAATATTTGCAGCTTAGCTTTGACCATTTTATTTTTTACTTCTGTAACTATAGCTGGGATAAGAAACACAGTGAGGAATCACTAAAATGTTGCAACAATTCTTAGCTGAAACAGTCAGGAATCTGATTCCATCGTTGTCCCCCTTGATTTGTGCATTATCTCACAGGATGATATAGCAGGAATAAAGCTTAGGTAATACCTAAATTCTGGATGCTCACCCAGAAGGTGCCAGTCAACCTTCTGCAGCACAGCACGATGATGGCCACATCCAAGACCAAAGCACTAACAGGGAGAGCATTTTGGCCATATTTTTCACGTGCATAATTTGCAGGTTGCTTGTTCAAAACCTGTGATGCAGCAGCAAGCGATGTGTATTGGCAAGCAGTAGGAAAGCAAGCCTCACCTGAGCCCTCTCTCCCAGGAACAGCCAGACCTCTTCCCAGCAGAATTCCCAGAGCCTCGGACTCCCCCACCCTGCCAGAACTGATTTTAAGCACGAATATGAGGTCATGGGTTGTCTGGGTTTGATTGATCAGATTTGATGGATTTGATGGATTTGATTTCAGGAAAAAAAGGTTCAAGTTGTTTATAAAACAATTTATATAAAAATAGCAATGGTGAATTATAGCACATACATTAGAGGCATTTTTTTTCTCATAATTTTTTTAAATATCTGGTTTCAGATGGGAACACCCAAAAATTTGAGTCCACAAGATATTTTTTTATACTGTCTTACCTGATCACCACAAATAGGATAAACCAAATTTCTCTTCAGCTTTTAGTCATTTTGAAATCACTTCCATATATGCAAAATCTACTACATGAATACTTTTGGGTGTATGCACACCATTAATCTTGAATCAAACTAGAAGGGTGCCAAAGTACTTCATTCTGTATTTTATTCCTTCTCTGCCATATTGAAGAATAAGAACTGCCCTTCAAACAAGTGGTAGAAGCCACACCATGCATAGGTAAGATGATTTTTTGACGTGGATCTGTGGACTTTTTTCAGTATTTCGAAGTTAGGGATATGT
Organism: Grallaria varia; assembly: GCA_013396735.1. Taxonomy (NCBI): domain Eukaryota; kingdom Metazoa; phylum Chordata; class Aves; order Passeriformes; family Formicariidae; genus Grallaria; species Grallaria varia. The sequence goes on from VWZG01000878.1 coordinate 562,600, forward strand.
TTTAAATACTATGTATTTGCCTTCCAGCCTGCAGTATTTTGAAGGTCCAGTAGATGAAGATTAGCCAAAACAAAAGGCAACTTTTCAGAAGAAGATATCAGGCTGTCCTCAGAATTTTTTTTTAAAGTTTCATTTTCTTTTTCAGTATAATATTACATAAATAACCAAATAATATAAATTAGCCCTGCAAGTCCCACAATTTAACTCCTAAGGCTAAGTATCATTCTTGCTGTTTGAAGAGTTAAGCAGGAAAGACACTAAGGCCAAAATGAAATATAATAATGAGGTACGACATGTATGAACACAAATAGTTGTTTCAAAACTCCTTTTAGCAGTGGAAGGGGAAAGAAGCCACAGGTTTCTGCACATCTCTGGCACTTCTGGGAACAACTGAAGATCTCGTTTCAGCCCTTTCTGCAACATTATCAAGAACGTCAGAGGCAATTAAAGGCTAGTTCATGTGCTCACATCCAGCTGTAGTGGCAGCACAGCTGGGGACAGATGTGGAAGCCAAGCTCTGTCCCTGGATTTTCAGCTGTGTGAGTTTTAGTGCATTAACACTTGAGCCATTCTGCGTGGAAACCACACCAAACGGGGCCCCGAAGGGTCAAAAAGTCCAGCCCCAGGTCTCAAAGGGATCCAAATACGGGACTCACTTCCTCACTGCTTTAGGTTTGCCTTTGGAGGATGCTTCACCACACGCATACATTTGGAGCTCCCCAGTTTTACAAACTTGCTTATTCTAGTGGAACATCAGGGAAAACAACAGTTTAATTTAACATCTCTGTTTATCATAGACTTAGCTGTGTTACAAGGCCTTTCCAATTTCAAACTGAGTGAAACAAATAAAACATAGGTGCCAGGTTCATTAGCATTTAATGAATAACAAATTAACTTGCCTCTGCTAGTAATCTGAACTTGTCTTACTCCTGAGTTTTTCAATTATGTTATCTTCTTTCATGCAAATTAAAGGACTACACAAGCACAATTAGATGTGGCAGCTACAAACAACTGCAAAAGAGCTCAACAAAATAAATTACAAAACTCCTCTTTATTCAAGGCGAGCATGTATCAATTCAGACAACTGGCAGCTTTTTTCAGCTTTTATCTATTCCAACCCAGACAGGAAATAAGTATTAAGTTTGTGTTTCTGTGTAAAAATAAGCTATGACTTGTTCCACCCCTCTTTCATTCTCTCACCTTTCCCACTGCTTACTAACTCATTTTCTTAGTATTAAACTGATGCGTGGCCTCGTCCCTCTGTTTGGCTCAGATCTGCTCACCAGGGTCCATAAATACAGATCCCTTTGCTGATCTCAATGAATTCCTTTTTTATGACATAATTTGTCCAAAGATGTTCAACATTTTTCTTGAATTCCAGTTATGTTTGCCTTTAGCATCTCAAGCTCCTGCTCTTTTCCCTCAGCACCCTGCTATGGGGGAGCAGAAAGCTACACCGCAGGGAAGCTTCAGACTTTTTTTCCATTACAAAAATAATTTAATTCGATTTTCCTCTAAAATCTTGTTCTATCTGTTGGGAGGAATGGGAGTACAGCAGACTTACTGTTGCATAATTTTGGCTGTCATTTGTGAATGATGTTTTAATTATAAATGTCTAAAAAGAAAACAATCTTCTAAAACACAGTGTTCCAAAATGTTTCTCTGCTCTTAAGAAGTTACTACTCTTTACATTTAACTTCCAAGAGAAAAACAAAATGCCTTGAATTAACAATAAGCATTGCTTCATAATAAGTTTTCAAACATTTTAATAATAAAATGCACGTTTAGATTTAATAGCAATTTTTTTCACAAAATAAAAGAAATTCAGTCAAAATTCACTGCTGTTTCCCCCTTGTTAGGGGTGGCAAAGTATTTGAGCCTCCTATGTTAAACTATATTGCTCATAGATGATATTGTTTGGCACCTTTGAAAACTGGAGTACCCACCAGCCTGAACCATTAAACACACGAAGGGGACACGGACTGAACTGGTGCTTCTTCTTGTCTTTGTATCTTTCTCAGGCTATTCTGCCTACAGAGCTCATGAAAATTTGATGGGGCAAAGTTTAATTGACAATGTTTAGCAGCTGGCACCTGCAGACAGAGCTTATATACAGCCAGAGAAGAGCCCAAAGCAGAAGCTTCAAAAAATACATCATGGGCCTGCTCACCACCCACGGTTTTACTCCACAAAGCTCAGCTGTTGTTAATGAAGACACAGCTGATAAAACATTCTACCTAAGAAGTAAATGGGAGATCTTAAAACATGTTAATGAGAACAACGTGAAAGACTAAGTCGCAGACTACAGCCTGGGTGAAACAATTGGAAAACAAAACATTACCCACGAAGTTTCAGCATGCAAGAGGATCAAAATTTGATTTTCGGCAGTTGCATGCAGTGGTAACACAGTATATGTCTATTTGGGGTTAAAGATTAGAATAAACTACTGAAGAGGAGCAAACCCAAGAAACAACCCTCTACCAGTCACCTATTTTTGTCTAGTCAAATTTGTCTTTAAAAAGTTGCAAAAATTATGCCCAGATACCCTAAAAATTAATTTGGTTCTTATTCTATTCTGTCAAGGAGAGTGGTGATTATTTCTATGCTCTTCTGATGGTGACCCCTGCAAAGAAGCTGACCCTGCATCCAGCAAATCTTTATAGTTTTGGGGCAATAAATTAGACTTGCACAGCCAAGTAACTTTAGAAGCAAAAGTCAAGGTATTTGGTATCTGGAGTTCAAGTGATCAATAGCAAGGCAGTGCTGACCCTCTCCTGAGGTCTTAATATAGGCCAAATATTAAATTAATACTGGATCCTTCTTCCTCCTTAAAAATCAAGCAAAACAAATTAACTTGTTTTGTAACCCCTGAAGTATGTTCTAGGTAAGTAAATGACACACATTGACAGTGCAGAAAAGCAGGTTGATTTGACATGGAATTAATCTTTAAATGGAGGGGCTATAGAAGCCTTTTCCTTCCCAAGAACCGTTTGGCAGCAGGAGTCACTGGTATAACCAGGGGTAACCAGGCCATGAGGAAGCTTTGACTCCTTTGGGCAAGCATTTTGTCAGAGAATCTCCCAGCAGTTTACTCTGCCTCTGCCTTGTACTTAAATACACATTTAGGACAGCGCTACATTCGTTATAATTTCTAAGCCAGTACCAAAAGTGATTTCACAGCAGGAAGAAAACTGTGGAATCTGCAATTCAGTGCAGTAGCACATTGGGCTGTTGGTTGGTGGGCTTTTTCCCCTGTAATATCTCATTTCCTTTTATGCTCTAAGGTTGAACAAGAACAGATGTGAGATGTTGTGATCACTGCTTTTTCTGCAAGGAGAAGAATTTAATGGTTTGGTATCGCTGGCAACAGCTTCCCACGCTTATTTCTCTGATCTTATCAAGGTTGCAAACTATCTAAGCAAAAAAAAAAACACACAAAAGAGCATTTTGATATCTACAGCCTTCTTCTGATTAGCAAAAGCAGCAAGTTTTTACCTTGATTTGTTAAGCGTAAATTGGAGCATTGGTAGCATAGGAAACTCCATGGGCAGACAAGTAAGCTTTGGGGCTTTTTAAGATGAATAAAGAAACCTAGAAGAGTTTTAAGACATGAAGGATGTAAAAGACCGAAAGTACATTTCAAATAAGGACAGTAACAAAACCCCTCCAAAGCTAAATGAATAAATTAAAACAAAGCATGATGCATGTCTGTGTCAGGGGGTGTCTTTTAAATTGTCACTGTAGGAAATCTCTGAAAGGGGAACACGAAGGAGCACCACAGACTCAAACAACACTTTCCTGGCAACATTCACATCAATTGTGCTGCTTGTTGTATCTTAGAGCAAGAACCTGCTATCAAGACATTCATCCTTACGTGTTTTTTAGGAGTAATACACATCTTCCAGCCCACCTTCCAAGGCTGGATGAAACTTGTGGTTCAGTGTGTTTTAACACCTCTGTCCCGGCCAGCTTCTGCAGGCAACACCCAGCACCTTAAAATCTGCTCGTATCAGTGTACCTTGAACATTGAACCCTTGCCTTGTATCCCATTTTATCTTGATGCCCAAAACCCTCGGAATAAAAGTAACTTCTAGGAGACTTTTGGATCTTCTAGCAGTAAGGTGTTTATTGACAACGTTGGAGGCAAGCCAGTTCACACTGGACAAACTTGCCTAACTCAACAGGGGTGAAATAAGCCAATTTAGATGCTCAAAATACATGATTGCAAGATATTAACGTACATATTCATGTGGTTACATCATATAATCATACAAATGAATGGTAGGCAGGTTCTTGGCGAGGCTTGGGGCAAAGCTTCCCAGATTCTTTTCTTGGCGTCAATATTGGGCGGTCGTTTCTGCTCTTCAGCCTCACTCAGGGGGTCATTCACTCTTCTACCTCGCTTTGACTTTCTCCATTCCCTTTGTTAGTGACCTGGTTATTGAAGCCTGCAAAAACTACTGGCTCAAAGCCATTCTTCCCTATTCAAGTGTACACCTTGTATTAATTTATGACCACTAGGTTGATTCTTCTGAGATCAGGTCCAGGAGGCAGAACAGAACAAGATATTAACCTGTAATTCTACCATGTTCTTCTAGTGAATCAGGCAGAGCAAACATTAAGTAATTTTTTTTATTTTGGTTTAGCAAAGCAAGGTGTTTTACCAACTAAGTTAACTCTTTTGTGCCCTTGCTCTTGTGTCAGCCTTGAAAAACACAAAAACTCCAATCTAGGCTTACGTGCTCCACATAATCTGAAAATCTGTTTCAGCTACATGGTGCAAATATGAGCTGCACATTTACTGACAGCCCGCTGGGGGTAGAACTCGGAGTCCAGAGGACAGGAACAAAGGTCTCACTCCTCATCGCTCCGTGCAGAAAGCATCACATCCGGGAGTGCAATGCTCCTTCTCAGCGCCTCATTTCCGAGCTGCATCGAGTCAATCACAGTCGGTAAAATACAAAGCACAAGAGCAGAATACCCCTGATTTTTTTCCCTTTTCCTGCCAACGGTTGACTTGGTAGGAAGCTCTGCTCATTCTGAAGCCCGTTATCCTGTTATCTACGCATGGGAATCCCATCTATGTGATTGTCTGCTTTATTTCTAAACGCATTTGTCACTCTCAATAATCAGAACAAAATTATGTATTGTAAAATGTTTCGAACAGCATATTTCTGTTTTCAATTTAGTTGATAATGTTTATTTGGGTTTAATTTAGTACATTTGAAGTTATATTTCAGATTCCCTCTCAGTGACTAAAGTCACACTGTTTCTGCTCTGATTGCCCATCCATATTCCCCACCACGGCACTGTGCTTTTAGTACATTCTTTTCCTTGTGTCACATTGATTTACAGCTTACTTTGGGAAATGCTCACACTTCAACATTTTGATTAAATTATGGGGTCGATTCAGATATATTCCTCACCTAGAAATTCTATTGGCTTTAGTAGGAATTTGCATGTGCAAGGAATGCAAAGTAGACCACATTCATTTTCAACACAAAAAAATATCACAACTCATCTACTGGGCATTTGCCTTATTTTTATCCAATTCCACCAGAATAAATTGATGGAGACTGCTGCTTTCAGTTCACTTAAGTTCTATTAAGTGCAATCTTGCATATTTGAATAGTTTCATTAACTGTTTTGGGGCATATCATACAAATACATTTATTTACTTGGGAAGTGTAGAGAATTATCTTTTCTGTTCTACTGTCTGTCACAACTGTTTAGAATAATGATACATTGCACAGTACTGTTCAGTTTATGACATCCATTGGTTCTTTTTTTTTGCTTTTTGGAGGAAAAATGTCTTTATTTATATAATTGTTACTTTTATATATATTGAATTTGGTTTGTATATACATTCCAGGTGGACCTTTGGCCATTGTCACTTAGTCTTGAGTTTGATGTAACTTAGTTTTCCTTCTAGACAGACAATATGCAGTCATTCAGCCAACAATCAGTAACAGAATTAAAGGCAAGAATAATTAAAAACTAATATGAAAATAAATGGAATAATTGACATCTCATAGCAGCACTTTGTATTTGTCTTCCCTGATATTCTCCTGGTTAGAATTCTCTCTGTGTCAGCTGCACTCTCCAGATATTTTAGATTTGTGTGAGCAGATATGGATATTCGTGCATGCAGGGGGGAAAAGTGGGAAAATAATGGTCTCTGCATCCATGTTATTCACCCAGCTCACCCAATGATTAGTTATCTGATTTCAGTATGATACTTCACAGAGGTTTTGGCTGTTTAAAGTCATGTGTATTTTTCTACTCTCATGCATGCTAAAAGCACTTTTTCCAAAAGAGAGCCCTGACAGTTTTATGTCTCTGTTCTTTTATTTTATATTCTTACTAATTAGCTGTTCATGTAAAGCGTGAAGATGCCATTCTGAGGATGGAAAAGGGTAAATGAAGACAAGATAAGTTTCTACAGGAGAGCTTTTATGATGGTCTAAGCCCAATTCTAGTTAAGTGGAATCACCTCTCCACTTTCTGATGCAGGGACTGGCGTTCACTGCACCGCCATGCCAGCTGCTCAGTGGGTGCTCCTGGCCCTTTCTGGGTATCCAAACAGTTGAAGTACATAATGCCATAATGCCTTCAAAGTAATTAAGATTGTTTTCCTAAATACCATGGAGGATTTAAAAATTCAGTTGGCTATGAGCACCATCATTTGATGAGCAGAAGTCAGCTTTGAGGCAGAAACTACCCAAGCACTTTTACAAATTGTCTGGTTTTCCTTTTGTTTTATCTTTCTGTAAAGAATTTCATAATGCCAGATTCTATTTCTTTTTTCTACAAAATTTAATTGAAAATTCTTTGTAGTGTATCTGAGCTTTCTGCAAAAACCTCAGAAAAAGAAAGGAAGATTTTAATCATGAAGCCTAAAGAATTATTCCTAGAAAACATTTCAAAGCAGAAATCTTTTTTTTTTAGTTTTTAAAAATATAGGAAACCCTATTACATGCCTCTTCTTTCTTTCATTTGCTTTACTAGCTGGAGTAGTTCACTCAAGGACCTAAGAAAGCGTGAAGTTCAGCTGCGCAAAGATCAGACACAACATCTCAGTATGTCTTAGAAGTTTGAGGTTTGGTGACCACGTACCACAGTCCAACCCTCCAAGCTGCTCAGTGCTAATTTTCAAGATGTTTGCCCTATTTTTTCCAATTGTTTCAAAATTTATTTCCTCATTCATTCCATTTTGATGAAAGGCTCTGCAGAGCAACACCAGTAAAATGCTCCTAAGCCGCTCGCAGGGTCTCCTGTATAAACAGCTGGAACACGAGCTAAATTGAGAACTGCATATGCACTCTGCAGGGACTGAAATTGTAAAGTGGCAACTGATGCAGTTCAGGGACAGCGGGAAAGTAGCCGTGAATAATGGAATTAGATGAGATACAGTCAAACCTCTCATTCAATTTCTATCTTTAAATCACTAAAATTATTTCTAGCAATAATAGTTTAGGAAGTCATATGCTGTTTCAGCAATCCATTCATATTTAATTAAACTTATAAAGTATAAGTCCCAAGTTATCATTTTTGCCTTTTTGATTCACGCTATGGTTCATTTATTGTAATGCCTTTGGGAGTTTTGCCAGTTAATAATTGAAGAGGTCATTTTGTTATGAATTGCTTCTTGCTTTTCCATCCTCCACATGTATTTATTTAGTTTATAGTGAAGGGAATTGTCAGGTTTCTGAAGGGCTAGCAGTGGGCAGAGCCAGTGCCAGCCCTGGGTTGGCGCAGACTGAGCCCTGCAGCTCGTGATTTGAAACAGAGGCAGACAATGCACAGATCACTGCATTGGGGTGCCCGTGTGCTGATCCTTGATTTGTTTGCTAAAATGTGGTTCTGCAACTGATGTGTCATAACCCATCAACATCTGCAGGGAACTTCTTGCTAGCAAGGCGCCGTCGCTGGAGGATTTGCAGTCAGCAAGCAAAGTCCAGTCATACTCTATGCTCATAAATTCCTGTTTTATCTTCCCTCTGGGGGTTTCTAAAACAATGTATTTCTAAACCAATACCCTTAACAGCAAGATGCAGCAAAAGTAATGTTTTCCTTGTTGTTTTTTTTTTCCAGACAAATGAAATCAATGTTGATCAAAACACAAAGCATCATGTTCAAAAAAGAAAGAAGGTACAGACATTTTTTCAAGGACAGGATAGGGGAAGGAGAGGAGGAAAGAAACAGTTACTATTTTAATTGACTACATAACGCCTTCTGATAGCAGGAAATACACTGTGAGAAATCCTATAAATACAGTCAACACCTAGAAGATAAAACGGGCCACCTTGTTTCCTTCATATAGAAAGAGAGGCCACATTAATAACTTGAGCAGTGAAATCAGCAGAACTTCACACTGTTCTACCTGTTACTATAAAATAGGATTTATATGGCAAAGTAATGGGTCTAGTAAATACATTTCCTAAGCAATATCAATAAAACCACAGCTACAGTTGTGTTCCAGGAAGGCCTCTGATTGTTCTTAATGGCCATTTCTCATTTCTGTCTTTGGACACTCATGCTTCAACACCTTACAGGGTTTTGAAAAATTCATTGCAACACTGCTCACTTGCCAATAGACCTGAATAAACTAATACAACATGGAAATTCTTATATTTGGATGACTTGGGGATAAATGATCTTTCACTGGATTCTACTCTGTGTTACTCAAGAGTTCTGATACCTGATGATCTTTTTTCCTAAGGCTTTCACTTAGATCCTGCTTATTGACATTTAAATAGTTAAAAAAGATTTTTTGGGACCATTAAACATCTCTTTCCCTTTCACCAAAACATTCAGGAACGTTAAACATTAGAAAGAAAATCCACCAGCAAAGTGCATATGAGGAATGATCACTGGTGCCAACCTACTCTCCACCTTCCCTATAAAGGACATATTCATGGGCCTATTCATTAAAAAGGGCATGATTTTTTTATTTTTTTTTTATTTTTTTTTTTGCCCACTTTCTATTAAGCTCCATGGCTTTTGACTGTGTTTCCATATCCAACAGGCACACTGAGATTTACCAAACCTGAACCTTTGATTTGGATAAAGTATTTATACCTCCACCAGTGGTGTTTGAACTGCGGCCACCAACAACCATGTTGCAGGGTATAATCATGAGGAACAGCAGAAGGCTTTGGGAATCCGACAGAAGAGGATTGCCAGCAGAAAACAATGATACAGGCTCTGCATATGGATTCTTACAGGCAGAAATCAGGTATTCTCCACACGCAGGGATGGGCTTACAGGCAATTCCCTGCACAGCCATCCGTACCTGTTGTGGCACCTGGAATAGGAATGACACCATCAGGATTGGGCCAATAAACAAAGCAAGGCTGTGACAGCCAGCGCCGAGGAGAACCAGGAGATCCAGCGCTTTGTGTTTACAAACCAATAACATGTGCAGCCCATCCAAAGACTTCAAGCAACTCTAAATCCTTTAACACACCTGGCTCAGGTATTGGTGTAGCCACAGCACTGACCAGAATGCCTGGCACGCAGCCCGGGGGCACACACGGACACCACACCGAGCTCTGCTGCTGTCAGTGATGTCACACACCAAATAAAAGCCACTTCCCACTCCAGCTTTGCAACCCATGGTGTTCGACTTTGTTTGGAGGCGAGCCTTTGGGAATTATGCAATACGTGGTTGGTACAGTCACAGACTGTTCAGCTTTCTCGGAATATATTAGTTTATGCTGCTGCTCTAAAGGATCCAAACTAAATTCCCCACAGGGATTTTTAACTGCCATACCAAGATGTACAAAGGAATCTTTTTTTCTAGCAACAGTACTACAGTAATGACTGCTAAATTTTGTTTTGATAATGACAGATGCTACAAAGGCAAAACAGGAATACTTAATGAGATTTTGGGTGCCATTATCCCAATTTCAGATATTCAACATATTTCAAAATTTGTTAGCAATAAAACTGTTGGCTGCAACATAAGATACTGCTTTTTTAATTAGATAAATTTTCTATGTTGCATCAGAGTCTGTCAATAAGTTGCTCCAATTCAGAGCCTTTTCCTTGAAGCATTACAGAAATCTTTAACTTCTTGTGGTAATATATAATCCTAATACATGGAGAAACAGATGAACATAAGATTAGAAGAAGGGAATTTATACAAATCCATGGTTAGGTACAATTTGTTCTCCCTCTGTCACTATTTTATGCATGGCTATAGAACTGACAAAGCATTCTATTTTGATACAACGATGGATAAAAACACTGCATTCTTTTTTGACTTAGAAGTGCAATTTCCATTTTTCAAAAAAGTGAAACACCTACATAGTGTAGGAGGACAGATCACAAAGTTCCGAAAAGATGAATATTGAACACCAATGTATTATAAAATAAGCAAATAAATAATTATTTAAATTTGGATTCTGATTATATTTAAAAATATAACAATGGAGATATAGGCACCAAGGTTATTTTTCCTAATAGCCGAATTCTTTTAAAACCTTATCTCTTACCTTTTATCCATCCTTGTCCATTTCCATCTCTTTTACTAGAATTAAAACACTCTAGTTTACAAGGGTTTTAAGCAATTCTGTTCTTGTCATAGAATTTGGAAGTTACTGAGATCAGGAGCTTGACTGAATACTCTCAAAAAAAAATTCCTTAAAGCAAATGCTGAATGTTCCACATGTTTTTAAATTACAATGCCTTATTTGATTTCTACAGGATTTAATTTGCTAAATCCCACCCAAACTGTGATATCTGTAAGTTCAGAACACAGCCCACTTTTACCTCCTGTCTACCAACAAAGGAGGGATGTCCGAGTCACCTCTGGAGCACAGATGTCACTCCTCAGGTGTACTGAGTTAAAAACAGAAGGAAGAACACTCACCCTTATGTGCATAGAGCTGATGCAGAACAAGAAATGAATAACTCTGACAGCCCTAGTATATGTTTGGAACCCTGCATTCACACTGTCTCTTTTTGAATGTATAAATCTCTAGTTGAATAGGGCTATCTGTTGTGTTTCCTTCCTGAAATGCAAGCAGCACAATATTTTTAAAAAGAATTGCTGAGTTCTACCCACATCCTCAAGTGATATTTTCCCTACACAGCAGCTACAATATCCAACACAGGGAGTAGGACGAGAGATCGCAAACTAACGGCAGCCATTTGAGTATCCACTGAATTATTAATAAATTAGATCTATGGAAGCCATTTAGAATGTCTCATTAAGCCGATTAACTCCCTATTTCATGAGCAAACACTGGGTGTTCTAACAGAATGGAAGGTAGGAACTGGTAGATAAATAACCATAATTAGAATAGCAGAGATATTTTTGGTGCAATTGCCAAGCTAGAGAGAAAGTGTTACTTGAAAGTCTCAGGAAGGACTTTCAAAAACTGATGTGATGGAAAATTAGCATGAACTAGTTAAAAAAAAAAAAAAAAGAAAGATAATCTGATTACATAAGTAGTGTTTGTGACAATGTAGTAAATAAAAAACACTATCTAATTTGTACAGCCCCTAAAATACAGCAGCTGTAAATTAAAGGTATAGGTATATCACTAGTTCTGATGAGGATTTAATAACAGTGCTTAGGCACAGTGGATTAAAGTGTAGCCCCGAGGGAATAAACCTGCCGCATCCAAACTGGGGCAACTATTGACAAGTAGTGCTTCACAAGGGATGTTTCACTTGGCATTTTATGCTTCGTGTTTGCCTGTGTGGTTTCAGCATTATATTGTCATACTGCTTATTACAATTAATTGATTAAAGAAATAAACCTCATACACAAAAACCCAGACTATCTTTGCACACAATGAGATTTTCTTAACTACTTTCAACTCCCTTATCAATTCAAATATGAACTGGCTGAAGAGGAATTGGCCATTTTATGGTGTACTGGAATTAAATTAATGATGATTATTTGCTGATGCAAAATTAATGCATTTTAATCAGCTATTATTAGGGCATCTATTTACATGCAATACTTTTTTTAAGTATTAAAAGGACAGTAAAGATGTAGCAGATTAAAGTCTTGCAAACAGTAACAGTCTGTATTATAGAATATATGTTCATCTAATCTCGGAAAATTTCATTACTGCAGCAATTTATTTTTTCTGTGTACAAGAAATGATAATAGAAGAATCTAGAAAGAGAACATCAGTGTAATAATGTTCTGTGGCCCCATTCACTTAGCAGCTTTTCCCAGGATAACTGCAATTCACATTACATTTCTTGACATGGTCCATGAAAGCCCCTTAAAATCCTTCCAAAACCTGCACCAGCACACTGGGGTTGCTTTAAAATTGCTTAAAGACACCTAAACCCAGTGCCACCCTCAGTACTTGGAACGAACCCAAAATCATTCTCATATCAATGATGCTGATAAATAGACTATAAATCATTGTCTTGCACAGTGAGAAGAACTAGTCTTAAGAATTTAAAACACTTATGAAGATTTTTAATAATTAGCTATTCAATGATAATAAAATTAGTCAGTAATTGTCAGATAATTGTCCTTAACATTGGTGTGTGCATATACATGTAATTTATTATACTCTTCCAATATATCAGCATAAATACATACTATTTATCAGCTTTTTAAGCCCCACAAGATAATATAGTCTAAACTATAAAGACATGTAATTTTTCATTGATCTCTGTTTGACCATACAGAGCCTGGAGACCATCAAATGTCAGTAGGATCCCATTTGGTCATAAGGCAGCCTGTCCAGGCCGTTCAGGGAAGTGATGGAATCACCACTCCTGTGTGTTCAAACAACACGTGCACGTGGCACATGGGAGTAGGTTTTAGTGGTGAACACAGCGGTGCCATGGGCTGCACCCAATGATCTTGGAGGTCTTTTCCAACCTCAATGAGTCCACGAATCTATGATCTTACCTCAGCTGCCTTAGCTACTTCATGCTGAAAGTGATTTTCAAAGGTAGAGTTGGGCTTTTTTCTCCTTAAAAAAAAAAAAAAATCCCCAAATTTATACTATTTGGATAAATAAAAAAGCTGCACCTATTTTCAGTAGGGATTAGTGCAAGGAGGTTTGTCTCTTGCAGAAGACAGGTCCCCTCCAGCCGTATTTATGAATGAACCTCCAAATTATTGCTTTTATTGTCCCTGATGAGAGCTACTTTGCATTCCAGTTTCTGTTATTTATAGCACAATGCCTGAGGGAGTAAGTGCAAACAACATATGGAAGATCTACCAACTCATGCATAATCCTTCAGCCTGACTTGTGCTTCCATGGGGATTTAGGTACTAATACTGAATTACTTCGTTATTGGTCTGGAACTCTCTCAAGGCAATCCCCATTTTTCAAACCGCATGTTCTTTATTCAATGAGGAAGAAGAAGAATGGAGCACAAGCTCAAATCATCTCGTTTAGTTGTCTAAGAAGCTACACAGCACTAGATGTTTTGCTGGTATAACTGTGAAGACTTTGGTGTTATCTCACCCAGCACAGAGACTGTGAATTTAACACAGTTTGGGGCCAGGCTGCAGTCCCTGTCCAGCTGCTTTGCACTGGTCTGATGGCAGCAGGCAGACAGAAAGTCATTTCTTTAACAGCCAACAGCCTTCACCAAGATATTTCAAACACTGAGTTTGTCTGAATTAAAACACGGCCTCTTCTGAAAAGCCTCTTGAGAAATGTATTTATTTAAAATATGTGTGTGCATTCTGCATTTGTAAATAAAAAGTCTCAAATCCTACGTTTGATTCCTAATATTTTTTTTCAAATTGAAAATGAAAGCAGCTTTGAAATCTTTCCCACCATTTTAAAACAGAATAAGGTTTATTTTCTCTAATATTTCCCCCTCTCTGTTTTCCCATAAGAAGTATGAGATGACCGACACCTGATGCTGTCTCACAGCTAAAGGCTAATCTTCCCTCTAGGGAATCATAACATCACCACATCTCATTTATAAAATGGAAGGTGTACTCTGAAACTGTACAAATGCAATATACTTAACCTTCTGCTCTTCCCCTCTCTTCCTCTCTCCCTCCCCTCAAAACTCGATCATGGGCGAGTGTTCAATACATTTTTGAACTACCCCCAAGTCTTACTGAGGTCACTGAAGCCATAATTCCTCCTTAGCAATCATATTTTACAATTTGTCAGCCGTTTTACTCGCTTTGAGACGGGAACTTTTATTTGTTCACTCAAGAACAAACCCTGACAGATAAACACAGAGGTTAATGTGCTGCTGTTAAGTACAGCTCTGCTAACAAAGGGGTCCTTCGAGCTTGGACCATGCCCTGGTTCTGATAAAATGCTTATTTGTCATTGCTGCAGTGATGTGGAGCATCCCAGCCGTCACTGGGTGAGGTGGTCGCTGCATTAACAGATTGAACAAAGGAAATCTCATTGCCTTAAATGATATATGGGCATTTTTGCCCATATGGTGTTTTGCAGGGCTATGCGCTGGTTATGAATATAGTCAATGTCATAAAATAAACTAAAAATCCTAGAGAGACTATTTCTATAAACACCCCTTAATGCTGTCTCTGACAAATGAAGTAGAACTTCAGGCAAGGCAACTTGGCAATCAGATCTCAGTGTCTGGGGAAAACTTATTTTATAATTTGTTATGTGGCTGTAAAAACAACAAATATTGAATTTTATTAATTTCTAGAAATTATAGCTTCATTTTTGGATTAATATATCTGAACATTAAACGTATAACAAAATATATGAAGTATTCATAAACAAGCTTTGTTTACGAAATGCCAAAATGATTCTCTTGTTATAACAACTTAGTGGTTACATCACAATTATTTCTTTTTCCTTATTTATTAATTTGTGAAATTCATTGCCACAAGTTGTTTTGGATACCAGATGTGTAATGAAAGAAAATACATCAGGGACTAGTCTATTAACATCCCCAAACCAGTGCAAGAAACTCCAGCTGGGAGGACATACCAGCCATCAGTCAAATACTTGCTCCAATGTTATTTCCCCTCATCAAGTATCAATTATGGTCTAGTGTTGAAGAAGGTGTAATTTATGATTAAGAGTTTCATCTTCTCCAGTATCTCCATTTCCATTTCTTCATACTAATTGCTTAAAAACAGTGAAATGGGAGTAAAAGGAGCCAGCTCCTGTCTCTCCAACACAAAGGCAGGAAAGATTTCCATATCTCCTCTTTTGGCAAAAGGGCTTTGGTAAAAGCTACCACTAGGGCTTACTTTTAAGCAGAAAATTCATTCTGTACTTCAAATTAGGCATTAATTTTCCTGTGAAGATCATTTAACTGAAGAGGGACTGTACGTCAATGGTACTAATTTGCAGAGCTCACCTTGAACTGTTTTTTTTTACATGCAGTGCCTGCAGTTGTCTGTATTCAACATGAATCTCAGTATTAGGACAGTGTGCTGTGACAAGAGCAGTTATAAACACATCTTAAATATCCAAACTTCTTTTCAAATTGCTTTTTCCCCAACACTGCCCAGATTTATATCTCTATGTCTTTTGTAATCTATTTATTTGTAGATTCCAAAAATATTTGCTAGGAATGGTATTTACTTTTTATTATCTAAAGTTTTCTGCTGTATAAATTTATCTGCTAATAAGAATGCAATTTTTAAAAATCAAAACTGTAAGGCTATAACATTTGGAATACCAAATTTTAAGGAGAATTTTCAAATCTGATAAATTATCTAAATCATAATGCTGGTTAGTTTTGTTCCTCCTTTTACAGACAAGATTAAGCTTGCAAAGTGTTTACTATAAAATCCTCCTCCCAGTCCTCGAAATGCAATGAGAGCCAGGAGTCGCAGACAAATTTGGTATAGTCCTACCTTTAGACAGTGATTCAATTTTTCAAAAAAGAAAAATTGCTCTTCTGTGAAATTCTTAAGGAGCAGATAAGATTTTGAGGACCAGGAGGAATACGGCAATACGGCCTATTGTATCTGCCCATTAATAACACATCACTGTAGAGAACTGTTTTGTCTAACATTGAGGAATTTTTTTTCCTGATATTAATCATAATGTTGGTTCTTTATTGTCCATCAAGACACATAAAATTCAGGTTCCACGTGGAGGGAAAACAAAGGCCGAAAAGGGGAAAGAGAAAAAAGTTGTGGGACTTGACTAAAATATAAGCATGCCGCTTATTAATTTAAGATGACTTGATTCAGAAAGCTGCCCTGATAAATATAGGAAGATGGAAACCACATTTTAAAGCAGCTGTTTTCTAGAAACTTATTTCAAATAATGGTATATTAAGTATCCGTTGAGGAACTGGCAGGAAATTTGTCAGATGGCAAGACTTCATGGATGACATTTTCTGTACAGATTTCCTTTAGCACTCGGAATCCAGATGAATTCAGGAGGTTATGGATTTGAGGTGTGGAGGAAGGTTTTATTTTTACAGTACTGTCACCCCTCTTTTTTTCAATCCTTCCCACACTGAATAAAAGGACACAAGGCAGCAATAGGATTCTATTTCAAAGAGCTGTCTTAGAGAAAAATGAATGTGATCTCTGCAGCTACAAGAAATTAATAATAATAATTAATAATAATTCTTTAGCCACTTACAGTTCTTAGATTTTTCTTTTAAATTATTTTTACTTCTTGATTTAACAAAAATGCCAACTTTTTCCTGTCCTTCTGGCAGAAAACTTTTGCCTCTCGTCCACCCACTTTGCACCATAAAATTCACTGTCAGCTCATGGACACGCTGCTCAAAGATGAGTAAAACTTCATCTACATTTTTATTGCCTAAAATCTTCTAATTGAAGCCCTGGATTACAGATCCATTCACAGGTTTATAGGAAGCCAGAGAAGAACTGGACAAGAATTCGAGACAGGGGGGTGCGAATGTGACAGAGGAGCCTGAAGAACCACATTTCTTTGCTTCTGTTGTTCTCGAGGCTGGGACCAACCATTTCTCCATGAGTCCTTGAGCTCTGTCTGATTTTGGGGACATAAAAACTTTCTGCCCTCTTGACTGCATTTCTTCACGCAAAAGACCTGCCAAGACAATGAGGGCACGGGAATGTTCTGCAGAGCAGAGCTCAGAGCCAGCTGGAAAGGGAAGGTGCAGAGAGGTCTGGTAGAGACAGGCCATCGTCTGTTGGAGGAAATAAAGGCCCTCTGAGATCTCACCTCTGCACTACGAAGTATAGTCGCATCACTATTGAATACAAAATGCTGTTACAGCCATTAAAGAGAAGAAAAACAGAAGGACAAATTGTTAAAAATACTTAATGGCTTCCTTTAGAAGTCCTTTAACTTCCTTTAGAGTTAAATCAATGGGAATAAGAAAGAGGAAGCCCAGGGTTCCACCAGCACAGTTCCAGCAGCAACAATTGGAATTGGTGGGCAAGAGGAACCAAACTCAGGGTAAGACTTGCTCCTTTAGGGGAGACACTTTAGGTCCTGCCTCGGGACACCTTCCAGCAGCAGTGCTGGTAGAAAGGCAGCCTCCGGCACACAAACCCCTGGAACATTTGCTAGAGGGATATCACACAGAAGAGCTGACTAAAGAGAACTGCCTTCCGAGAGATAAAATCAATGGAAAATTGCAGTAAAATCTACATAAAGTGATGATTACTTTGAATATAGCCCGAATGAACAACTTGAATGTTATCTCAGACTTGTTTGAAGGAGGTTTCATACGTTTTTATGCTTTCATCCCTTGGATACACACGATGAGTAAAACAAGGAACAAAATAAATGAAAGCAATGGTCTTGTGAGTGCTTACTTTGCAAATAAATCAGGATTACATCACAGAAGACCTTGGGGCCAAAAATAATTTTATTCAATTGTTAAATTCAGTAATAATAACAGAGTCTACTACACATCTCTCTCTCCTTTTTTTTTTTTTTTTTTAAATATT
>VWZG01000878.1:580536-603111 GCA_013396735.1 Grallaria varia
ATATATAATAGAAAGTAATGAATTTGAAAAATCAGCTGGGCTTTTGAATGCTTTTAGTACATGTTACTGAAACCATCACCCCCAAATTCTGGTCACAACTACTCCCCATTTGCACTCCCATCACTCTGTGACTCAGTGGAAGCATTTAATGTATTCCACGCTCAGTCTAACCATATCAGTCTGTTGTTCTTGTTTTAACAGGGAGATGGGCCTGCGAGAGATATAAATTAAGTGACCTGAGTGGTGTGAAAGGCAAAATATAAATGCAAATATTTATTGAAAGCTGCACCGTGAAATAGTCATTCAACTAGAGAAGGAGTTCTTTTATATTTTTTCCAATTAAACAGAGGCACAACACAGAACTGAGGTCTGAATTTCGGATATATATCAAGATGGCACAGGCTCCTGTTTTTGAAGAACAAATGCTCCAGACACTCTCCTGAGGTCCCCTCTGACCCTACATACGTGATACTCTAAGTTTTGAGCCAAAATTCCTTCTGGAGCATGTGAAGACAAAAGGAAGGGTTAGGAGTCTCAGTCATAACTCCAAGCTATTAAGGGATGTCCAAGTTTGGAGGTGAGAGAAAGGCAAAATAATTAGTTTCCACAGTTCAATGTCCAAATAACATGTCAGATGAAAGGAGCTTTCAAACCTCTCCCTCCTCATCGACTTTGATTCCTTTATACTTTGGCAGTTCATAGAGAGACTTACAAGGAGAACTGGATACCTATTGACAGCTGAGACTTGAATTATTAAGGTGAACTGAAATGAAATGCCCTTGTTTCCTGCACCAGTGAACATCCCAAATGCGGCATCTCTTTTATTAGTGATGAAACTACTCTGTTATTCTCTCCATTCCACAGTTTTCTGAATGTTCAAGATAACAATTTCAATGGCAGCCAAGGACATTGCATACATTGTATTTCAGAGACAAAACTTCCATTGTGATTGTTCACTGGTATTTCTACCCTGAAAAATTAGAATGCCACAGCCCATACTAAAATTAATAAACTGTCTATTATAATACTGATGTATGCTGCTGCATATTTATTAATCCCATCTGCAATAGTGAAATATAAGATGCCATAGGATAAAATAGAAAAGTCTCAGGACATTCACTAATCAAAGCAACAAAATTAATTAAAAGTTAGTAAACTAGCAGTGTAGGGAATATGATCCTAATCCTATTGTCCTAAGAAGATGTTTGCTTTGCTATGAAACGACCACAAAAATGGTCATTGTATCTGTAGCATAAATATAAGTGTCTTGGTAAGAATCTATGCTGCTGCATGAACAGAACCTTCATTTTTTCTTCCCTAGAGGGGTTTTTTTGTATACATGTAGTGTCATAAAAACAAAACAAACAAACAAAAATCAAAACAAAAAAAATAAATCTTAAAAAACAAAAAAAACCCCGAAACATTTCTATATTCACTTTACCCAGCCCAAGTCAGAGGTATCAGAACAGGTCAACAATGCAATTTTCAAGGGATCACCAAGCATACACAAGAAAAGCCATGAAGATTATGCAATTAGAAAAAAGAATATTTGGAAGCTGCATAAGACAATGATGGACAGCAAACTCTTTTTATTCTACTGTATAGTTCAGCACACTGTGCTGCGCTAATTATAATTACCAGCGTATTACCAGTCTGTTTGGTGGATTTTTCTATTCCATTCTAGTCTGTAAAACTGACTGAATTTGTCAGTTCCAACTGATTGAAACTGTTTTCCGGCCACTTGAAAGTACCTCTTCTATATTCTTCAGACAATGTGGAACACTTATCTTCAATAATTAGTGAATTTAGGGGAGAAAAAGGGCAAGAATCCACCCAAGAATTCCAAATTCACTGCTTTAGTCGTTCTCAGCATCCAAATGTATTTTTAAATGATAATTCCAAGTATAGCATTTTATGCGCTCAATATTAGTGCAGTTTGTACTGTTGACCAGTATTTCTGCTCTGTCATGCAGAAATACAGTTCTTTTTGAGCCCATGGCCAAGGGATAAATTGCATGCTCCTGTCTAAAATAAATTTCTCATCTACATTTGACTATCACCTGTTAATGCAGCAGCCCCAGAAATCTTTGTAACATATCTCTGTGCAACTTCAAACAGTGCCCATTTTCTACAATCAGCAAGTCAGAGATATATTTTACATATTCCTTGCACAGTAGTCTTTTCTAACATTCCCTGCGCTCCTCCAAAATGAATAAAAAAAAAAAAAAAAAAAAAAGAATTCAAGAAACTGAATAAAACCTGAAGCTATTGAGTTAGGAGAAAGGATTCCATCTTGTACCACTAATAGCTAAATCATGGATAAGCAATTAATTAATTTCAAATACCCTTGCTTGGGAACACAGAGGATTTGACAACATCTGAAAAAGTTGCTGGTTTCCCCAGTGGCTTTGCATCCATTTTTAGGTTTTTAGGTTTTTCCTCTTGGGACTTTCAAAATCTTACGTTTATGAAAATAAAAGTACGTATAAAACATTTATGATATACTTGTTTAAAAAATTCATTGCTTTTTTCAGCTTAACATCTCCTAGCAAAAAACGAATGTATAACAAATGTGGTCAAGGGGAGAGACAATACCTGGAATCAGCTTTCAGCAAGTTAGCAATTTCCTTCCTCATATTTCAGCTCGACATGGGTTAGATGAAACATTATAACATGCCAAATACCGTAATCGAGGAAAACAGCTATTTACATTTTTATCATTTCTGTCCTTCATGAAAAGTATCTGTGATCCACTCAGAGTCCCACGGGGGACTTCTGACTGACACGGCTTTGAAGAGCAATCAGATACCGCTCTTTAAAAGGAGGCTTTAACACGATCAAAAGCAGGGCAGGCTGCCAGTTTTCCTGGCAATCCCAAATGGACAATATTCCATTAGCTCCCTCAGCCTCAGTTCATTCTGAACTCCAATAAAAGCCTCAGCTGAGCAGCTTCAGGGCCGACCTCTCGTTTGGAGATGGCACGCAGCCACCCACCCCAGTGAGACTGGACCAAAGGAAACGGGACCAGGGATGGAGCCGATTACACCAGCACACGTCCTAAGATGGTCAGCACATCGGCGCCTCGGGATGTGTGATACCTCCAAAATCCCTTTCAAACTGCTTGTAAGAATTCCTCCAAATTTAGTCTCTATCTCGCGAGCCATCGATGTGTTTGCTGCTGAAAACATGACCCACCACGACAGTAAATTTCAGTTGTATTACCCGTAATGGACTTAGCCAAAATACAGCAGGCTTTTACTGGAAATTAATTTATATACAATGATACAGCGTGGCTATTTTGTAGATATTTTAATTTATTGGTAATACATTTTCATTTCGTTATAAGGACCCCAAATTGGTCCAAGCAGCACTTAAGAAAAACCGAGTTAGTCCTTTCAGACTTAGTGGAAACCAAATACTCCAGGGCTGCCCTGCAACTGTTCTGGTGCCCCAAGGAGGTTGTATTTTCCACCCAGTTGGCAGCTCCCAGGTCACATTAACAGCTGCCTTTTTCCAAGGGCTCACTTTCCCTGATACTGTTTGAAAATATAGCCTGCAAACTTCTTTTTGGGTGCTATTTGCCACATTTATTGAACATTATGAATTCTTTGCTTGGGACTGTTGGGTTTTGTTGTCAGAGATGGCCTTGACTGACTGTTAAATGGAGATTTCACCAGCATCACCGTAAGAAGCAATAAAAGGAGGAATTTAAGTACTTCTCCATAAGAAATAAAAGACCCAAGTAAACTCAGTACAAATACAATTACAAAGAAAGAAAAGGGATTGTTAAGAAGAAAGCCTTAGGAGGCCTCATCAATTCCATTTGTATTTTCTAGGTCCTTGACATCACCCTACTCTTTTGACACCCATTCAACACACTGGTTTCAAAATCTTCCTTGACTGATTTTTCTACTTAGCACAACAGCACATAAGACCATGACCTCAACAGGCAGTTAACTTTTCAAAATACTTGGTTTGCACCTAACTCTCAGAAACCCTTCTTGAAACTCCTTTTTTTCCTTCTTTTTTTTTTTTTTTAATGAAAGAAGTGTTTAATTTAAAACATTTCTTCCCCCCAAATTCTTGCAAGAACACTAGGTGAAGACAGAACTATTACCTTACATTATATTCAACAAAGAGTTCTAGTTGTAATAGAAACATTTTATGTCCCTTGACTTTCTCATAAAACAGTATTTATGGAACATATTTGTACAGTACAGTTGGTTCTTCCATTCACATTCCTGTATCAGCTGCATTATTATAGTTTCTAAATACTTAATATACAACAAAATTTTGCTGTACCAAGAAAAGAGAAAAAGAGATCATTTATTCACCACAAAATTCAATTCATGCCTGTCTTTTGTTAACCGCTTCTAGCAATTCCTCATTCCAATGGAGCCATTGCACAGAAACACCTATTTCAATAGACAAGAAAATAATAATTTTAATTATAATAATTATAATTTATAATTTTAATTATAAAATCATCATCATAGTAATAATAATTCAATTCTTATTATGTTTGCCTTCATCTTTTTTGGACAGTGCCATGCAGGACTGGCAAAGTTCTTCCGCTTTCTAAGATAGTACCGTAGAACAGGATATGGCAGTTTAAGGAAAACTGACTGGAAAGAGAAACTTTGCAAGAGCTTGAAGGAATTTTCTGTTCCATTATAACTATTTCTCTTTTCATAATTAGTTATAGGTACTTATTTCCAGCCTCTCTGTGCAGTGAAACCCAACCAAGTTTGAAGAGTTGGGGTTCGGGAGTATTGTGTGAATACCACCAAAGAGTATCACTGCCAAAATCAGCGTACAGTGATTGCCTCCGTGTTGGATTCCCCGGCGTGTTGACAGAGGCTTTGTTTCTGTCCCTCAGGACCAAAGAGCTCTGTGCGTTGCTGTAGTGGATGGCGACTCTCACACACTTGGGGTGGACATTACTTTGAACAGAGAACGTGACCTGCTTTGTGAATTGCCAGTGGGAGTCCTACAGTGGTCACGCCGCAGAGCGCTCCCCCCCAAAGTCCCCAGACTCTGTCCCGTCAGGTATTTTAGCATTTGCTCATTGCTGAAAGTCTACCATAAACTGTGTTTTCAAAACGATTCCTCTTCAAACTACACTAGTCAGCTTATTGCCCTCAGACCATCACAGCTGCAACAACATCACTACATAAAATATATGAGACATTTGCCTTTGCTTTCTGCTGGATAAATGCTGGCAGATATACATGAATATGCTTTGCTGGAGACACCTTTTTAGCATTTGAGGTCTGAAGAGAAAATGCAATATTATCTTTTCTGTGGAAGGGCATTTCATCAGCAGATACAGAGCTCCATAAAATGAGCAGAAAATGTAAGACTTCCACCAATTTGACTCCCTTCTTCACCAAAAGCACATAATAGCATGGTAAGCATTCTGTTCTGTCTCTCCTCATTGAAACACTACTGAGACAGCCCCATTTAATTGGAGCAGAAAAGGATTTTTTTTACCCCGAAAAACCTTCAGCCTCACAGCACATGTTCATCTGCCTTCATTTCAATTTTCTGACAGCGAGAGTCATTGGATTTATTTCACTGAATTGCAGTAGTTCACTAGTGAATTATACTATCATTTTAAACTGATCATATTTTCTAGGGAGATAATAGCACAATCATTACATAAATCCAACTCCTCATTTATCAACATCTTATTCAGGTAACTCCAAAAGAAGAAGGTATCTTAAGAACTGAGGAAAAATTAGAATACTTACATTTATAGAGAAAATAAATTCCCGTCATATCTTTGACATGAATATGATAATATTTTTGTTTCAGACACCTATCTAAAAAAACCTACAAAGCCCTGGGAAATTCTGAAACCTTCAAAGCTCAGTTGGCTTAAGGGTCTTAGGACAAGAAGAGTTATTGACAACACCCAAGTTTAAATTCCTCTGCTCCACCATGTAGTGGAAAAAACGAGTAGAAGAACTTTGCCATGGGGGGAATAATGTTTAAATATCTGCACACACAGTACGTCACTTGCAGGGGCTGCTGCTGCCTCCACCAGGCAATAGAAACCTCACAAATTATGACAGAATTCATGTTGTGCTGAGGGGCAGGAAGAGGGAGAGAATACTTAATTACTCCCCAGAGTAATAAAATAGCAGAGCAATAAAATAGATCATGTAACTTCTCACCCTGCCTTTTCCATCATTGTTGCCACAATTACTATCACATTTTCTACTGTTGCTTCACACAAATGTAGAGTTGCATTTCAGTTCACATCAATTTCTCTCTCTGCTACAGCAAGATGCATTTTTCAAAACATTATCTAAAGTTTCAGCACTCTGATTATTAAACACGTGCAAAATGCACACAAATTGAAAATACACCAAACACCAGCATGTGAAATATTTTTAATGCCCCCAGAAGAGCAAGGCTGAGACTGGGACTGCATCATTTGTACTTAATTTTCCAGTGCCAGGTTTCTGCTGCTGTCACTAAGATCTCACCTCCTTCTTTATTCCTCATTCATTCATTCTCCAGCAAAAGCCACAGCCTCGCAGAGTGGACATCCTGATGCTCAGAAGGGTGTTCTGATTGTTCTCTAATTGCTCTGGTCTAAGCAACACACAGCTCAAATGTAGTAAGTATTCCAATCAGATTTTGAATTTAGGGAAAGTTTGTCTCAGTATCAGGAGTTTCTGGAAAAACTTGTACTCATAGTAACACATTTGAGGATTTCACTCTTAAAGGTCAAACTCATGAACAAAAAAGTTCTGCTAATGAAATGTCAGAGTCCAGAACTCCCCATAACTTTGCCGTTCTATACTCTCCTGAACATGGTACCCTTTGCAGATGTAGGAGTCTGCAGGGGCCATGCTGAGCCGGCTGCATTGCCTGGCTCTCGCACTTCACAGCAAGGAGAGCGAGGAATACTTGTTTAAAACTTTTTTTATGAAACAACAGTGAATATTTGTCATATGGGCAGCAGTGGAAGACAGTGAAAGAAGCATGGCTTAGCACAAAGAAATTACAGAATTCTTTGTTAAAAATGAGAAATTTGTAGTAAGTTTGCATCCAAAAGTATGTAAGAGTATTCATTTGTAAACGATAATTTTCTTGCATGCAACTCTACAACAGCTGTAAGTATTCCAAGTAAGCAGCAACTAAATAACAACCTTTTAAAGTCATCCCAAGTTTTTAATGATAAAAAAAAAATAGCCTGTCTAAACAGAACATTTTAATACTGAAGTGGAAAATGGCCATTCGTATTTCACCGGCCAAGGAGCCAGATCTATCAGAACTGTACCTTTCATACCAATTAACCACGAGGGTGAGCACTTTGAGCATTTCCTGGGTCGGATCCAGACTGAAGATGAGCCAAGAGTGAAGGTGTGAGCCTGGATCAGGGAGGCACAGGCAGACTGACCCAGCAGGGCCGGACACGGCGCAGGGATCACACGGCAACAGGTCACTGAGCAATGACTTTATGGGATGCCTTTGTAGCTGGTGGAGAGAGTTCAGAGTCAGCACAGCGGTCTAAAGGTGAGAGCAAGAAAACCTCTTTGTTTCCTATGCAGAGGTAGATGAAACACATTTCAAAACAAGCATCCTTTTTACTGCTACTGATTTGGAAAAACTCTGTAAGAGAAGTGAGAAGTAGCTTTCACCACAGCAAGCTGTAAAATCATAAGGACCACCTTCCTTCCCAAGTCCTTGTCCCCAACAGCATTCTGAAAGGATGCTTAGAAGTATGCATTTTGGGTTTAGTTGTAGATCCCGGAGGAAGCAGTCCATCCTCATCTCCTTCCAGTTAGATCTCTAATTGCTCTTGTGTTAAATGAACTCAGAAATAAGTTTCAGTCACTAGAGAATGGATAATCATTTACTTATCGTCCGCTTTTAAGAAAACTGCAAAATGTAAAAAGAAATGGAAAAGTTTCTCTAGTCTTTGCCTTTTCATACCTGTTAATGGTTATTTATCTTACTTCATATTAAATGTTAGAAAATCAAATGTTTTATTTTTCACGCAGCAATTCAAACTGATGACAGTTCTTCAGTGGGACGTCCCCCCAGACACTAGGAATCAGGAACTGGATTTCGTTGCATTTACTCTTCTAATGCTTTACAAGAGGAAAAAGTGAAAAGGTAAAGGCAAATTAATCAAATGCTTACAAATCCATCTGAAAAAAAAAAAAAAAAGGAATTTTCTTTGTCACTTATTCTCCATCAATCAGTCTGGGTAGGTTTTTACCTTTTCCAGCTATCACATCAAACTCGATTTGACTAAAATGAACCTTAAGAATTAAATGTTGATATACAGTACGATACTTTCTGGTACCTATCCATCATTTGGCTATTTGACTACAGTTCCTTTTCCATTTGAATGAGGTTTTATGCCTTTCTGACACGTGAGTTATAAGTCACAGTCATCTTTCTGGACTAACTATGGATATTAAAGCAGCAGAATACTAATAAACAAAATTCAAAAAACAAGAGACGAGAGGTGCCTGCTATTTATATCAACTATGTATTTGTTTTTATTTCACTGGATGATCTCCCCTGTGTCGTTGCAACCCAATGACATGATGCTCAAAACAAGAGTATCTGACATCAGCCTTTTGCCAAATTCATGTCCTGTGTGCCAGCACGGCACTGTGTGGGCATTCGGCGTAAAGGCAGAGGGTACCCACAAAGCCAGCAAAAACAAGGTGACAAAACGGCTCGAGTCACTAAGTACAATGAGAGACCCGTGTTCAGTTTCTCAAAGACAGGGTAATTCACTTTTCTGTACCTCGATTCTGAACTTCTAAGAAGGGGTGACAGGACGTCCCATCTCCTGTAAAATCTCAGACTCCACGCCTGGAAGAAACTCCGACTCGTTCAGAGAGAGGCTTTGGGAGGGTGTGAGCATCATAGGCAGGAAAAAACCAAAAAAAAAAAACAAAACAAGAGAGAAGTGCAAACCCATTCCTCCTTAAGGCACAGGAAGTAGACCAGTGCTCCTGATCAAGAGTCCCTCTGCCCCAGTGCTGTCCTCAGCACAGCCCAAAGGTCCTTAGGGCAAAGTAAAACCAGGACAAACATATTTGACTGCCTCCCTTTGGTATACACCTAACCTCCAACTACCTCCAGCCCGGAGGATTTCCTTTCAATTATTGATTATTTTTAATTTTTAATTTAATGCTTAATTGTTAATTAATCCTTTTAATAGTTAATTCTTTAGCAAGCACCACTGAGTCTGTTAATTCTTGTTTGTAATTCATAAACTATAAATAATCCTCACTTTTATTTGTCAGCAATATTTGGTAGTAGATTCTTTATAAGGCCAAACACCTGAGCATTTTAAAATATTTTCAAATATAAAACATTCAGTTATATTGATTAGGGGAGTGTCTCCCATAAACTTTCAGACCTAAATATTTTCAATTTTATTTGGAATTAATTTTGAAGCTCCACATGTCAATTATCGCCTTTAAAAAACAAAATCAAAAAAACTTCAACAGCTCAAGAATTGTTGTTTAAACTAATCAGAAGTGGTCCCAGTATCCATCTTTTTGTGCTCTACATTAACTTGTTGAAATACATTGGTAATTCATACTTTGCAGCATTGGCATGAACCTTTACCACTAGATGGTTTGTTAAGATGAAGAAAAATGATTTGGATAAAATAAACTATATTCAGTCTTTGGAATTACTTGGACTTCAGAGCTATTCACTGTTAGAAATTAATGCTTTGGAGGTTACCTATAACTACTGACTCATGAGCAATGTGAGGGATTATGCCCAGATGACACATTCTCTTTATTGGGTAGGGATTTTAATGCCTTTGGCTGGCACATGACTCAAGTCAAACAAAACCTCCATTTTCATGTGCTTTCTCCTTCTGTTCACTAAGCCTGCTATTCAACTTATAATCTAACTTTTTTTATCTACTACAGCTCAGTGTCATCCCACAGCTTCATTTTATTTCAGAGACAGGTCAATTTCTACCACAGTGGACATCCTAAATTTAAATTTTCAAATAAACCATAATAAACCTCCCCCAAATAAGTTTGTAAAGTACTTGCATTCAAAGCAGGAATGTAACTTCTTCATTAAGCAAAATTTTGGACCCTCATTTCTCCTGGCAATTGGAATATTTTGGTCGCAATTCCAGTAGTACCTTTGGTTTATCTCCATAGTTTATCTCCATAGTTTATCTATGCAATAAAATCTGAAGCCTAAACACATGACCTAATTCTAGTGGAGACGTGAAATATTCAACTTCATTTAGTCCACTGAGATAGAACAGAAAATGTTAAAACTTACTAGGGATGAAAGAATAGATAACAGAAAACTACATGCTTTATAAAATACATATGTATATATATATATTTATGAAACAAATATATTTTGCTTTTGTCTTTTACTCTAAACAATTTATTTTCCTACCATAACCATGTTCCCTGGCTCCATCATGCAATCTTCTTTTATCATAGTCTAGATAACATCTACCAAAGAATTACTAAAGACAAGCAATAAACATGCAATCATTCGTAATGAAAAGATTAGGATACAATATGTACACAAAGGTTAGATAAATGAAACCCTAAAATCAAAACCAATTTGCAATCATTTTCTTTGATCAAGAGCCTTCCCAGGACTGTCACACCACAGAAAAAGCACAGGAGCAAAAACCATTAAAAAAATAAAATCAAAAGCTGCCTAGGCCATCCTTATTTTCATTATATGAGGGTTTTATTCAAGGACTAAAATCCATAAAACAGAGTTTTTATTTGTCTTCTTTGATTTTGTTTTAAAGGATTTTTTTAATATTACCATTAAATATTTCATACGTAGCTATAGACTATTTGAGTTAATAATCATTTCTTGTCACCCTAAATATTGTTTTTCATCAGGCACACAGAGATGGGTTTTGTAAAGTTACAGGACTGGCGCTCAGATTCACCATTCATGTCTGTGGAATGGAGACTCAACAAATGCTTACAGTGTGAGATAACTGGCTCTTTTTATTTTTAGTTGTTTCACAAATGTTTTATCAGCAACTCTTTGTAAATGAAGGGGCTTAACTGCAATTCAAGGTGAAGGCAACCATTCAGATTTAATGGAAAAATAAGTTTCAGTGTTCTCAGGACAGGAAAAAGAACTCTTGATCTGAACTCAAGTTTACAGATTAATCAGCATACTTTCCCCTAAGAGGGTTTTTTTCCCCCATGTGCTTTCTCCTGCCATTTAACCCATTCCTGTCGGCAGAACCTTAGAGAAGCCACTGCTGCCCAAAGCCTTGCAGGAAGGGATGTTGATACCTGCTGCTATTTGAAGCCTAAATTGTGACATGGTTATTGTGTTGCCTGGTCTGACACTGCAACAGCATTTTATTCAAAAGCAGCTTTCCAAAACGCGGGGATACCTTTTGGTTACTGCTCGGCTGCGTCAGCCGTGAACCGGTGACCGAAAAATGAAGTGCTTCAAGCCCGTGTCCAATTGCATGAGCCTTCAGCCTTCCAGAGCTGTTAGCACTCACCTTTGGAGACAGCAGGCTAGGCTCACTTGTAGTGCCTCGCCATCTGCCGCTGCATTGCTTAATGGGTGATCTTTCCATCTTGCTCGGATCAAAATAAAACAGAAAATCAAATTCACCCCCAGCCTCGTGCTCTGCACATACCACCCAAAATATCCCGCTGGAAAAAAACACACTCGTTGCCTACGGTGCATCAGAAATCTACCACCTGAAAAATAAGTTATTTTGGACACATTTTACCAGTAAAAGTCACTGAAGTACTAGAAAGATGCATATTTAATAAAAATGTAAGGAGTTATAATTCCTACAGAAAGTAATTACCTTAGAAAATAATTCCTTTCCTCAGTAGTATTACCATGTAAAATCTTAGTCATCACTAGGCTATAGAAAAGTCAGGGTACATTTTAATTATGCTAGAAATCAGCATTATTACTAGCCCTATACATTAAAAATAATTTAAATCAATACTTATTACATTAAAAATACAGATCTTGTACAGTACCTCCCCAGAGTATGTGAAAACTGCTTTTTCTATTTAACACCTGTTTTTTTGAAGTAGTATATTTTGGTACTGTTGATCCAAGTAGAGAGAATATATACAATAATATTCTAGAATGATTTGGTTAAATGAAAGCAGGTCACAATTGTCTGACACCAGGCATGGGCTGGGTTTTATTTCTCTTGGCTTTTAGAGTAATTGGAAAAAAATACTCTATTACCTTTGTGGAGTGGCAATGATACCTCAGAGCTAAAAATGCTAATTTACTTTTTTAAACTTATTTTAAAGAGTCAAAACTATTTTAAAGAGTATGCACATATAAGATGTGATTTTGCTCCAGAGAGGTATTTTCAGAGAGGGAAAAAGAGTTGGCTGGTAGAAAGCACTTTGTTATCTGCCCAAGTCTAAAAAGCAAAACTTCAAAGATCACCTGCATGTACAGTTCAATGTGAGATGGTCTTTCTTCACACTATTTTCATATAAAACCAGTGACATTCAGTAATTCTGTATGCATAAGGGTGACATTGCAGACATAGATGCTGAGAGGCTGTTTATCCAAACTGACTTGTTTCATGCGTTGTTCAAACTGTACACAAGAAAGACATAGGAAAAAATAAAAAATTTAAAGATTTCATTATTCACAGCACAGAAGATTTTTCCAGGCATATATAGCGTCCAACAAGGAGCAGAACAAAATCTGCTTTTCTGTCTTCTATGAGCAGTTCCTTACTACCAGATGAAAGGCAGAGCTCAGCTTTAATGCACCACAGGAGGCAGGAACCTCATTTTGTAGGAGCACAGCACGGTCAAGCTCACAAAGGTCACATAGATCCATCTGACACACCAGAACATAGAGGGATGAGGGCGATGGGGCCCAGATGGACGGCACTGGAGCTCTGAACAAGGTGTGTCGGGTGGGACATAAACACAACAGCATCACCTGGCACATCTTCAGGGGGATTTATTTACTAAGCAATTAAAAAAAAATAATAAAAAAAAAAGGAAATAAAGAAAATGTAAAAAAAAAAAATCAACACAAACCCCAAAAACATGAATCAAGACAGAGTAAGTTTTCAAACCGCCAAGCTCCTTTCCTTCTTAGGATATATATTTCCTTCTTAGGATATATATTTCCTTCTTAGGATATCCTTCTTAGGATATATGTTATAAAGAACACAGAATCCTAGAATATTCTGAGCTGGAAGGGACCCACAAGGATCATCAAATCCAACCCCTGGCCCTGCACAAGACTATCCCCAAGAATCTCACCATGTGCCTGAGAGAGTTTTCCAAATGCTCCTTGAGCTCTGTCAGCCTTGGTGCTGCAGCCACTTTTCCCTGGGGGTGCCTGTTCAGCGCCCAATCACCCTCTGGGGGAAGAACCTTTTTGTAATATCAAACTTAACTTTCCTCTGTGACAATTTCAGGCCACTCCCTTGGGCTCTGTCACTCACCACCAGGGAGAAGAGATAGGTCCTTGCCCCTCCTCTTCCTCTCAAGAGGAAGCTGCAGCCCTTAATGAGGTCTCCCCTCAACCTCCTCTTCTCCAGGCTGTAGAAGCCGAGTGAACTCAACTGCTCTTCATGTGGCTTCCCCTCTGGACCCGTCACCATTGGGACACAGCGTTTTTATTGGTGGCACCCAGATCTGCACCCAGTACTGGAGGTTGCACCAAACAAGACGTTTGCCCTAAGTCAGTCCCCCAAGACTCGTCAAAGGCTGAAGATTTACAGACGGTTTCTCAGGGCAAAGAGCATCGTGGTGGGTCGTAACTGACCTCCTTGTGTGATGAGTGGCTTGGGGTTTGTGTAGCAGCCTTCAGAGGCCACATCCATTTATCAAACACCAGGCATTTAGAGACTAAAATAGCCTGCTCAGTGCACCCCACCAACTTTTGTCCTCAATATATCTGCTGCAGGGAAGCAGAGCAGCTTTTTGGTGGTATTAAATTTTTACTTGCTACATGGGGGGAAAACCTGAAAACCAAAGAAAACAAAAGAGTTTGTAATGATAGAGTTCCTTGATATGATTCCTTTCTGAGAGCCTCCTCTCATCCACTGCTCTGCATCAGACTAAGCTCTGTCTATCCTTCAGTCTCTTTAAGCCTTGGTGAAACCCACTTCTCATAAGAATATATTTGAAATATGCACTTACATTTAAATATATTTAAAATATAAATGCAGAGCAACGCATTCAGATTGCAAATACTCAGTATGCGAGATTGTGGTATTATATAGCCACCATTTATCATAAAACTATCTTTTGTACATGGCGCAAAGCATAGTACAAGTATTACACTTTTTACAGCCACATACAACTGGTGTAAGAGGAAAAAAATGTCATGGGCACTTCCCAAACTACTTTACGTGTCCCTCAGTCCTTTACCACTGTAATAACTTACAGGGGGTCTTATTAATCTCAAAGAAAGTGGATTTGCATCTGAGATTTCAAAATAATTCCATCTTATATGTGACATGAAAATGCACTGGTTTAATCAATAAATTTGACTAAATTTAGTGTGTTTTATATAACACACCTGTAGGAAGTTCTATTATTGCTAATATCTTTCAAGAATATCAGATGTGCATAGGAATTGTCCAAGACACTAATCAAGAGCTTCCCTACACAGTTATTTTTACAACAGCCTGTATTCCAGTACAAATTCCCAATATCCCAACTCTGAGAAGACATCTTCCAAAATAATTTATTTTAATCACAGCACTAACAATAATACTTGGAAATTAACCACTTTGTATTACCTCCTAATAACCTTATGCATCCAACCTTTTAATCACTTTTGCATGAGGTAATTGTTCCTGTTGTAAGTTAATTGGCCAATTATGCCTAATGACATGGTATCTTAAGAATAAAACACTGATTCTTGTTTTCATAGCCTGATATTTGTTAGTAATTTGAATTTCTGCAAGTTTCTGGCATTCTACAATCATTTTATAGATTTGACAGAGAATACTTTGAATCACAGCACTAGAAAGAACCTGAGGAAGTTGTGTCCCCCTGCCCCAGGGGAAATGCTTTTTCGCTTCTGCCATTCCTGGCAGATATTCCAGACAGACCAGACACTGTTCAGTGGCCTCTAATGAGAAAGACTTCACACTTCTCTGAACAGTTTGTCCACTACCCATGCCATTAAAAAAATTGTCCTGATTCTAAATTAATGTTCTCTTAGTCCACAACCACGGGAAAGATGTTGTAACTTTCTCCTTTACAGCAGCCTGTTACACATTTGAGAATGCTCCATCAGTGACGTTTTAAGTCAAACAGTGCAAGTTATTCCTTGGAGTAAGATTATCTAGATATCAGTCATTCCTGTTTCTTTCCTGTGGAGTGGTTACTAACTGCCATGCCCTGGCTGAGAGCTGTGCCACAGTAAAGAGATTGTTTCACTATGGTATTTATGTTTTTGTTTTTTTTTTTAAATACAATTATTATCCACTACAACCACCTGTGTAACATTGAGAGATATACAGTGTTGCAACGGTCAAATAAACACACAGGCAGGCTCAAGGCTTTGTCAGGAAAAGTAAAGCAAAAGGCAAAAGACCATCTATTCACACACAGTTTATCTTCTATACTATTCTACTACTGTCCATCCGTGTCTCTGCTACATATCATTGGCTAGGTGTTCTTGTCCATCAGTCTTAGTCCATCTTCTCATAGGTGGACATCACCTCTCCTCATGGTGGCAAATCTCAAAACACTCTCTTGTTATTCTTGGTTGTTTCCTTCTACTCCTTCTGCTTTCCCAGGCCTGGCCCAAGAACACAGGTGGTGTTTTCTGCTGCTTTCTCAGGGCTACAGTCACATCCTCTCGAGGCCAAAGATGTCTGTGGCCCAGCACTCTTCCATAATATAGTAACTAAAATAAACTATTTTACTTGGAGATGAAAATTTACTTATGAAGTCAGCCTGAGCCACAGTTTGTGGCAGGTCAGACTACAGAAGGCAGGAGCACTAGACTGAGAACTGTCACTTGTGCTGGGGGTGTCACATTTTACAGTGGTCTGCTATTCATCTGTACTTGGAGCCAGATAAGCAGATCTGTCCAAAGTTCAGTGCACAGCACTGGAAAATCACTCATTGCCGGAAAGGGAACATTGGGCTGCTGCACGCAATGTTACAAACCTCACCAGAACCTGTCTGTGACAACTGGTGTCTTGGTCAAGCAGGGACAAGCGGCAGTGACCCCACCTCTCTGGTTTGGTTTTGGAGTCGCATAGCATTTTGCAAAACTGATGCCTCCATACTGACAATATATTGACATAGAATACAATCTTTTAATAATCATTATTCTTAGGAAAAAAATCTTACTGTCTTCCCAATCCTCACATTAGGGCAGATATCATACTGCTGCAACAAAGTGGATCACAGGAAACTGTGAGCTGGTCTAAACTGGCAAAGACTTTAGTGCTGGCCCAGCTCTATCACTATTTTTAGTCAATGGAAACATGAGAAAGATTTGTACGAAAAGACAGACTTCCAAAACTCAGGGCAAAAGTAGTGATAGCTTCTAAGTCGAGCAGTACGAGCTCACACACTCAGCCAGAGGTGAGTGGGTCACTGCCCATTGTCACTAAAGCCAACCCAGAAAGTTTATGACAATGATTTAAAAGGCAACATGCTTCATGATTTTTCAGACCCTACACAAATTATGAAGCATTAAATTTCTAGATCCGGTTTTATCATCTGCAAAATGATGTAAGAAAGAGATAGAATCTGCAAAAAAAGTAAAGATACCACTATGTCCATTGTGTGAATACTGTCTTACATGTCGATGTTGTATCATCTGCTGAAAAGGACTTGGTTTTGAGCCACTGAGATTTTATATTCCAGTTGTAAAGCTGAGCTCTCTTCTAAAGAATTTCCCAAACTTTCTAGTGACTATGAGTCAACATTTTTATAAAAGCAATCTGAACCCTGAAAAGCAAATTTATTTGGATGTACTCAACAGAGCCTCAAGTGAACCATTAAATTTTGTTCATTAGACTCACTGACATAATTTAAAACACTTCATCCAGATAAATGTTATGTCAAGCACTGTTTGTTTTGTACCCATGTGAAAAGTCCAGTCAGCAGAAGTTCAAATGGGATTTAACAGAATGAGCAAAGTTATTTTAGGTTGGCTGGCAAGAAAAATAACAAAATCTTCAGAAAGCATATTTCATATCCTAAGAAAGAGATCCCTATGCATCGATTGAAAAAGAGGTATCCCTCTTGTCAGCATGTATGATACATTCACCCCACAAACTTTAAATGAGGGTTCAGGGAGGGTTCTGTTTCCCACTAAAACAAAACTCTGCGCTTCAGCTGGTTGTTTGTTCCTGAAAGCAGGAAACACAGAAAGGCTCATGGCTGACACGTTCCAGTAACAGAAGAGAGATCTACTGAAAGTCCTGTTTTTCTATTCCTCATATTGGAGGAATGTGATCTTTTTAGAATTAAGCTTGGGGTTTCTCAGCAGTATAGGCAGAAATTAGTTTTTCTTTTGTCAGAATATTTTCTATGCTTTGAAGAAGTTAAAAATTCAGTTTTGCAGGAGTTGCAGAAGTGATCCTAAAGGATAACAGAATGCTGGGATCTGTAGGTTGCTAGGAGACAGTGAGGGTTGAGAAGGGTTAGGGGGATTTCAAAACGCTTTTGGCAGAAAAGAGGACTTTGCCCTCTTGCACACCCTCCCATCCAACAACATTCCTCTGTTCTCTGTGCTGGTCCCACAGTTAGTGGGTGACTCTCCAGTGCCAGCAGCCTTACTAGGCATTTGACCACATTGCCACGTTGCCCGTACTTATTGCCTCATCCCTGGGGGGGTTTTATGCCCGTTTCAAGGATGACTCGAAAGTCTAAATCCCATAGATCTGTTTTTTACTGAGCTACCATCCCTATTTTGGGTGTACAACCTGATATTTAATCCTGTCTATTTAGTTCCAGGTTCTGCTGGAACTCTAACAGACCTACCAGCAGAGAGACGGGGCATGCTCAAAACTAAACATCTTCATCACTGGAGTGAATATACTGAGCCTGCTTCTTCCAGGACAAAAGTAACACTGTCCAAATGATTTGGGAAAGATTTGTGGTCAGCTTCTCCTGAACTCACATCTCACACAAAGACAAGGAATGTGACATTTTTTATTTGTCTGCTCTCAATGATAAACAGTGGGAAGTGGGGACAGAAGCCACGGGTAGAGCGGAATATTTGCTTTCCTGGACACAGACAGAACTCCCAAGTGAAACACAAAATGCTCTAACATTATTTCAGAAAGCTCTCTTATCTCTCGTCCGCTGTCATTGCCTTGAAAGCGCTGACAGCTTTAATAATTTTGGACAAAGCTTATCTTTTCCCACACACTCTTTTTCCCATATGCTCTCTGAAGAACTGTTAGGCAAGTTCTGGAAAACTTTTATTGTAACTTTGTTAACTCCTAGAAGGAGTTTGTGTTTGTGAAGGCCACTTTGGGGAGCAGGGTGGGGCCTGGAGTGTCTGCAGAGATGCTCAGGCTGGAGGACTCTGCCTGGGACTGGTTCAGTCCCCAGCAGTTTAATCCAATTCCAGATTTAGTGAAAGGTGTGACAGTGCTATAAAGAGCAGGGCTATAAGGAAGCATTCTTAGCAAGAGGCCATAAAACCCGCATTAATTACTGAGATGGACAACCCTTCTTTACTTCTCTCCTGAAATTCCATGCTGGACCTCAAAAGCACTGCTGAGTAGGACTACCAGCAAAACTAAGATATTCCCGTGAAGAGTTGCCTCTTCGGGAAATACAGGTTTCCATGACAAAATTTTCAACTTTCTGTATGTTATTCAAATGCTTGCTTATTTAAATTACTTCTTTTAACACTTAGTATTCACTATTTTACCGTCAATCTACAACTGCAGATATGCAGCGTATATTATAGAAAAACTCCATAAGAAATGCATTTCTCAATGCAACAGCAGTGTTTGAGATAATGGAAACATATCTAAGGTGTCCACGTTGTTCTCCAATCAGTCCATAATATTTCTATATCTTACATGAGTTTTATTGCCAGGGAAAAAGCTAAAAAATCAAAAAGATACAAGTGAACACCTATGAATTTTCCCTAATAAAAACTACTTAAAAAACACAAGTACAGTTTTTGGGAAAGACAAATATCATCAGAAAGGCACTTCTGTGAGAAAATCTCTCAACTTATTGAATTTAGAATAAAAACACAAGTCCGTGAGACAAAGAAATATAGCAAGCAGGAAAATTTTACTTATGACACGTGCCAGGCGCTCAAGGTTACACAAGTCCACAGAGCACACCTTTAAGTTCAAATTTTGCTCTTTTAAGCTCTCAAAAATCCCTCCCCATTTACGCAGCAGAGGAGGCGTTTCCCGTTCCCTGATTGGCCGAGGGGCGGGGCCCCGAGCAACATGGCAGCCCCCATGGCTGGCCATGTGGCCCACAGGGTCTCCTTACCCTTATTCATGGGCCGCATGGTTCCTTGGTATCTGCTCTTATCAGGACCTTACAGTTCCACGACACGTCTCCATAGGTTAGTCAAGGACCCCTAAAATCTACACCCTTGGGTTAGTGAGTTTCTCTGTCTCCAACCCGCAGTTCCCTGGCATCAGCTCCTACCAAGAGCTGACACCTTACGACTTCATGACATGCCTTTATATGTTAGAAAAAAAAAAACACCCTAAAAGTCTTTTACCCTTGGCTTAGCGACTTCTTGTACAATTTATTTTGCTTGTAATAAAACCCGTATCTTTATTTCTCATATGACTAATGGAAACATTGAGCTCCTTAGTTCTCAAGATCAATTTGAAATAAAGAAACATGGCCAAAAGACAGACTCCTTACTCTGATTTTGAAGCCTGTGAATTCTGCAGCTTCATATGAATACATGCAGGACACATCTTAGTCAGCCTACACTTGAGATGCAAAAAAAGTTTGTATGTATTGAGCCATGACTACACATACAATTTTGTCTGCATGTGCACTTTGAAAAGCAATTTTTTTTGCTCTCATTCAGATTCACAGTTCAAGTCTGGCAAGAAAATGAGCTTTTCTGTGAGTCTTCATATTAGTCCTCCAGGGTCTAGCTAGTCTGGAACTCTTTTGCAATTAGGTGTCTAGAGATTAATTAGGAAGAGAAAACACTCTTCCATATTGAATTCCAACCAAAAAAAACCCACACACACAAAAGTCTACTTCTAAAAAATAAACTGGAAACACAGTAATGTTTTCCACACAGTCAGCCAGTTGGAATCAGTGGAATCCTTTCCTCTCCATTTGCTCTGTCTCCACAGTCCCAGACAGGCATACAACAGACTTGACTGTCTCAGAAATAAACTCTGTGTGTCTGAGCCCCAATATTTCCCTTTTTTTCAACCTTCTGTCAAATTTCAGACCACGTCCTAAATGTATATCTTTCAGTATTCCCATTCTTTTGAGAAGCATGGCCAGTATAAAATATTTACATATTCCATATCAAGAGAAGAAACTGGTACTGCCTTGGATTTTTTTTCCCTCTCAGTAGAAATGTAAAACAAAGTCCAAAAAGAAGGCAAACTATACAATTGTGAGGTCCAACAGAAACCTGTGTTACCAGGCAATAGGGAACAAAAGACAATTGATAATGGTGGCACTGTATATGCTTAAATACATAATTGATTCAGATATTAACACATCTTTAATTAAATAAACATTTAGAAAACAATTCCCAGCCTCACTATTAGCATCATAATAGCAAGTACAAATACGCTTTATAGGTAAGATGATCAAGTTTAGACTAAGAAATAAATTTACATAGATAAAACACAGAGCTGGACATGTAATAATGTAATTTCTTGGTTTTCTCTCTCCATCTCAGAAAGGAAACAGGGATTAAAAGGCAATAACACCTAAAAAAGCAAAATGAAATAGTGAAGGTTCATTTGTTTGTTGGGGAGATACAACACATGACAGTACAACAAATTATTTTTCACTGTACCCAGACGTCATCTGCACATTCTTTACCTTGTCTCAAAAAAATACAAAGAAAGTAAAAATAAAACACAATGATAAACAAACAAAGAAAAATATTTAATTCTACATGTGCTGTCTAATCTCTGGAGTGTAATGGACAGTAAGAAGACCAAGCATAGCTTTAAAAATTACAATACATTTACACACACATACAGTATTGTGTGTTTGAAGCATCCAGAGAAACTCTAGGTTAGATACAAAATTATGAGGAATTTAAATTCTCATGCTTCATGAGCATAAGACTTGTACTAATTGCTGTGGTTAGGAAGCAAGTACACCCAGAAGGCAGTAATTGGATTTAATCCATTACAAAGTTTTACAGTAATTTTCTCTCTGAGGTATTTGACACTGGACAAACTATAAGAGTAGGTAAACCAATAGCCTGCTGTAAAGTTAAGCTTATATTCCTTCAGAGAATGAGTTTTAAATGATCCTGATAGCCAATTTATCAATAAACCATCCTTATTAAAATGAAAGAAAATTATTTTGCATTGCATTTGTGAAGAAAATTGTATTTTTGGACATACAGACATCATAGAACCACCGCAAATAAAGCAACACGTGCAATCTTCTGCAAGTCCATCATAAACATGTCTGAAAGGACTAAAAATTATAATAATACAGAAACTTTGGAAATAATTGAAGAGCCATAAATCTTTGGGACAATTGAGGCCTCTCAAATAAAGATTTTGAAATTTTCAAAAATATTGCAGTTTATTTTTGTTTTTTCCCACTTCATCCTGGACTAAACCACCTCCAGGAGTTGATGCAGATCAATAAATGGCTTCATTCACTAAAGAAGCATTTTGGGTGAAGTATTTACTGACCAAAAAAAATGCATACTGATCTAAAAACCACCTTAAGTTTGAGCTACTGTGTCACAGGGACATGAATAAAGTCTATTTAAACTCTACCTATTTAAACCAGAATGCAAATAATAGAAAGGTATGAATTACACTCACAAAAAATATTTGGGTAATTTGTAGGTAGTCACTTTTCTCCAGTCACCTCAATGAGCTCCTTGTATACAGGGTTTTTTCCATATAAATCTATACAAAGTAATTTTTTCCAGTCATCTCTATATCAACTCTTCGCGGCATTGCTATAATGCAGCTTGTACTTCTGCTGAAGCCTTGGAGTGAAATTCTGGACCTTGAGGACCACAAGCATTTCTACAATCCTTTTACCATGGTCCAGACTTCTGCTCTTACAGAGACAACAGCTCTCCTGGACGTGGGAGAACCTCTGTTTACTCAATCCGTACTTTTAATAGTTTTTACTTCTCCAAAGTCCTCCAAAGTTCAGTTAACATGATCAGAATTATTTAGCATACATCCTTTATTAGAGAAGAGTCACAAAGATATTCTGAGAGGCCATCCTAAATGAGATTTCAATGGTACCTGAAATGCACATTATTTATTGTTATTTAGCAAACAAAGTATAGCAGGGAAATGAAACCTAAGTCTTGAAAACAAGGAAATTATCTTTTAAATTTCCTGCTCATTAAATATTTCTTTTCTGAAACAGCAACACTGTCCTAGTTATAGTGGCTGGG
>VWZG01000878.1:603125-648557 GCA_013396735.1 Grallaria varia
GTGACTCACTGAGTAAATTGTCCATTGTGAAACCCCTTGCCCTGGGAGAGGTACTGGGTGTTCCCATCTGAACCCAAGCATATATATGTGCGGGGTAGACTTCAGCTGGCCTGAAGTCTCTGTAGAATAGTTGGACCATGATAGGAACCTTCTGCACACATCAGGGTGATATGCACAGAACGAAAGCTGTAACACCTGGAACAGAAATCCGGTTTCTAAAGTGATGAGTCATGTTTACTGACATGTGTGGTTTGTGTGTCCAATTAGGAATTATTTATGTATAGAGAAACCAATGGTCCTTGGACATGTGTCCATACTCAGGTCTATAAGAATCACAGCCTCTGATACAATAAAGGTCCTGTTCCTGTACCTGTTCCTGTTTTCCAAACAAGATGATGTCATTTCTTTGACCTGCCTCTAACTTTATGATGACATATATAATCTTGGGGTTTGGGGACAGACCACTATTCATCAGATCAAGAGGAGGACCAGAACCCCATCAGGACTGCAACTGCTACTCTCAACTAGACTGCAACCACCAACCTTTTGGAAGGAAAACATGTTTTGCTTTTCTTTTTTCCTTTGGCCTCAGGGGGACCACGTGGTGCTCAGCACAGGGGTGGTGAGCACTATTCTGTTTGTGCCCCAGGGTGCTGGGTTGTACAACTGGGTTTTGTTGGCTAAAACCAATTTTCCTTTGTATTAGTGTATTGATTGTAATCTTTTTATCAAATTGTAGTTCTGACTTCTAATCCCTTTTGAGTTGGATTCATTTCTCCTGCAGGTTTACTTTTAAACCAGCACAAACACAAACAATTCTAATCTAACCCCAAATTACATCATCTGTCTGAATGAATCCCCATGTAACTGACACACACACATCTCTACCTACACGTAAATCTTCATTAGAGAACACACGGATGGCTGTGAGAAAATCACTTCCTGTGCTTGGGGATGTGCTGCTTTGCTTCCAGTTTAGCTCCACAGGTATCAGCCCTCCCTGAGGACTTGGTCTGAATCCCTGACTCACTCTCCTGGTAACGCCCTTAAAATTCATCCCTCATAAGTCACATTTGCTCTCCCAAGAACTGCTCTGATGCAGAAATCTTTCTGCTGAAAGAGTTACCATCAAGTAATATTTTACAGCCAAGTTACACAAATCACAAGTAAAAGGAATGAAAAATAAAATGCTAATAAATCTTCAACTACACTGATACAAAAGCGAGCCCATAATTACTTCTGCCACTCACAATACATTTTTAATATACTCCTCTGCAGTAAGGTCCATCAATTATTATTTAGACTGAGAAAAACAAACCAAATTATCTCTTCTAATCTCACATCATATACAACCGTAATGACTGTGAATTTTGGACTCATTCAGAACATGTGACTCAATCACTTTACTTGACTATAACTACCAAACTCTCACCCCAACTGCTACAATATCTGACCTGAGCCCTGAAAAAAAAACAAAATAGAGAAACATAGATAAGAATTCAATGGCAGAATACTTTAAATATTTAAGAGCCATTTGAATAAGTACTAGTCATCTTAATAGCACAATTTATAAACGCTCGCCAGGAATGGAGACCTTCTCATGATAAATGCTTCTATTAGATTTCAGTAATGAATTAATTTTTAATAAGGCAATGATCTTGTTAGCATTAAAGGTGACTTCCCTTTCTTTTTACATTCAAAAATAGGCCAAAATTCTGCAAGTAATTAACCTCTAGTTGTTAGGTATAAAGAGTTATGGTTTTTCACACATTCTAAAACCTGCATCTGTGGCATGGCAGACATACCATGGAAATGAAGAAAATGGATAATGTAATGGTGCAAATCGAGTTCAATTCACTAGAATGAATTACTTTAGAGATTTATTTCAGCTGAGGAAAAGTCTTAGTTTTTTTTATTAAGTTCAAAACAGTACTTTTTAAGGCATTTTCATAACTTTGCTTTAGCATTTTAATTTTTGAAATATTTTTAATAGTCTATATTTTAAAGGTTCCAGAAATATATTGCTATACATGTGATAATATATTTAAATACTGTATTGATTTATTATGTATTTATATTATTAATTTTTAATTATGGCTGAAGTCACTGGTTTCATAATGTTGGTATGATAATTAAAAGATAAAATTTTCTTTCAGTTTTTTAGACTACCCTTTCTAAACAGTACAAATTAAAAAACGTAAATCCGTAAATCAATACAAACCTAGACTGATCAATGAATTTTGCTGGGAACAGAAAGGAAATTCTCACTCTGCAAAATGCCAAAGTTTGAAGTATTGTAGTGTGTAGCAATAACCTGAAGAAAGTGGGTAATCACACAAAGGACTGGGATTTTTGACACTGTGTAGCACAGTTCTCTATATATTTAAAAAACATTCACTCTGAATGGACAAACTAATTAATGAACATTTGCTGTTCATAAATTGATAGACATGCACTCAAATGGTGTAATATAAAATAAACAATCCAGACTAATATATTTTAGAAATATGCAAGAATTCTTATTCCCTATCATTTGAGGAAAGGACAGAAATGTAGGGAAAGAGAAGAGCTTTAAAGTGGTTTCATGAGCCCTTCATTTAGAGCAGAGTAAAATAACACTGGGAGAGTTTTGAGATGCCAAATATTACAAGTATACAGATACTGAATTAATTAGCTTGATACATAAATAGCTAAATAACTCAAGAAGAATTTACACATATTATTAAATTACTTTTAAAGTATTCGTATGTGCATACGCATATGTATATATACAGTGGCTTTTAAAAAATGGAGGCTTTCTGACCTTTGTCACATCATTACATACACATAGATCTGTTGCAAATATACACATTTTATCTAAACCTCAGTGGAAGAAAACATGGAGAATTGAACTGACATTTGCTGAATAATAAAGTGTCCAGTTTATATTTTGAGTTTCTTTTCTTTCAAAAACCATAGTAGTGAAAATTTAGGTGCTGTATTTGAGCATGCACCGTTCTCAGTCTGAATAAACAAAAAGAGAAAAAAACAAGAACACACACTAACGGGTGGGGTTTTTTTAAACTTCCTAGGATTTAATTTTCTAAGTCAATTCCAAATTAAATTGCCAAATGTAGAGCATTGCCCCGGGTCCCTTGGCTGAGAATTGCAGTGGCTGAGCAGTCCTGCCAGCAGGAGGGAACGTGACCCCAGGCTGTGCCCAAATGGGTTCTGTTGTGCAGATGGACACAGATGGCCCCACTCAGGAGCCCTTGTACCAAACAACTGACTTTTTAAAGACGTGCTGTTGCTCCCAGATGTAACTCTGCTTCTGACAGACACACAGCCTTATTACTCTCATGATAAAGAAAAATGCTCAATCAGTGTTTCTAAGTGGATGACTGATGGCTTTAAGCTGCTTTATTTATTGTCAAGGCCTAAATTTGTTGGGGGTTTTGTTTGCTTTTTTTTTTTTAGTTATGTATTATTTTCTCTTTATGCTTTTAATAAATTAAATGGTGATACTCTTGGTTTTGCAGTCAATCCTGTGAGTTACATGACATTTTACTGCCTTCGGCCTTATTTCATATCACTTGGGTTTTTCCTCTGGCAAGTTACATGAAAAACCTGTAGAGAAGTATAAATTTATTTAATGGTGTCTCCTATATAATAAAAATATACATTATCAATATTGTCTATGTTCCCCATTATAGTATGTTTAAACATTTATTAATACTTATTCAATAAAAAATGTAGTCAGTGGAAGAAAATATATGAACCAAATAGGTAATGTACATGGTCATACAGGTTTTGTAGCTCTTTTCCTACCAGCCTCTCAAGCTGTTACTTAGACCTCAAGAAAAATATGCTTTGATTTGTA
This sequence comes from Grallaria varia, assembly GCA_013396735.1. NCBI lineage: Eukaryota > Metazoa > Chordata > Aves > Passeriformes > Formicariidae > Grallaria > Grallaria varia. The sequence continues at coordinate 606,985 of VWZG01000878.1, forward strand.
AATATAATGTTAGTGTGTAATAATAAATTAACCTGAGTATTTACTTGGACGTGAAAGTTCACATTTTTAAAATTCATTTCATAGAAAAAACCCTTTGTAAATACGAATGGGACACATCAACCTTATTTGTAGCATAAAACAACAAACAGGATGAACATTAAATGAATGCATAGAATTTACTAAATCCTAACTTGTTTAACTGTTGTGTTTCATCTGAAGGCAGTTGGGCAAGGAGAGATTAAAAGATCTCAGGGTCTGGTAAGTACAGAAAACCCCTGCCCTTATAAAGGACATTGGGACAATGCTTAGAGCTCCCACCACAGAGCTTGTGGAGCTAAAGCAGTCTCAGCATCAGTCTAATACCCAATTTCTTATTTTTTTTTAAGTTCATAAAGAATAGTTTCTTATTTTTACCTCATTTTTTTTCTTTGAATAATGAGTTATTTGCAAATTATCAGGGAAGAGAAGCTCCTGTTTGTCACTGTCACTTTCGATACCCTGTTACATCTTCCACTTCAGTTTTACACCATATTTCAAATGGACAAAATATGAAATTCAACGATAAGAAAGCAGAAAGCAAGAACAAATGTTTGAACAAAGTGATAAATGCTGGAGAAATATAAATGTGGACATTTAAATGTATGCCAAGCTTTTCATCTTTGCTATACAGTATAAATAACATGGGAGGATGCGGCTGCACTACTTGAGAAGACACACATCAAAATATTTTGACATATTCAATAAGCTGTTGAACAAGACTGAAATGCTGAAGAAACATATGAACGGTAAGGAGGAAATATGTCGCTACAGCAGGGGACATGAGCTGGGTTATGAAGAACTTCTGCAAAGAAACAACAGAACCTACATAAATGTTAGATAATAGAAGAACAATTTCACAAACCAAATCCCTTGTCTCCAGCAGGACAGAGCCCATCCTACTATCCATGAAACAGTAACAATGCAGGAGGAAATTTAATTTCCTTCCAAAAGGCAAAGCAGTGCATCTACTGGACCAGATGTAGGAACCGGCACATCCACTAAACTGCAGAACTCCAATTGCGCATTTTGTTTCTAAATGCTCATTCACACATTCATTGAAGGTTCCACCTTCCAGAAGGATCAATACTTGCATCATTTTCATGTCAGATCTTGTTTTCCTCTCAAAGCACTAGTTTCTAAATATACATATATATATATTTACGATGTCACTGTTATTCTTTTAGTAATATTAACTATGACATAATAAGCTTCAGCTGTAGTTTCTCTTTTTTTGTTTTTTTAGTTTTTTGGGTGTTTTTTTGTTTGGTTGGTTGGTTGTTTTAAACAGGTAAGTGCCTTTCAGATGCCTTTAAAAACATGGACAATACTTCCTTTTAAAGACTTCCTCCTTTGATTTCAAGCACTGTGAAGGAACTGCAGTTTGGCTTGTCATGAAATAATATTGTTCCTTCACAATTTGCAGAAAAATGTTTATCCCAACATGAAAAGCACACAGCTACAACTCTTCCGTCTTCTACCAGCAGGAGAGCTATGCAGATATTTTTTTCTTATATGAAAACAAGAGAAGCTGGATGAGCAAACTGGCAAAATGAAAGAAGAAAATAACAACGAGAGCGAAATATGAAATCTCTGCTCTGTTGACCACGATACAGCCCAAACTGACTTCATTGTGGTCAGAGTTTCAGAGTCATCTGACGAGGCTGAACTCAAAGTGCTTGGTGTCAGGGCCATCACAGGCAGGGAGCTAATCCTGGGGTACGACAAGTTGTGTGACCTGCCTTCCTCCCCTCTTTATATCTAACAAGCATCCTTTCTTGTTTCTCTCAGACTATTTTAATCCAAGGTCATCTTTTGCTAGTGTCTTTTCATCTGCCACAAATCTATAACTTTCTAATCAAGGCTCCCATCTCTTCCAGAGCTCCTTTTCCAGCCAGCATTGCCTGTCTTGTAAATCAATGAGACACAAAGTTCCCAATCAGCTTCTCTCTTCCCAACTTGCCTTTGGTGTCTGACCTTATCGTAACCATCCATCTGGGTTAAATCTCCACTCTTGCACCACTACTGCTCACCTGCTAAATTAATCCTGCCATCCCGTATCCATGCTACTTGAATTTAATAATATGAAACATTTTCTAAGTCCCATTTGCATCAATGTAAATGCTTTTAAATTGCCTGGCTAAACTACAGCAGAGATTGGATAAATAGAGCTTTGAAGATAGGGTAAAAACTAAAGGAGGAGAAAAAAACCTTCTTTGAAAGGAAGGGAGCATCTGATAATAATTTCAAATTAAATACAATATCGGGGAAATGGATTTTGGGGGTAAATGTGAAAATATTGAAATTATCAATTTAGTGTAGAATAACAAAAAATGGTTAATGGCACTAATTCATGTCAGAATAGGGAAGGAATGACTAATTTAACATATCAATACTATGCAAAGCACACTTCATAAACTTGAATAAAATATTAACTAACGTGTTTCAGGAAGATAGTGACTTATGGGACCCGAAAACTGGAATACTATTGAAATAGACAAGATACTTAGTAAGTAAAAGAGTTGTTCTGATGGGAGGTGTATTTGGAAGGAGAGGAGGCAGTCCAGGTTAGGTCCAGGAAATCCTGCAAAGTTTATTTGACTGAATGCTAAAATATTTTGATATGAGTTTTGTATCAGCCATATTTTATGAGTAACTTCCTCAGTCAGTGTGCATTGCTCAACTGGTGAAAGGAATCCTAATTCTGAAAGCACATACTTTATCAGCCTGTAAAACAAATAAACTCATTATGGCTAATTCTGTGCCCCAAAATAAACGTGCAAATGCACACAGGAGCACAGGGTAACAAATATTTACAGTTGTACATACACGCTGATACTTGCACCAGCCTGAGTAAGACAAGAAGCCTCAAACCAGAGCCAATCCATCAGTTCCTGAGACAAAAAGCCTGTGGGACATGTAACACAGTCTGCATCACGTCACATTCTGCCTTGGCTCCCAGCATAAAGGAGCTGATTTTGTGCAGAAAGGTGCCTGTCAGCAGGCAGAGGTGAGGGCTGACATCCACACACACGGCCAGATGCTGAGCTCTCCTCCAGCCCTCCTCCTCACTGTGCTGAAGTTTAGATGTGTGAAACCAGCACAGCACTCGTGAAAAGTGTCATCAAGATTCTTGTTAAAAGACAACTTAGCATATAACTTCAGGGAAAAAAAACCAACCAAACCCACAGCATTTCTCAAACCAGTTTTTCAGCCTTGCCCTGTCTATTTTTAGCTCAATACTTCTGCCCCAGTAATGCCACATTTGGGTGTGCATTAGCAGTTCAATAACAAGTTAAACATGGGTGGGTGGCAGCCCAGCAAAGGGTGAAGGAGGTCTCTGAGATACCCTCGGTATTGTACAGTGAAAAACAGCAGGTGGTTATAAAGGAATGTACTGAATAAGCAACGATAAAGACTGTCATACCTTGAAAACATTTTCAGTACGTCGATAAAATACACCAATTAAAATCATATAATAAGAAATAATAGCAAATAGAAAAACACATCATTTAACAAAAGAATTGATTACATAGTTATAGAGGGGAGCCATTGCCAAATTTCTCTGCCCTCAAGCTGCCCCATACCTGCGTAGACCATGTGCTGGCTGCTCCTGAGAACACACATTGCTTGTCATCTTCACTGATTAATGGAAATCCTGAATCCAAACCTTACCTAAAGGTGACATGTAATCAATATATTTGCATTCCTTCACAAACAAGGATGAGGAGGAGTGTAATGCTCTGAACTTATGCAAGAATAACTAACATTGGCTATAAATATAAGAGCTATCCATCACTCCTGCTTATTTTGCCTGTCAGCTGCCTGCCAGAGTATTTTCAAGCTGGAACCAGGATACCAGACATGGTGCACTGCCTGGATTGCAGGAGCAATGTGAATGGGTGTCAGGTTATAAATTGCTGCTGTAGTCCCATATGGCAGATAATCCTCCTGCAAGGCCAAACAATGAACCCCTGGATTTCACAAGGCTGTTTTATGAGGCAACAGAATCAGCAAGTTTGAAACAAGCAGCTCCTAGAAGACACGAAGCAAAGCAAACTCAGCAGAAGAGAGCTCTAATACAGCTCTCTGATTGTAGCCTGCTACTCAATTACAAATCCATCTTTACCTAAAAATTGCAACTAAAGCTGAAATAACCAACAACAAGGACCTTTTTAGTACTGCTGCAACCTGAATCATAAAACCCGTACAAAAAAATCCACTACCTCACTCAGTATGACTAATAGAGCCAATGCATCTTCTGCTTATAATGAGGGACAAAATTGAACTTGAGGGACTACTGAAGGCCAGGCCTCTGTGCTCCAAAAATCCTTGAAACAAACATTCTTCACAGCATCAGCAAGGAGAGAGGACCCCTGATTTCAGAGCTGGGTGAGCACTGTCTGCAGCTCATTGTTAGTCGCAGCACTCACAGGCAGCTCCCAGGAAGCCACATGGAAGAGACAATGGAGCATGAAGACCTGAGAGCCTGAAATGCATTCTGAGGCTTGCTGATCAAAAGCACTGCACTCTCTAAGAAACAAGTATTTCCACTTTTTTAGGAGTTTTTCTACCCAATAATCCCTGTTGCTGAGATGGAAATCAAACCTGCACGACTTATGTTCTTCTATCCAACTTTTAATGTGCAAAACTGCATTAAAAATACAAGATGCACATGAAAGGGAAATGGGCATATCTGACCACACCAGCAATTCCTTCCCTCACTCAATACTGATCATCATAATTAAGCACCACTATAGCAATTCAGGACCGAAACCTACACTTTTAAAGTCTTTCTTCATCCTGAATTCACAACAAGTTTTTCTATCCCTTGAGTTTGTCAGTAAGGGGTATAAAAATTGAACACAGAACATCCCATTGATATTAATTTGATAGTAACAAATGTGTCCCAGCAGCACCTGCAGCAGCTGATACTGCTCAGCCATTTCTATTTCCATAGTCATGATTGTGAGGGTATCCAGCTTACCTTTGGAAAGCTGGAATTTCTCAGTCCATTTCCTGCTATAAACTGAAAGACCAGGATTTCTTTCCTTTCATATGCTTCAATTTCACAGGGAAATATTAAAAATGCTACTTCACTTAAAAAGATGTCAAAACAGATGCATCCCATTACAGCATGAGCAAGAACATTCCACTCCTTGTTTCCTGTCACTTTGGTGACACTTCTCACTGAAGGTTGCTAGAAGAAACCAAGTATTCGGACAATACTTGCAAATATAAAGTGCAAAGAGAAGCAACAGCAAACTTAAATTTGCTTTCCCACTCTCACGAATTTTATAGCTATTCAGAGGACTAGATCAAATGACAATTGATTCCTGAAAAAACCATTTCACTCCTTTCTAGCAGAAAACCATTTTCAGTTGGTCATCATGAGAAAGGCGCCATCACCACAGCTGTCCCCAGAATGCTCTAAAGGGTCTGTAATTTCTTTTTTTTTCAATTGAAAACATTCCTAACCCATCAACTTGAAACATCGTCCTGAAACTGCTGCTGGAACAGATGCGCCGTGGGAAGCTGAATAATAAATTTGAGTAGGAGCTCATCTGTCACTGAGGGTCTAAAGGCAAGTGTTGCCCAACAATTCTGGTGGCTCTTGAGCCTCCCCTGGGACTGTGTGATCACTGCTCCTTGACTGGGGTAGTTTTTAAGCATTATAATAGATGTCTTCCCTTCATACCAGTTGTTAATCATCAACTTCACTTGGGAAATGACAATGTCTAAACCTACTCTATTAAAGTGTGTGACAGGAACCATCTGGAATGTTTGAGGGGTTACTGAACATGCACAGAGATCCTCCAAACCCATGACATGCGGTGTATTATTCATTTGGGAATCTCAGACTTTTATACTGCCTCCCTCTAGCATTTAAAATGTTCATAAGCTTGAATAAATAATCTGAAGTCAACAACATGGAAAAAGTACTGGAAAATTTATGCTTTGGCATAGGAACTGGGGACCATTGCTAGGACTGAAGAAACCATTATTCTTCTTGGTTTCTCAACTCATTTTTGAGAAATGAATTATCTTGACAAACATATAATGAAGTAATTCAATATGTTCCCTTTATACAGTCTGTACTTTTACTAGCTCTTACTTCCACAAGTGCATTGGATACAGTTACATTTCTCAAATAATTAATCACCATTTTTGTCAGTCAGAGGTAGCTCAGTTCAGGTTTAAACAGTGATTACTTTCCCTAGACTGCTGCTTTTAAATTATTTATAAAGACTGAAGAAATTTTGATTAAAATATTTGATATTTCCATACAGATTTTCTAAACATGAAATAATATATTGATAATTGTGCAACACATTTCAGTGACAAAACGTAGCAAAGAATAGCTATTTCAAAAGCAAATGCTGTACCTGCCCTCTAATTCTACGTTATAGACAAAGGCATGATGGGAACTCTGCTGAACTGCCATTGGCACTAAAGAAGATAAATATAATGAAGCTGCTTTTACTGGATAGGAAACTTCATTCCAAAACTAAGTATTTCAAAAGAGGAAAGACCGGGGAAGTTTGAGAACTTGCATTAGATGGATATCAGGGGAAGGAAAAAAAAAACCAAAACAAAACAGTTTTTCAAAATGTTTCTCTGGTCCTTACACAGGCTCTCAAATCCAGAAAACAATTTGATTTCGCAATGATGCAGAGTATTATTTTATAACACAAGGGGAACAGCTCTGTGTGCTTCATTGATGACCAGAAACAGCAACTGAGAGCCCCAGCTCTCTTCTGGGTTAGCAGTTCCCACATGTGCAGTCATCCTGCTTTCCATCTGATAGGTACTACAATTTTTTCTCTCTTTTGGCAAGTAATAAATCAACTGCTTTTTTTCTTGAAGTCGCTGAAATGCCCCTTAATGAAGTTAATTTAAAACTTGCCTAACTGACACGAGGTATTAACACTGCACCTGTAGAAACCGCGCGTGCTAATTAATTGTTAGATACGTGCAGCTGTGATGGACTCTCCTCTCTTACTAAAAGACACAAAGTGTGACGGGGCTCGTTTACCTTTTGAGACATCTGCACAAACATAAGGGTTTGGATAAATATAGACTGATATAAGTCTGGGGTTCAGAGCGTGGGATTTAAGGGCAGATTGCACGATCACTTCCCACCTCACTTGCAGCTTGTTGCCTGATTCCTTTACAGCCATTTAGATTTGTTCGTTTAGCAGTTGGGTCCCAAATCTTCCCAGGCAGCAGAGGAAGGGAAAACTGTTTCCAGAGACAATAGCACTGAATGGCACAGTCAGTAAGGATTAAACCCCTCTTTAAAAACTCACCTTTTCCCTAGAACCATGCTGTCTTATCCGTGTTTCTATTTAGGTGTGGGCTTAATAAATGTCTGCCTGCTGACTTTTTAGCTGTAATGTCAGCCATCTAAAAGGGTTGAGGATTTCACTTAAATACCTTTACCAGAATCCTTGAGCAGGAATTAAAATTCTACCTTAATACATCTTTCTATTAGAAGTCCCTTCTTTTGCCACCAGAGACCATCATGACTTCTCTTTTGTTGTCTATCCCCAAATCCTCATGCTACACCATCCCCAGGCTGGGCTACAAGCGAGTCCAAGAGGAACCTCCTAACAAGTCAGTGCCTCCTCAGCTTCACTGGCAAGCAGGTATCATTTATCATTGTGCTATAAAGTTTTGTCCTTGCAAAACTATGATTGTTCTTCAGTCTGAGCATGGAAATCATGAAAAAGTGCACTTTGAGAAAGGAGGAAGGAAGTACACATTTTTAACTGAAGAGCCCCGAGTTCATCCCATGTTTAGATTGATAGATCCTTATCAGATTGCAATTTTTTGGAGTACAAAAAAATCCATCTGAACTAATGCAAGTGCTTCCACTGCTGGTCTCTTTAATTTCTTTACCCACAGGTGTGGTTTTTTTCTGGCTTTCACCCAGAAATACTGCAAAGTGAAATAAAAAATAGAAGATACTGGAAGAAGCCTGTCTCTTCCTACACCAGAGTGCAATCAAAGGCCACTGATTTGACCTTCAGTAGTAGGAGAAAGATAAATGTGCTCCAAGCCTGCATTATAAAGACAGAAAAGATGGATTTAGTCTCAGTCTGTGAGACGATTGGAACAATATTAGCACCTAAACAGATAAAGACTTTAGTATTTTACTTCATGTACATCCAGTAAGAGCAGGTGTTTTCCACATGACAACCTCCATGAGCCCTTGAAGCCTGTGAGGTGCATTGCTGTCTGCCCCTGCAGCCCTGGTGCACGGTATCCGCTTACTCCAGGTTTGGAATAGTGGAATAAATGACATGGAGGTGGCAGAACAGGAAGAAAGAAATGTGGCAGATGGACCTACTGCTGCATTTTCTTCTGGGGAATTTCCCCCTTTGAAGTCAGAGACAGAAGGCAAAGCACAAAGGAACATGCAGCTACAACACTGGTGCACGTCTGATATCCTACAGGCCTACAGAACCAGAGATGAGGACAGCAAACCCCTGCAGATTTTGGAAATTTTAGAGCTGACACAGCCTGAAAGGCTGTGCGTGTGCACATTGATGACTGGCCTCAATCACACACAGCTTCCCTCAGGGAACACACGGTAACTGCCTTTTCCTTCTCCAAGGACACCCCCTTGTCATGGGGGAGAAGCTTGCGTGCCCTTACGAGGTTGTGAGCAATGCTGGTGGTGGTTGTGCCTCCGGTAGGGTCTCCCATGCCAGTCAGATCTCAGCTGAAGGGTCAGACAAAGTGTGTCCATGGGCAGGATGGGCTCACCAGCCTCCCGGCAACCATCCTAGGAGAAGGACAACTCCAACTCCAAACCCGGGCAGATGGAGCTCGCTTAGCCCTGTAAGGCCATCCATCTAAGAGAAGGACACTCTAACTAAACCTGCATCCTGAGGACTTCTCTGCCACCGTCCAAGCTTGCTAGGCCCTGGCAGATGAACCTTAGGACTAAAGGGTGGGGCCAGTTCCGCGCACGCTGCGCCTCACCTAAAAAATCCACTGCGCAGGCTCGAACTGCCTTTTCATACGATTCATCTCAAAATAAAGTTACCCTTAATAATAAATAAAATAGCTTCATTTAACACACAGTGCAGCGTATAGTCCCAAGCTGTCTTATACCAGAAAATATTACTCAAGGTCCTATGCATCAATCTTTTATGTGAAAGATGGTGCACTTTAATGCAGAATACTCAGAATATTGAAATATCTTCTCTCTGCCATTTAGTCTAAAGAGGAGCACAACAAGATTCCTTTGCACTGCAATGTGCAAGTTCTGTCTCCAGACAGATCGCAGGGAAAATAACTCACAGTTGCTTTCTTAAACTTTCCATCACCTGAAAACCAAAATCACCTTCACACTGACTGCAAAGCTTAAACATTGTGTTTGCCTGCAAGCACCATCTTTCTTATATACAGTAATTTTATTAAGGGGATTTATTTTCAAAGAAAATTGAACAAGACAAATTAAAGGCTCTCAGAGGAATAATGAGCAGTAGTGAATCTCGGTGGATGAAGGAGTTATTTCCTGTTTATTTTTCTATTACATGTTCATACCAGAAATATGCCTACAAATGATAAAGTAGGAAACAAGCACATAATATCCAGGAAAAAAAATGATAAAAATAACTGGTTCAGAGAACCACAGACCCACTAGTAGGTGTTTTGGTAAGGTAATCAAAGTGAAGTTGAATCTGCATGATTAAAGAAAATCTCTGTTTAAGAAAAGGGGAAAAAACATAGATATATTTGAAAAAAAAGGATGACTGTAAATAACATTCAGAGGTGGGATACATAGGCAAATATTTTTTTTGGAAGAAAAAGTGAGGAAAAAGTTTAATTCAAAAGAAGCCATATTTGAGATGAAAAGCAAAACTGAAAAAACCTATTTGTTCCTTAGAACTGGTTTCTGCAACTGTAAATTAAGGAGAAGTGACTCACAGCTGGAATGTTATCCGTGCTTCCCCTAGAGAATTTGAGAAATACAAGGAACAGGGTGCAAAAACCCAAGTTAATGGAACAAAGAACTGGTTTGTGAGTGTAATGAAGTAATACATCAAAGGACAATTGTGGAAATCATGAAAAACATCACTAATGATATTCACAAATGAGTCACCCATTCCCTTTGCATTAAGGTGGGAAAAATAAAACCAAACAGTGCCATTTGAGAAGAAATCAAACCTAAGCTAAAAGAAAAACCTGTATTTGGCATTCAAGAGAAAGAATCAAACAAGACTATAATTCTAGATTCTCAAGGGACAAAATAAGGGATAGAAAAAGAGAAATGCTACTGGTGGCCAAGCGAACTAAAGAAACAAAAAGATTGGTTGGTTTTGAGTTTGGGGTGGGTTTTTTGTTTTGTTTTTTTGTTTTGTTGTGGGTTTTTTTTCCTCTGCTAAGTGTCAAGAGAAAAGGCAGAATTGTAAATTTAACAAATTGTTGGAAAGGACTAGACTAGACTTCACTTCACAGGTATTGCACATTGATCAGGAAAGATGTCATTGAAAAATTAACACCCTTAGAAAAATAAATACAAATGTGCAAGTGAGGAGGTCAAAGATCAGTTTAGTTGTTTTATGAAATCTTGTTTTAGATACAAGTGGGCAGAAAAATTAATTAATGGAGAAGTTGTTATCTAAACATACAGTGATGACTGACTGCAGCAAAGCCTCCAATACTGCAGTATTTGTTACAGCTGTTGGAAAGGGAATACACAGAAATGTGGAACGGGACTTAGATGCCACTGAGAAAAAAAAAATAGCACCAAATTTAAGTAATTCCACCATCTATTCTATATGAAAGTGAAGAAAGGTTTAAGAGACTTCCAGAAATAAGGAACAGCAAATGGTTAGCTAAAACCAGTGTGGGGTGATCTCATTCTCTGAATCTCCTTTGATCTTCCTTAGAAAGTGGCCAGATTTCTAGAGACTCAAACACCTAGAGTGACGTGAAAGAGGCTACAGCACTTCATGTTTGTACTACGGGCTCTTCCAGGTCTGCTCCACTTGTCCTTTTTCACAGAATTTCAAAAAATAAATAGAATGGAAAAATCATTCTTTGAGACATTCAGGTAACTTTCAAAGACTTCAAAAGGGGCTTCAGGATCATTGTAATTCAAAAGCAAATAACCAGGTGCTTCCACAAAATCCATTGTTCAGTATTGCTTCAACATTCTGATTTCAGAGCAGAGCACAAACAAGAAGTCAGTGAAAATGATCAGCTAAAGAAATGATTAAACTATAAAGAGTTTCGAGCAACACTGAAAAGATAAAATGCAAATAAAGGTATGAAAAATAAATAATGGATAATTACCTTTTGGACCCTGATTCAAATATCATCTAAATCCGCAGGACTATTTCTGCTGGTCACAGTGGACTTCACAAGCATCCCACTATGTGATTTCCCAAGTATAGGCAAAGGTTAAAAAAATAGTAAGAAATATTTTGTGGGAGGTAAGAGCATGGAAGAAAAGAATCATGCTGATATGTTTAACAGTAAGAACAGGTAGAGTTAATTTGACATGAACTGTAGCTGGCAACCAATTTTATACATGCAATTTGAGTTTTACGTACAGAAACAAAATTTGTGACAGTTGTGTTTCTAGTTCAAGTCCCTCAATTTCTCTTAATTGTAATTTATTATTTAAGGAAATGAGAACTTCTTTAATCTTCAGTTTAAAGTAATACTCCATTTTTAAATGCACAGTGAAAGAAATATTTAGATGAGAAAATACGGTTTGAAACCTGTGTGACTCATCAGATCATGTCCATCAGAATATCGTCCCTGTTGTCAGACTTCATAATGAGATTGTAGAAAACTTGCTGCTGAATAGCCCAGGGCACCAGATCAAGTTGCAGCAGACTTGAGGGTTCCCCTGTCATTCTGCAGTGGTCCACCAGGATGGAGGAACTGCGAGGGCTGTGTGTGACTTCAGGTTCTGCTCAGGGAAGGGGAAAGCAGCACGTCAAGTACGTATTTGAATTTTTGTTCCTAGTATAACAGCATGTTATCTCTTTATTTCTATATTCAATTACTCCAAAAAGTTTTGCTCAGCTGTTGTAAAGATTACAGCTTCCAATGTTTAATTGTTTGATGTAGTGAGTTAATGGAGAAGCAACTGTGCTGCTGGAGGTTGAAATAAGAGACAGTTTTGAGAAACGATGCTGCTGTGACCACATATCTGTGCTCCGTGCATACCAAGGCAATTATCTTGTAAAAAGCCAGGGGAGGGTACATACATTTTTTTTTAAGTCTCAGTGCTTACAATTTATAGTTTGAGCCCATTTAGAGCTGCAACACAAGTTGTGTGTTTATTTGTACTAAGTTAATGAGTAAGTAGAGTTCCCAATAACAATGTGCTTAATTCCAGTATTATTTCTGGAGAAGAAATAAATATTTCATCAGAAAGAGAGGTACATAAAGAAGAAGGCTTAATAGTTCATTCTGATTTTTCATTTTTGTTTCTTTCTGTGCTACAGTGACCAGAGAATGTAATTAATGGTAGAATATGGTCAGGCAACAGCAATCAGTTCAGAGCACTTTAGGAAATTACTGCCCTTGACAGCTCATTCTGTGCACACCTGTCATTCACTGCAATGCAAAATGAAATGATTTCGCAAGTGTTTCTGGCAGGGGCAGACTGCTGGATCTCTGTAGCCACAAGCTAAAGATTCGACATATTTGCTCTGTTTTCCAGTCTTTAAGCGCAATACATTCCATACGAAGACATAAGCACATCATTAAAGTATTATTAATACGAAACCAAATCCTATAAAAATTCCTTGTTCCCGCAGAAACTGTGGCAGGCACAAAGGCCAGACCACTTAACTCGGCCATGTAGAACAAGCGCTGCGATTCTGCCGAGAATGGCGGCACCTCTGACCCTGTGCCCTCTCTGCTGGTAAAAATGACAGATGTAGAGGATTCAAAGACATGCCTGCTAAGCAATGATTTTCCATTAGTGTCACGGAAAAGCTTCCTTAGCTTTTTTCTCTTTCGCAGAGGCATCTACTTCAACTTAATAACACAGTAGGACAGTTACAGAAAGCACATTCAGAATTCCCTGGTTATCCAGCATTTGGTGTGTCCCCCCCACTCTGAACGGTCCCACTGAGCCAGCCCTGTTACTGGTACAGAACTGCTGCTTGAATACAGACTGCGTTTGATTTGAGAAATTAAACACTGATTGCAAATTAAACATTTGATCTGGGAAATTAAGCATACAGTTACACATGAAACTGTCTCTTTTTAAAATGCCTTAACTGGCTGGCCCAACTGAGAGAGGAGCAGAATGGCATTAACAGACACGTCAATATTGAAGGGAGAGAAAAGTGATACATGAATTGAAGTGAGTTTGTTCAGGAAATAATTAATTGTCTTTTTTCCCTGTCTCATGTTGTCAGAGAAAAATTTCCCTTAAAAAAAAATAAAATATATATATATATATAGGCTATCTCTGGAATTGGGGGAGCCCAGGCTGGAAGGGCACAGCAGAATCTGCTTCAGACATCCATCCCAACCTGGTTCAGATCTGTTGCTGGATAAACAGCAAACCTCTGCTTCCCTTTCCTGCATTCATTTCTAAGTAGAACTCAAGAATTATTAATGATGGTATCTTAATATAAAAGATGACACTTCTCCAAAGCACATCTGACAACCCTAAAATCATCCTGCTGAGAAAAGCAGCTTTTGAACACCCGTCTCAAAGCTCTTTATGATGATCATTGTCCTATACAGGCAGAAACTCAACTTCAAATTGCCTGTTAATATTTGAGCCGTGGTGATATTAAATTAAGATTAATTCTGAGGTATTAAATACATATGAATGAAACAACAAGGAAATCAAGTTCAAGAAATACACGCAATTTACAGGATCTGACTCTTCCTTCACTTAACATTATATCAGTTATTGCAATTAAATTATTGTCTATTTACTCCAGAGAATCCTATGCCCTATTATTCTCTTTATCAGCCACTCCAAGACTGATGAATAAGATGTGCATTTTGGCAAGAGGTTTCATTTTAACTCTTATTTTTGTTTTCCTTCTCCAAATGCTATTTCCAAAGCTTTCTACCCATGTTATTAGACAATGCTATAGTTTTCAGTGTTACTGTATTTGGCTATAGTTTATGCATTTTGTTTCTAGGACAAACTTTCGAGTGTGGGAACATCCTTCAGTGACATGTTCTCTCAAGTGCTTTAATGCAATTATAGAGTGCACAAGGCCTATTTAAAAGATAAAACAGAGGGGTTTGATGATACATTGTTAAAAAAATGAAACGCAAAATTATTTTTTTCAGAGGAAAATAGTTACAAATATATTAAATTCTATTAAAAAATAACATTTTTTAGAAATGCACTTGTTTTGCTGAGGTTTTTTGCTGTTGTTGGTTGGTTTGGTTCTGTTCTGTGAGAAGGATGAAAGGAGTTCAGCTTTTTTCTTTGTTGAGTATTGGTTAAGACATTCCAAGGAATGGAAAATAATTTAGTTCCTTGTTTTCCATCCAAGGTGAAGAAAATTGCTGTTTACTTGCTCTGTATTAAGAACTCCTTCCCCTATTACTAATTTATGTCGCAGTATATCCATTTGTGTCCAGCACTCATTGAGAACAGTGCTGAACACAGAGAGCCCAGAGCATTTCTCTCCACAGGCATTACACACAGATTAAGACTCAAAGTCCAATTTTGGTGTTTTCCTCAGACAAAGATTTTGTTCATACCCTTGGTAAACCTGTACACCTTTTTGTGTCTCAAATTCTTTCACCTATGTGATCACCTTAGTCCAGGTTATTCATGCCAGCAACTTGCAGATGGGCCTGACACAATTGGGTTTCCTACCATTTCTATCCTGTCTCCCATTCCATCTATTCCAAACCTTATGGCCCCAATTACTGCTTCTGTCATTGCAACTTCACTGTGGATTCAAGTAGAACTGGGAGAATAGAAAGGGACTATAATTCAGTGCAAAGACATTAGAGAACAAAAAAAGGTGTACTGACCCTCAAAGTTAGTTTCACACTGTGATCCACGATCCCCTGACCACTGCAATCCAC
This sequence comes from Grallaria varia, assembly GCA_013396735.1. Taxonomy (NCBI): domain Eukaryota; kingdom Metazoa; phylum Chordata; class Aves; order Passeriformes; family Formicariidae; genus Grallaria; species Grallaria varia. The sequence goes on from VWZG01000878.1 coordinate 622,075, forward strand.
CCTCCTCCTCATAAAAGGCTAACTATGGTCAGGAAAACAAGGGTCCAGACCTTAACTTCCTCTAGAGCCTGCCCTCCTCTCTTGGTTTGATGAGTTTTTCTGTTACATTTTTAAAAATATTTTTCTTAAGAGCATACAGAAGAAGTTATTTATATTCAAAGCCCACCAATGGAAAGGTTGCTAACCATAAAGCAGAAATGCAAACAAGGCATGAACCAGCACTGATTTTAAAGTGATGATAAAAAGTTCCTTTCAAAGAAAATTAGGTACAAATATATTCCATAAAATTCCATTTACAGTGAAAAATGCAAACCATAATCACTTTACTTTTACTCATGCCCACATACACAAATGTTTCTTCCCTTTCCTATGTGAAAAAGACTGGAAAGTTGTGGCAGTAAAATTCAAGATTAAGCCAATTGAGCCTCGGACTGGTCCTTCAGATGGCACTTTAAGTTGTGCTTCGGTTCTGATGGGGTTCTAAGCTAAATCAGGACTGCAGAATGGGATCTGAAAAGGAGCCAGCCCAGCCTGCCTTGCTGTCCAGACCACAGCTCCTGTGCAGGTTGTTTGGTAAGCAGTGTGCTGGGAGATTAGAGACCAGCAAACTCATTATTGTTCCACTTCCTTACAATTATCACCCCATTCAAGAATTCTGCGTTATTTTTGCTGACTGGGTTTTCGGTTGTTAACAGGTACATATCAGATATTAAAGATGATGGATCAAAGGTTGCAATATGCTCACTGCTCACAACAACATGAACAGCCAATTGTAGGAGGGAAATTCTTTAATAAAGAATGTTAAGGTTTAGCCAAATTTAGTCTCAAAACTTGTGTCCTACTAACATGCAAGGTTCTGGCCCCTGTTACACTCTACCAACAACCCATGGCACCAACCCAGCTGTACACAGAGCTATACAACTGACGAGCTCAAGGCAAAATACTGAAGTCTCCTCTCAGTGAGTCGAGACATTTTTTTTCCTCTTGTTTGAATCCCCCAGTTCTCATAAAGCTTTCATGAGATGAGAAACCATTATTTGTTCACATGCAATAAATGGTAAATTAGCATTCTAGTAAGACTTTCAAATTTAAACAGATTATCTTCGATTTCTGTAGCTAAAGTATTCATTAGCTGCCATTTTACCGACTAGAAATTAGAAGCAATTACATATATGCAAATAGCCACAGAGTACGGACATCTCTCAATTTAAAACAGAGTTACTTACTGTGGGCATGAAACAATGCAACCTGTTCCTGTGCTCTGATAATGTCCCCAGCACCATCAGGTGGCCAAGAAGGCCAATGGTATCCTGGCTTGTATCAAAAATAACGTGGCCAGCAGGACCAGGGCAGTGATCCTTCCCCTGGACTCTGTGTTGGTGAGGCCACACCTGGAGTGTTGTGTTCAGTTCTGGGCTCCTCAGTTCAGGAAAGATATTGAGGTGCTGGAGCAGGTCCAGAGAAGAGCAACAAGGCTGGTGAAGGGACTGGAACACAAGTGCTATGGGGAGAGGCTGAGGGAGCTGGGGGTGTTTAGTCTGGAGAAGAGGAGGCTCAGAGGTGACCTCCTCACTCTCTGTAACTCCCTGAAGGGAGGTTATAGCCAGGTGGGGGTTGGTCTCTTCTCCCAGGCACTCAGCAATAGGACAAGGGGGCACGGGCTTCAGCTCTGCCAGGGGAAATTTCAGTTGGATATTAGAAAAAAAATCTTTACAGAGAGAGTGATCAGGCATTGGAATGGCCTGCCCAGAGAGGTGGTGGATTCACCATCCCTGGAGGTTTTTAAACTGAGATTAGACATGGCACTGAGTGCCATGATTTAGGAAACTGACTGGAGTTGGACCAAGAGTTGGACTTGATGATCTCGGAGGTCTTTTCCAACCCAATCAATTCTATGATTCTATGATCAGCAATTACAGCAGCTATTGCAATTCTTTCAGCACGTTATGTCCTATGAATCAAGTTGTAGCACACCACTGGATTTCTTAGACTCAGGAACACTATATAAAGCTAAGGCTCAGCTTTGAGAAGCACCTAATCCCTTGTCTAACTTTATTTTTATCAGCAGAGCCACTGATGCTAACAGGGATAACTCCTGTGGTTAGCTAGGCGTGCATTAAAGTGCTCTGTCAGAGGGTCGCACTGCGCCAGCATGCACCTAAAGAGAGGTCACACTCCACGAGCAAGCCTGTATTCGTGCAGCTCTCTAATCATCAAGAAAGGAAATAATTTGTAGGTAATACGTGCAGTGACTGAATGAAACCATTCCTGCACACAATGCATCACTACCCCCATTCCCTTCCTGAGGGAATGCCCACTCCAGGAGTTCCCCATACTCCAGTGTCCCTGGAGCAGGGAGGCACATCCACCCAAGCCCCCCATCTCCCACCACTCCTCCCAGCTGGACTCCCGCCCGTGCTCCAGGCTGACACATCTGGCACACTGGCTGTTCTCACAGCACAGAGCAAGCGCTGCACAACCAAATGTCCTCCTTGTTCCTCACTCCTGTGTCCCTCTCCTCCTTGTCACTGCTCCCCACATCCCCAGACAACCTGCTTTTTCCTGCCCTCCCACTGTGCCAGGTCCCCCGTCACCATTCCAGCCACAAAGCAGGAATTGTGCAGAGGAAGGAGCTTCCACACAGCTCCCCAGACTGGCTCTGTGTAAGCCCTTTATCCCCGTGGAGGGGCAGAGAAACTGATGCATTTCCTGGGTCCGGTTTAGAATTGGTTTTAACAATCATCGCTATTATTTTAATGTTGAATAGCCTACAATCTACATATGTAGCACACACAGAACCCCAGGGTCTGAGGCTGTGAAGTCAAGGGAATTACAACTCCTAAATCACACCAGTTTTCTTCTGAAACAGTTGGAGAACAGCGGTGTTACCATCAGTCTGCTGCTCACTTTAACTAGTCTGCACTGTCACTTAAACAAGTCTCCTATTTACAATTTAATAATTAATAAAATACACACAGCACTAAGTGCATCACTGTAAAGATGTTGATTTCATTACAGTGAAATACTAAGATACTAGCCTGCTATATTAATCAATATGGTTGCCTTGGATGCACAAAGATAATTAAATTTTAATTGAAATTCACTAAGAGTAAGATTAGCTATAAATATTTCAACAAAGAGGATAAAAAGAGATTAATATTTTATTCATCATGGAAAACACTTTTAAAACACCTTAAAAAAACAAAGCAAACATAACAGACACACACACAAAAGAATGGAATTCAAATTTTTTTCTGGATCTTGGTTCTTATGGAGCAGTGGAAGAGGTATGAAGATAAAATTCTGTACCTAGATACTCAGTTTTTACTTCATGCTCAGCACAAGAGGTTTTTTGCTTATCATTTGCAGATAACATTCAATATTTCAGACTGAGAACAGAAGTAGAAGACCTCTTTCCTTATCAAGGTCTGTGTCATGCAGACACACGGGTCCCATAAGGCTACTCGTAAGAACGAGATGGAAACAGAACTGTGAATTATAAACCAAGATCTTTTTCTCATTCACTTAATGAAGTACAGATGTATTCCACCTTTACTGACATAAGACAGTGGATTTGATCTACACCAGTTGTCCTGGAAGATCACAGAAGTAGTTGCAGAGGACCCAATTCCCCAGCAAATTCCAGTGCTACTATCAGAGATGCACAGAGTCTCTTGGAGAAAAGACAAAGAGACTCCGAAGGTTATGCTGGACACTGCATGCGCTGGGTCTTCCTATATCCAGCTACACAGGCCAAATTCCCACTTGGATTGCCCTGAAACACCAGCTTATAGCCAGGGGAAAGGTATTCTTAACACCCACTCTTCCAAACTCTGCTGATGTTGCTGCCTGATTCTCCTCCTGTTGCTGACAGCAACGTTCTGGGGAGCAAGAGGAGACAAAACAACACAAGGAAGAAGACGTGTCCATGTTTCTGATATTTAGGATCAAATTCCACACTTGCTTAACTTACTCGGCTTCAAGGGGTATGGGTAGCATTAAAGGCTTCATTTAATATTTTTCTGAGGTAATCACCTCAGGTGTGAGTCCATAGCTGGAGAAAAGACAGTATCAATTTAAAGTGATGTTCCCATTATCACAATTTTGATAGGAAACAGTAGGGAAAGCGCTCTCAAAGCATTGAGTGCAATTTCTGCCACAGCACTACCTGTAACTGGAATTGTATAAACTCGTCCAAATCTCACACTTGACTTGGAAAATTTACCCTCAATTGTCCACAGTGAGCAGAAACTATTGATTATACCTGCTACTTCAGTCCATCCAAAAGTTACCAATGGAAGGGGTATTTGAAATCACTTACACTGAGGGTCCTTGGTGAAAGAAGTGCATGTCAGCTGTTAGACACATGGATTCTGTAACAACTATGCCAACTGACTCCTCAGAAATGCTTGTGGAAAAAATACTGACACTTGCAAACAGATCAAAATAGCTCTACATAATGCTTTAAAATATTGACTGGCTTTGAAATCATAAAAAAAAAAAACAAACCTATAATCTTACCCCAGATTTCAGATGGTAAAAAACTATACAGAAAATTATCACAGTACACATCTGGGATACACCAGCCCTAGTAGGAACATGAACAGATGCTCGAAGTTTGCCACAGCAACTGCTATTCCCGTGCCAGTGCCTGGTGCAATCATGCCTGGCCTGATAATGTACCTCATGTGCCTTCTGTGCTGCATACGCTGAATGAAGCGACACAGACGGAGCAGAACAACAGCCAGGAGGAAGGGAATGAAGAACAGAAGCTCTGTTGTCTCCTTTCTTGCTGGGGTTTAGCACCATGACCTTCTGCCCTTGAACCATGGCAGAGCAGGACACCACCAGTGGGCGGCTGCTCTGGAGAAGGTCCCAGCTCTGTCCTTGCCTCCACTCCTCGGGCCAAGGCACCAGAGTGGCTGCATCTTAAGACACAAACACTGTACAATAAGTACTTCCAGTAGGTCTCGTTAAGCACATCCCAGTTTCTGCAGGACACAGGCAGAAGCAGCTTCTTTTTCATTTACAGCCGCAAAGGTTTCTCAATAAAAAAATATAATAAAGTCAGATCTGTGTAAAACTGTTTAAGAGACTAAATAGAAGTGGCTGCAATAAAACCTAAAAGGATCTATTACACTTCAGGAATCTTTGCTAAGGCATGTTTAAATCCTTTATACTGATGTAATATGTAATATGTCTTATTTCAGATACAAGCATTTGGACACCTGATCAGTGTGTGTTTGCAATTAAAGGAATGAAGGAGGGTTAGAAAATTGACAATTATCAAGCAGCAAGCCCTAGGCAGCAGATTTCATCGCATTATATATGATTTAGGGAAAGCTGCAATACATGCAATGAAAAGTTCATCTTTGTTTTTTCAAAATCAGATTGCAAATAGTTCACTGGTTTTTATTTTCTCTATTGATTGTGTGGTGTTGCAGAATCCATTGCATTATAATTTTTTAGGTGCTAGTGGACACAGCAATAAAACCCCACTCCTACCTACCTATACCAATTTTACCTTATCCACATGGAAGCTAACCAGTTATTTCATGATAATTTTCATAAAATGTGCCAAATGAAAACCACGGAAAACACAAGGAAAACTTACACTTGAGTGAGCAGAAAATCTGCTCAGTCTTAATTAACGGTTCAAAAGTGTTTGGTCAGTTTTTGGCAGTTTTAGCAGATAAAAACTTTAAAAGCCATGGCTGCATCCAAGCACCCCTTCCAACAAACAATGTGGTTTGATTTCTTTACTGAAACCACAAAACTGTCTTTTCCTTCAGATTTTTATATATCTTCATTTAATTTTACAATACCTTATTAATTTCACTATTAAACTGGTACTGTTAATTTATTTGAGATTTATTTGACTGATTTTACAGCAAAAAGAAAAAAACCAGTATCATTAAAAAGAAAAAAGAGGTAGATTTAAAAGCTTCACAAAACCCAAATGAGTCTGAGCTCTGCAAGAAAACTTACATTAAGTTTCTTCTGACCTGCTGATCAGTTATTTACTTTTTTCAAATACATACTATAGAATAGAATAACATTTTTAACATTAACTCTGAACATTTACATAACAGAATGGCCATGGCACATCTGTCTCTCAGCAGGCATATAAACGAATGGCAAGGGTTCTGTTCTTCTTATTATTATTTTCCTGTCTTGCAGAGTCAGCAAGGTCCCAATTCCTTAGATGTTACTAAATTTTTAAGTAGACAAAATGCCCTGATTCTCAAATCAACGCATTATTCAGAACCAGTGAGTTTAGCAAGAATTAAATGCCCCAGAGTATTTGACAATACCCTTGCTAAAAGGAACTTGAAAAATTAAATTTAATTTAAAAATTTCTCCCATAGTCCACTGATAATCTTTCTCCATTTCCTCCCCCAAGCCCATAAAATTATTATATCACAAGGAAACTTTAAGGATTGATATACATTCATTTCTTTTTGTCTTGTTACATCCTAGCTGTACACAAGGATAAGGATTATTGCATCTCTTGAACGTGAATTTCCACTGATACTGACTTGTTACATCTGAAGAGATAGAATATTTTAATTTATGATCATATTAATTATGTCTAGGGTATTAGTACCAAAGTTCTTCAATTCTAAAATAATCCTAAATTGTGCTAAGTCTCCCATTTGAGTAATTCCTGTAGAGAGCATTATCTCTTAATTCTAGCCTATGCAGTCATCATGGGCACGTGTTTAATTAAGTGAAGTTGTAAACTCTTCCAGTACATAATGCTCACATCTCTACTAGCTAGGTAGGTAGCTTCAAATCCATTTCTAAAGTCACATTTAGAAGTGTCCCTAACATACAGAATATGACAATTAAAATCAGATTATACAGCAGAGCGATGGGAAAAGAGAAAAGATGGGATTTTAATATTTATACAGGAAACGCAAAAATTTATAAAGCCCCTGAATAAACAGATCCTCAGGGAAAGCTCCGACCCAACCTGCCAGACACTGGAAGCAGGGAAGGAGAAGTACTTGCAAGTGCAGTTTGTCAATAGTATCAGATTTAAAGGAATTGAAAACCTTGTACTTGAAAATACAGACATCTGCCTGAAATTAATGGGGGTTTTTATTGAAAAAAACCCCAAAGAAGCAAACCTTAGAAGCAGAGAGTTTTTGGTCTTGTAGTGAAGAAATGCATTTAATGCAAAGTAGAACTAAAAGGATGCAAAAGACCTTGGCAAATAGATATAAACCAGTTGTTTGTGATTTTTTGGGTTTCTTGTGGTTTTGTGGGGTTTTTACGGAATATAAAACAAATTACTTAGCTTGATCCACATCCCATGCTCCCAAAATTCCAGGGAAACCTAAACAAGAGATATTCCTTTGTGATTTCCAGATCATTTGCCCACTGCTCCAGTGAGCAGAATGTCTATCTCCATTCTCTTCAGCACTTGCGGTCACAATGGTCTGTGTCAGCTTCCCAGGGTGACACTTACTGACTACTTTATTCACAGGGAACATTTGGCTTTTCTAGTTCAGTCTTTTGAGTAATCACCGCCTTCTCTAAGCCAGGTTACCTCTCTGCAATCGCCTCAGGTTTCTATTTCACGTTCTTAAGAAAAGCAGAAAATGTAAAGATTTTGTGTAAAAAGTAGCCAGCAAAAATACTTAAACCTTTATCACAACTTGGAATAAAATTCAGACTTAATCTAGATTAATTAGCCAACTAGGACTGTAAAAAAAAAAATAATTACTACATGTATCAGATGGAAATACAAGATGATTTTCATCCCCTGAAACACACCGAGAAGTGGCCCAGGAGTGCCATGGCCTCAGGCGTGAGGACAGAGCTCCAAACACACACCGTGTTCTTCATATACTGTGCTAACGCTCTGATGTGTCACTGAAATTCTGAAGCTCCTGAATTTTAGAGTATTACTCAAGCTTTCTATTACAATCTTATTGCATGCTGAAGCTTTAAAGCACTCTAAAGCCCTTGATCATTGTAATTCACCTGAAGCTCAGCCTTTCTTTCAAAATTAGCTGACTTATTAGACAGCAAGGCAACCTTTGATAAGGAAACTTATGAAGTTCAACCCAGAAACGCAAAATATATGCCGAATGAATTATTTCTGTCTTCTGTGAGTTAATATTGTATATGATTTATTTTAAAGCCGGAAAAGGCAGAATTTCATCTGCATTTTTAAACTAATATTCGACTGAATAACAATTTCTGGAGCTGACAGTTGAATGAACTGTCACTGTGAGTTCCCCCCACCTGGCACAGCCGATGACAATCTCGCTCTTGCAGGTGAGCCACTTGTCAGCTCAACTGTCAAGACACTCCAAGACGCTTACACACAGGGACACAATTATTAATGAATTGTTTGAAAAGAAAATTGTTTCTTGTTCCTCCCTCTCTGCTGAGCTCGGTGCATTGCGTTCCTTGCCTTTACAGTCACACAGCGATGAAGAACCAGAGAGCACGATGGGCCACCATGGGGAGAACCAGGAGCACCTTCAGCAGCTGGGGATGTATTAGGTGTTGACATGACATGTGGCTGAAAACAGCTGTTTGAACCAAAAAATATCTTTGATATCAGGTACGAGTAAGCTGATAACCACCTTGAGGACACACCAACACATCTTCTGTTGAAGGCAACATTGGAGGCATGGCAGCGCAGGCCAAGCTTTGTCTTACTCATCTGAAGCTGTGAGCAAGGATTCACTGCTAACCACTGCAAATTAGCTATTAATGAGGTTGATTAGAAGGCATTCATGGATCTCTGTTTGCACCTAACCTTAGCATAAGATTAATAAAACTTGTGAATTCCTTAACTGAAAGCACATTGTATTTAGACTCTAATTGCTGTACTCCATGCAAGACGTACTCAGTTGTTTTACATGCCACATGCCAAGAGAATAACAGTGTGCAGAAGAAAGGCAAAACCAGCCTGGCATATATTTTCTGCATCTCACTGAAGTACCATTTTCCCGGGCACTGCCTGAGGCAACAATCACTGACGACGCTCTGCGCGAACATTGAAAACGTGAAAATCACAAACAAAAAATTAACGGTCACAGCCACTTTTTCAACATCACACAGACTGACTAAGCAAACCTGACTTACATTACTTTCTCCTTTTGCTCTGACCCAGTGATTTAGGATCCATATCAAAGAACATCGATCAAAACAAAGAACTTGCTGTTTTCCCACTAACATTTATTTGATCCAGAAATTCACAACTCTTTTGAGAAGGTGGTGATGGGAATTTCAAACATTCTACCTTTTTCACATCCTCAAGGTTTTAAAACACCACTGCTGTAGTCAGTTTTGGTACTCAAACCCTGATTTCATCATTAAGACAACCCAGTAACTATTATGTGCTGTCAAGTCCTAAACAGCTCACATATTGAAGGGTATTATAAAGTCAGTTAACTGGCTGATTACAGATATGCAGGGTTTTTTTTAGGTTATAAGTAATTCTTTACTTAAACTTTCCATCTTACAGGGGTTTGTAGAGCCGGCCACAGATGCATTTTATGTGAGGTATGGAAGTCGCTACGGAAGTTGTCTTTTCATTAGTCCAACCCACAGATGAGCAGGAATTCTGGAAAGCACAAGTGTTCTATTTTTGTGTATAATCATTTGCTCACTTTTCCAGAAATATCTGGGGGATTTGGTTGTTGGTTTTTGTGCTTGTTTGGGTTTTTTATCTAATTTACATGTACAAAAAGAGATATGTCTAAAAACTTTATAATAAACTTAATAATAAAAACATTATGAGAAGCACATCCACATAACACTGAGAATATTTTGCACAAATTGCAAGGATTAAAGAAGGTAAGCTGAACTCAACTTTTAATCAATTCAGTAATATTTTCAATTTAAAAAATTCTTTCCATTTTATCATGTTCAGCAATTATTTGCTTGTAATTTCACTTTGCTGGTATGAAAGACTATGAGCAAGTGGAGTTCCTACAGATGCTTTCTGTCTTAATTCCTTAACTCCAACTGCACTCTGTGCTCCCAGTGACACTCCTACCGCTCAAGAGATGCCAAAACTGACCCATCTGCATATGCATATTGATTATCCAAGTGGTTGTTGCTCAACAGCATTCACAATGGCTGAGCCTTGCTTGTCTGCTCACCAGTGGGAATGCTCATTTCCTCTGCACAGATGCTGGAGGTCACAGAACTCGGAGGCAGCAAGAGCATGGAGATATTCTTTCCCTCTCTCGTTAGGTTTGGTTGACAGTGGTCACTTGATTTACAAGTCATAATTAACACAGGTGGGTTCAATTACACCATCTTCAGTTCTTTAAAAAGAAATTAAATAAAAACCTCTTTTCCCAGACTTGCATAGATCAAATTCTACCAGTCGCTTGTAGCTGCAGAAATTTGTACTTTGCATATTTAAGTCAGATGTACTAATTTCACTGTCAGACAGGACTTTGCGTCGGTGAAATTAAAGTTTCTCCCAAGGTAAGGAAAGGTTTCAAAACTCAGAATTGAAATATCCAATACTGTCATGAATAAAAAATTCAGCAGCCTTTTCATGTTGTGTTTCCTACCCCTGCTGTATAAAAGAGGAATCATCTAAGGTTTACATGAAAAACTCAGAGGCAACAGTATTTTCTTCAGACATCCTGAAATGATCACCTTTAAGATAAAATCCACCTGATAATTAGGTTTTCCTGCGCTCTTTGGAAATGCTAGCAGAATTCTAATAATAAATGTGAAATGTAATATGTAAATTAATTAAGAGAAGGTTCTTATTATATTTTATAATCAACTACGCCAGAGTTGTAGGCTCCCTTAGGTTCAGTGTTAGGAACAGATGGTCATCTATTCACCTCGAAAGAAAATTGTTGTTTGATAATGAAATCTTGATCACCTACCATCTGCCTGTTAATGATTAGGAGCAACAAGATCATCTGTCTGAGGAGAAGTACATCTTGAAAAACTTTGAGGTCTCTGATGAGCTCAGTTCACAAAGTAAATTAGACATCAAATATTAGAAAGACTGTCAGTGAACTCAAGGTCTTAATTTCTTTTGTCAGGTTTTGAATCTTTGCTGAGATCCTAACTGGAAAATACACAATTATTACAATATTCCATTTGCTGCAACTACACGCGTGTAGCTGTAGCCACAATGCCATGAGATTTAGGCTTCCCAAAGACATAATGTGAAATTTGAACAACTCTGCAACAATAAGGAACCTGTTGATTTCAAAGCCAATTTTCGAAAACTAAAACCCTGTGGCTGACCCTTAATCAGCCATGCATTTCATGTGGAAGGGCTTGTCCCCCTCCCAGCTGTTTCTTTGAGCTAATCCCTGCTTGCAGTCCCTACAGAAAGATATTTTTGTGTTCAGCAAAACCCTAACTACAGCAGTGTAACTTTAGAGGTAAAACTCATTTCTCTCAGTGGAAAACAGAAGATGGTTTTAAAGCAAAGATCTTGTACCCACCGCATCTATAAAGGGCAAGACTTTTGCTCCGATTTTTCTTTGTAGTTTGGTGACTTTCACACTGCCTGAGCTGAACAAAGACCAAAAAGTCATTTCTGTGGATGTATAGGACAGAGTGTCTTCACTTCTGAGGCTGGCTGTCATAGCTGCCAGCAACAGCCCCTGCCCCTCTCTCAAGTCTCCTCCTCTCTTGCCTTGACTTGCTTCCCACTGTGTCCAGCTCTCTCCAAGTCCCCATCCTGCCTCTGTCCCTGCCCAAGGCTCCGTGAAGCCGAGAAGAGGCGCAGCCAGACCATGGCAGACACACAGTTGTCCCCTTGGCCCTCCTGCTGGGACACGGCTTTTAGCACACACAGGGCTGAAAGCAAACAAATCCTCCAGTTCTGCCATCTGCCATCCATCACTCTCCCTGCAGGCATCTGGGAGGGATTCTCTCCAGATATGATGCAGTGCTGCGTTTGTGCCCTAAGGGGATGTCCCCGGACTGTCAGAAGAATCTGTACTTTTGCTTGTCGTGTTACTATTTACATGCCATATGTTTGACAAGAACAAATTTAACCTCATACATTTTGAATTCTCTTTCTGCGCAGCACCCTCTCATTTTAGAAGTGTATCTATAATGGAAGCCTTCCCGTACAAACAAGACAGCAGTCTCTCAAGAGTTTGCACAATTGCCAAGCACTTCTCCTTTACCAAACCCAAAAAAGGGATGGTTTTTTTTCTGAAATATGTGCTACAGGATGTAATACTTCCATTTCTCTAAATGCACCAGAGCAGATTCAATGTATCGGTGGGTACAGCAGAAGGCTTTTTTTGTTTTGTTTTAGGGTGTAAAGTTATGTGCCCATTTCATCTGACCTGACCTGGGTTTTCCATACTGCAGTTCTACAGATGGCTGCAGTTTTACCATTTAGTACATCTCATTTACAGTCTTATGTTTGTTTGTGTCTCAGGAGCTGCATCAGTATAAAAAAATGATTATTTCTCTATTATTTTCCCCGCAACACAGAAACTGAAATGTGTCCACTACCCTTTTTAACCATATTGTGTTATATTCCAAGGAGGAACAAGGTCCCTGTCCTCAAGGTTTGGGAAAATAGCTCATTTGGGTACTCTCTTCTGAATCAACTTCTAATCAATATTCTCTGCAAAATATTCTCCTATAACACTGATAATCCCCAATAAAGCCATTCTCCCACCTGAAAGAAAACTGTCCCCTACTGCTACCTTCTCTAAGTATTTATATTTTTTAAGAGTATACATACTGCTCCCCCTTTAGTGCACTTTGCCTCTCATACTCTTGGAACTATTCCTGCAAGGCTTACTTTCCAATTTGAGGTGGCAAACTGAGAAAGAATAACAAATCTATTCAGTCTCCAAACACTAAAGATACTTTTCAATAACACTAGTGATAGATGCTAACAAGACTGAGAACTCATCACACTTCATCTTACTGGGTAGATTTCATGTATCTTATTATGTGAATGCACAGTAGAGACAATCCCGGTAGGCAGGAGAGGAGTAGACTGGCACGTGTCCTCCAACATAACAATTATTAATGCCTATGGAATTGAAGGTTATATTCTTATTAATATAAATGTCAGCCTTTAGAGAGAAGTCATATAAAGCTATTTATGGCTTCTTCTGAAAGCTATTCAAAATTTTAATACCGAAAGACAAATAGTGGTATATCAATACCTAATAAAAAAGCAAAAAATATTGAAATATTATATTGTATATTAATAAAGTTCAGTGGTTTCAAAGAATTTTATTATTTAATTATTTTATTATTTAACAAACAAGTTATAGAATACATTTCCAAGGAATAAAAGATGGTTGAATTCTCCTTTTTACACACAGTCTTTATTCTGTGTATTAATTCACATTGACACAGACCATTTGCCTTTCACATATCTTTGCAATGTCTTTAACGAGTATTTGAATCATCTTACCATCTTTGAATGATTAAAAAATAGTATATTAAGTGACAGGCATGGAATCTAGTTTTATTATTTTAAATTTTCCCCTCAAGTCATGGCCACCAGCTTTATGTGATGGAAAAAAACATGACCCTTTCCCTTCTACTTCTCTCCACTTTCAGCCATGTAAACTCATCTCAAACTGTAAGTGGAAGAAATTAGAGACATTTATTTCCTAATTATTTCATAATATTTATCTACCTGTCTTCAAACCCTTTGGGTTGTAAGGCATTCCTTAATTCTGTTTTACAGAAGTACAAAATATTCTGTGTAAGACTACCTTTAATGGAAAAGTATTAAAATTGTTTAACTTGGGAGGTTTAAGGATTCAAGGTTTAAAAGCAGCACTCAGCAGAGTAGCTAAAACCAGCAGATTCTTGGGTACAGAACCATTATTTCAAACCCAACATGCAAGCAGCAACTCTCATACTGATTACAATTATTAATTTCTTATTTTTGCCATAAAAATTTGCTCTCCATCTCCAGCATGAATTTGCTGGTGTTCAGTCTCTGGCAGCTTCCATCCCCCCATGACTACTCCAAGTTTTACCCTTCCCAAAAACCCATCAAACATGGCCCAGACAAACAAAGACTATCACTTAGATGAGAGTAACAACAGGATTTTCTTACTGTGATCCAGTGCTCATTATTTCAGTGGCTTTTGGATCAAATGCCTTTATTGCCTTTTACTTCTCTGTGCCCTTAATGGAGTTTTGAACCTGAGACTTCCTGTTACCAAAACATAAAGGTGGCAACAGTAAGTGCTTCTTGATTAGGTGGTTTTGGTGTTTTTTTCCCCTCCAATATTCAGCTACAAGTCTATAAATCCAACACAGTGGAACTAACTCCCCATTAAAAAGATGGGGGAAAAACCAACCAACCAACCAAAAAAAACCAACCCCAAACTCAAAAACCCAAAGCAAAGCAAAACCCCAAACAGAGGATAACTACAGCTATCATGATATTTAATATGTGAACACACATCCTGTCGCACAGTAATAAGAAGGTTCAGACTCTCAGTTATCATCAGAAGAGAGACGAAAATGAGATGCAAACCTTTACAGAAATACTGCTCCTTTCATCATGGGCATTATACTGTGGATTTTAAGAAATACCAGAGAAATAAATTGCAAAGGTAAATAATCAATAAAGTCCATACACTTTTACACCTTTAATTCATTAACCCAAAGATGACTAAGTGTCAATTTAATACCATCTTGATATAGAAACAAGACTATACGGACTGCAGCTTCAGAAAACAGAGAATTATTTTCAACTGCAAACTTTTGAACAAGTGCATAGTTTTTATTTTTTCCTCAAGTTATTGGCTCTATTGCTTTGAAAACAAAAGGGAGCCAGAAAAGTAAGGGTTATGTCTCCTGCACCAGTGTTCTACTTACAGTGATAAATAATTCCCAAAAATCAAAGGCAGTCACAAAGTGATGCCCCACACTACCCATCTGTATTGGGAGAGCAAGTTGGTCTCTGTAAAATACCTCCAGGCAACAGTATGTAGAAAAAAATCTGTCTCTCTCAGGACTACCCCAACCATCCTTGCTGAGATTAATTAATTTACCCAAGGGTTTCTGATTAAATACTGCAAAATTAGGCTTATATAGTGCGTTTTCCAAAATCTGTAAGATAACAAGTCTACCCTCAATGAATAGATTTCCTTATTTCTGCAGGGGTCTGGCTTGAGTCTTACAGGTCACTTGGCTCCTGAATGCCAGCAGGGGATACACAGTTGTTTTATTAAATTTTGGGTTGTTCATAGCAAAAGTTTGGTTCTCCTTAACGAGGTTATATTAACCCAGCATGCCCCATTAAAAGTGACTGCCCCACGGCCACACCAGGCTGGTGGCACCAACTGTTCCACGGGTGAATGGGTGAACAGGTGGCAGACACCACCAACACAGCCCAGGGCACTTGTTGCTTTCTAAAATTATTATTAAAGAAAACATCCATGAATACGTTCTGTTGGTTGCACACACAGGATCCTAATGTCTTTCAGAGACTCAGTTTATTTTGTCAGGGTTTTTTTGGTTTTTTTTAATGCGCAGAATAAAATTTGAGGGGGCAAGGGAAACCAGAACACAGGAAAAGGGACATTGGGATTTGTTCACCTGCATATACAGCTGTGCACACAGAGTTGCACTCTCCTCCTGTGAACCCCTGCGCAGCCAGGACTTCCCCACCTTGCCTCAACCCCCCCAAGGCAATAGCAGGTGCACAGGCTGGAGCCCATCAGCAGCGAATCAATCACTTGAAATACGGCACTGCAGCGTGAAAACACCGACTGGAGAGACAGCAACAATCAGCATTCCCTGCCCTTTCTGGCAAGTAGCACCAACGTTACCACAAAAGCAGAGGAGCACACAACACGTGGACGTGCTACACCAAGCACAGGTCAGCTATGAGGTCACCGTGAGAGACACGACTGTGCTGTCCTGTTAGTCTGAACACTGCAGAGCCAGACAATGCACCATGGCTGTTCAATAACAGCACAGTCCCTGTCCCTGTTATCCTGCTGCTGATCAACACCTACAATTAATTTCTTCTGAAACTCCTTTCCCTTCCTGAACAACTTCTGTGGCAAACTGTGGAACAAGGAGCACTTAACAAAAAGCTGCCTACAGTTAAGGTTGAGAACGACAGCTGAGTGTATGGTCTTCTGGAGCACAAATTCTCTTCAGCAACAGCACCTGACAAACAGACCACATCTTTTCTTTCAAGCTGCTGAAAGCTCTGGACAAGGTGACAGGTTGATGTAACACTGTTCTCACCTGGGGGAAAACAGGTAACTGAACCAAAATCTATACCTAGTGTTTACAGCAAATGATTTTCATATATTCTTAAAGAAAGACAGTGAATTGTCTGAGCTTTTCCAGTATATCGAACGCACTAAAATAATTTTAAATCATCCCATTAGAAAAGCAATCAAGTTTCCATCTATATTTTGTAATAACACCACCACCAGTATCTTCAAAGGAAGATTGCTTTATGTCTATGACCACATTGCCAGTTCAAGTGTGATTTCCTGCATGTTTAGTTTTTTGCTTTCTTTTTTTGGTGTTCATCTTCATTATGTTCTGTGGTACTGTATATACTTGGCTTTGCCTTTACTATTTTTGACTTGTTACCCACTTTTTCACGGCATCTCAGTCCTTATCAACCCAAAACACTCCTGCCCCTTTCACTTATCTCTGGCAGCTGTTTCAGTCTGGCAGTGCTAAAATTTGAGAAAGTCCAGAAACAAGTTGCAGTGTTGTTTCCTGAGGTGGACAAGCACGTTAAAGAACACACCTGCCCATCACTACCAGGAAAATGAGGTGGACTTTATCACCTTCATTCTAGGACACATTTATTCACAAATAAAACCCCAGTGCATGTTATTGGCATAGGAATTACGGCTGGCTGGCTGTGTCAGCAGGGAGAGCACAGGGCTGGAAGAGAAAGGCTGTTTCCAGTCAGGGGTGAGGGTCACTGAAGTGATGGACTGGCAGAAAAAGGCTGTATCGTGCAAGCTGCTGCTCCTGCCATCATACAAGCGGAGAGGTTGTGAAAAAGGCCCAAAGCATCTTGGCCTCTGAGACCTGTTCTCTCACATCCAGCTAAATAACAATTACAGTTTTTAACTTCTCTATGTGTTCCCTTTGCAGGAAGTCACGTATTTTTACAAGCACTATACTAAAAAAAAATCTCCAAAAAAACCCCAAACAACAAACACACAAAAATAAAACCTAAAAAACCCTCGGAAAGAAATACCTCAAGGAATAATTAAAAATAAGCACCATAAGAGATGGCACAATCTAAATATAATGACGTAAATTTCTTGCTCACTTGTTCAATTTTTATGTCTCCTTCCTCTTACTAAGTGAGATACACCAAAATTAATCCTCTTTTAGGTCACCAAAATTAAGCCTCCTCTGCTTTTCCTCAGGACTTTGCTTTTCCCTTCCTCTCATTCCACCAAGGGAGTTTGGTAGTCTGACTGGAGCAGCATGAAAAGCTGGTCTGTATATGCCAGTATTGACTCCAGTGGGTATCTGTGAATGGGATCCCAGCTTTGATGGACTTCAGAAGGCTGTCCACACACCCCACATGTGCCAGCATGAAGAACAGAAAGCAGCAGGGTGAAAAACAAGAGCAACACGCCCAAGAGCTGGAAAACCAAGGGAGGCCAAGGATGCAACTGCAGCCACACAAGTGGCAGCAGCAACGTGGAGCAGCAGCCACTCCCTGCATGGAAAATTGCACAGTGACCTCCTCGCCAGCCACGCCGAAGGAGACTCTGCAACCCCATTCCACAGCACAGCTGTTAGTACAGGAACAACACAAGCTGTTCAGTACACCCAAACAGACTTCAGAAAAGCCTGGAATACTAATATCAAGTCATTTTCTGTCTATATGCTTCTCAACTTGAAAAGTCTAACACATTAAAAGGTTATATACTAAAAAAGAGTGAAATCCATTCATGGAAATGATGGAGTACATGGACACCAGCTGTGTTTGAATAGTGTGGCATCAAAATTAATTTTACAACTGATTTTGAATCTGCTTGTTATAGTAACATAAAACTACCCACTCTAGTTTATCTTAGTCCTAATCTCTTACAGTAAGTAGTGACTCCGTGATTTGACATGAGATTATGAAAGATGTAGGGAGTGGATGGGGAAATAGGATGGGTTTTGTGCATGTGCTCGAGTTCCCTACTCAGAGGAGAGCTCTGTCTGCATTGCCATGACATATTTCCTCCCATAAACTTGAAGCCATTTACCTATTGAGTGCACAGTCTTTAATAGTGATTACACAATTTAGTATCTTTCCTGAAAGCTGAATTACCACGCTGTTTATGATGTAGGCTTCGACTGCCTGCTGAAAGGTTTATGGATTGTTATTTATAGCTCTTCTCCATCTTTCAGAAATGCTTAGAGCAGCATTATGAAGGATAGTGCCATTCTGAAGAGGACAGAACTGAGCACAGGAAAGCAGCAAAATTAATTAGGTGCGTAATGCTCTACCAAAGAAATCAGAAGTTATGGAGAAGAAGTACGTTTCATTTTGAAAAGTTTTTCTACCACAAATACTATTCTTTAACAAATAGCATTACCTTTGGAAATTTTAGGCTGAAAATAAACCAAGATCTCTTACTTACCTTGAAAAATTATTGTAAGAGATTTTTCTTAATAGTTTGCTTACATCCATGTTTTTTGTTCTTGAAAATTTTCAGGCTCTTTGGCATCTTGGTAATTACATTCAGAAGATCTGGCAGTTAAAATAGAATTAGCAAGAGGAGCACATGCATAGGTGTGTGTGTGTAATACATTGCACAAACAGTAATAGGAGAAGGAAGAGAAGGAAATTAGTGTGGGGGAAAGGGGAGGGGAGGGCAAGATAAAAACGTCAGTGGAAGGAGCCAGGAAAACAAGACCCCTGGAAAGTAACCCTTGAAAAAGGAATTAAAGAAAGAATAAATGTAACAGTAGTTCAGTAAAAAATTGCTTTTTAAAAATTTATGGTATAAATATTTCAGCTTAAACATAAAGGAAACAAAACACAAGGAATCAAAGCACCTAAGATACAAAACAAGGAACAATATGAAAACAGTCCAAAATAAAGCAGATGTGCAAAACAAGTTAGACGATGGAAAAATGAATACACATCTGTGTTAAAAATGTTTCACATGAGGAATCAGGTTTCTATTGTGTTTTAATTGCATCTAGACCAGGGCATGCTTCTGAATTGGCTACTTGAACTACCAGAAATGTATCTGAAGGTAAGCCCAAATCCACAATTTTATTACACGCCACACATTTAATCTTAAAGGCTTCTGAGCACTGTAAAACCATTCAGCTTTGATCAATGCTCCCAACTTCAGTGGAGCAATTGCAGAGTCAGACATTTTACAGGATGCCTTGGAAGAATTTGGGGTCTATAGTGCCAAGTCCATAGGAATGACTGAGAATACAAGGAAGCATTACAGACTTAACAGTTGATTACCTTGGAGATCCCACTTAGGTATAATACACGCTGATTACTGACTAAATGGCTTCTGGAATGCCAGGAGCACTGGGAAGCAATGATGAATGAAAGAAGAAAAAGAGATTTCACTTCTCTGGGAAACTACACCTCCATCTGAGTGCTTTGTTGATTACACAAGAGTATTTCTGGGTTATTAAGAAAAGAGAACTGAACATCTGATAGGTATGTTTGGGGAGGTGGCACTCCATCCCCACGTTCTGCAGCGTATCGTCTTTGGCAGAGCCAACATGAAGATTCCTAAGTGCTACCTTATGCCTTTTGGTCCATTTTTGGATCAAACCCAGGCTCTCTAATTTCCCTCGCATTAGCTTGCTCCTTCAGGCAGAGCGAATGGAATCGGAGGTGATCCATCATTCCCCCTGTACTCGGTGAGTGGGAGAGAGCATCTGAACTAGTAAATGCCTGTCTCCTGCTCCTCTTCATCCCAGCACACCCCAAATGGGAGCAGTTCTGTTTATAGCTGGAAAATTACAGCCTCTGATATTGTTAGGAGATTATTTATGGCAGATTTCCTTCCACCTGTGATGCTAATTGCGAACATTTAGAGCCATCATTCAGTGCAGCTACAAGGCATCACCAGGTAATGAGGTACCACGCAGACAGTGGGACACCCACACCGAGACCTTCGCGTTTCTCATCCACGTGCTCGTGGCTTGCAAGGGCTGAAAACAAACAGTTTTGATCCAAAAGTACATGGTACCCTGCATGCTGTGAATCCAAATATAAAGGTGGTCTTGCTAAGTACTCAAAAATATTAAGTCTTCCTTAATGCATGATTTTCATTTGTACCCTAGCCGTAAATCACCTGCTTTTATGAAATTTAACTGCTATATTTTTTCTTTTATAATAATTTACCTTTGGACACAGGCAAGTAGTTACCTGTAGTATATTAATTTTTTGTTTCGTATTTCACAGAAAAGCTTTAAGCATTATGTATTGCTATATTTATTTTTGTTTAGTTATAAATTTGCTGTTTCCATGTGTAGACAAACTGCATGATGATTAAAGGTATTAGAGCAGACCCAGAAATACTTTTCTAATCATATTAGTTAGCACTGTGAGCTTTCATTTCCACAGACATCTCATTACCAAGACCACATGTTGACTTGCCACTTATCTTTTGTCAGCAGTACAGAAGCTGGGAAATTACCCCTCCAGTGTCCAAAATGATTTACCTGCCATTCACCTACAGTGATGAACATTACTGTTTCACATACACTGAACCTCACAGATGACACAGGTAAACCTCACAGTTTGTGCTTTTAGTCCTTTCCTTCTTAATATTATTTTTGGAATCAAAGACAGATTTTATTGATGAATTGAGGAAAAAAAAAAATTAATTCCTAAGTGAGTCAAGGCATCAGCAGTGTGCAGTGCTGCACAGAAGAGATGCAGTCAGTCAGCCCCTTTGGAATTCCATGGCTCGGACTCAAATACGGATGTAACACATCACAAGATAAATAGTAAGATTCGCTATAATGAACACAGTGTAAAAAGAAGCCTTTCTGCCTGACCCTCAGAGACACACGGTGCTCTCTCCCAGCGAGATAGTCAATAACTGAGTTCCAAAGCACAGCCCCTGTGCCACAGTCCACCACTGTCACCCCAAAAGAGCCCTTCCAGATGAAACGAAAGCAATGCCCCTCGTGCCAGTCCTCTCAGGTGTTCTCTTTGTCACATTGTACCTTCATTTCTGCGCGTACATTTACAAACACGTGCATTCATTTTGCCACACAGAGAAAAGCTGTGCCTCTACAGTTTCTCATATAATTAAGTCCTTAAGACCTCAGACCAAGGGGCACAAATCCACCTGAATATTTCCAGTGTGTGCAACAGGCTGGAGGGCAGCTGGAGGCAATCCAGTAGTGCACCATTTGCTTTCCTGCGCCCCGGATCCCAGTGGAAGCAGCACATGAGATAACTAAGTGGACAATTAAATGAAGTATTGACTATTCAGTCAGAATCCCAGGAAAAAAAAAAAAAAGGTTATTTCCATTCATTCGGCTAGAAGAGTGCACCCCTAATATCTCCAAATTACAAAAGAGGAGGACTGTTTTCAAATCAAAGAATAAACAGTTATATTAAACAGTTCATGATAAATGTAAGGCAAAGCATAACAACACTATATATTAATAAAATACACATAGAAGCTCTAACAACCAGCATGACTAATATGTGTTGCAGCACTGAGAGCATTGTTGTATCATAAATATTCATTCAAATGGTAATTTAGTTACTTTGCACCTGCAGGAAAAATATATTCAGAAAACCTAAAATGTGTTAATAAATAACGAAGGCAAGCAACTTAAAACACTTCATTAATGTACTGGAAGCACTAACTTTGTTACTAAATGATAAACACAAAGTGACACAGAATATTCCTGTGCTTTAAAAATTAATTCTTAATGACCACTATAGTCAGAGGACAACTACGTCTGTTTTCCTTTGTATTCGTTGCAGTCTGCGATCACCTTCCCAGAAAACATATGGACTCCTCACACTCCAGCTATGAGGTCTGCCCTCGCTGCAGCTCCTGCACAAGTTATCTGCACACAGTCCTCAGCTGATGAAACAGTGACTTACAGGTGCCCCGTGTTACCCATAACTGGGTTTGTGATCTGCATAGTACTGAATTTCTATTATTTGTGGCTCTGCCCCTCCAGATCCTTCTGGTTTCCCTACACAATATTCTAATGCTGTTCTATCCTGATTATTCCCTTCTGACTTTAAAAGTACATTTTGATTAGCATGGACCAGTTTTATGGTCTAAGGTCAGCACCGAAAACCATACAAGACTAGTTCTAAAACAGCTCATTGAGGTGATCCAGCAGTAACATTCTCACCACCTATTAAATGCCTTTTTTGGCTCTGTTTCAGGCCTCTCTAATATGCTCTTCATCCATTTCCACTGTTTTGTATTACACAAGTCTTCATTGCTACACCAACCCTTCCTCCAGAACAAGGACTGTTCTCCTAAAAGCCCAGGGGCAGCCAACTAAAAGACTGAATTTCTGTTCAAGTGGTAATTTGTCAGTGCTCTCAAGGGCTCTTTTAGATCAGAATTGAATTTTTAAATTTTTACTTAAAAAACCTGCAGAACATACAAATAAAAATGGTGATTAGGTGGTCTGTCAGAAACACTAAAAGGAGGGGTTTGTTTGGGTTTTTGTGGGGGTGAAGGGGCTGGAGTTTGTGGGTTTGCAGCTGTTCAGTAAATCCAGAGAGAGGTCTGGATTATTTATGCCTGGATTATTTAAATTTAAACATAGACCGTGATTTTTTTTATATTCTATTCATCTGGACACCGAATCAGACTTAAAACAACTTGCTCCTTGACCTGTGATTGCTTCTTTCTATATTCTGAATTGTATTTATCCCATTTCCACAAAACAGCAGTCTTTGAGCTTTCTTCCACTAAGAAGGTGATATTTTCTGTGTTCATTCATATTTCCATTAGTAAGCCCTTCACTAGCAATCAAGTACAATATGCACTTACTTTATGGCAAATATTTTTACACTGAAAAAAAGGTCCCATTTCTTCTTGTTCTTTGTTTTAAATTACTTTTAGCTGCTGAGTTTGTAAATATTCTGGTTTCCATGACATGCGTAATTGCTGATCTTAAAAGGATTCCCTTATGGCTTTCTTGAGAACACTTTGGTTTAAGATACTCCATCCATCCCCTCTGTCCCAGTCTTATTATGTGAAATTACCAGTCCACAGCATTTATAATACATAAATACATATGTACCTCATATACAGAACTTAAGAGTCTATTACACGTCCAAAATCAAGACAGGTAAACGTCATTAATTGTTGATTACATTCTCAGATGTTCCTCCGGCATAAATATCTGAGTAATATGGTGCCTCTGATAGTTATGAATGAGAAAAACAAAGGTTTGTATAAATTGAGAAGCTAAAGAATCCCGAACTCTCAACAACATATAAAAGACAATGGAAGTCTTCCTGAAAACCATGGTCCAACAGGAACACAACGTAACTTAACAATCTCAAAATTGAAAGCTCAAAGTCACTATGGTCATTGATAAATCTAAATAACACATGCATATCTGGCATTTTTGGCATTCTAAACTTCGTTTAAATAAGATTTTTTTTCATGTTAATGATATATGATTCCAGTGTTTTCCGCAGAGTTTCATTTCCTTTGACATAAACCATGGGTTATTTATAACCTCTACAAAAGTGTGCAGTAACAGGACTCTCTAAAGCACTGGAAGCAGACCCACAAACAAGCTCAGCCAATACAGACTTGTGTCCCTTTTTTCTCTGCTTTTGGGATCATTTTATCACTTATCATAGTTAAGCAAGACTGTATTACTCTTTTTCTATCAGATACTCTGAGATTCCTAGCTAAGAATCTCATGCCCTGTGTTTCAATCTGAAAATATAACATGTGCCCTGTCAACTAGCAAGCTATAAATATTCATAGATTTAATTTAAATATTTTAAATAGCTATAAGTTTTCAGATTGTTTTGAAAGTAAAGATTTACAGTTAATGTAACAATTATGGCTATTTGGAGCATTGCTATTAAAATTTGAGTAAATTGCATTGCCAATAATAATTATTAATAGAATAGATTCCCAAATCTTAGTCCATGTGGATACAATTGATCTTAATTGGAGGCAGCAATTATTTATAATTTATTAAAAGCATCAAAGTATTGCAGTTCTACTGTCTCATTCACCCGAACTACTCAGGCTAAATGTTATTCCACTCCTTACAAAACAACGATGAGCTTTTGCAAACTTGGAAATAAATTAGAAAAGTCGGAAGCATTGCGGTGTGTGGAAGGACTAAATTCTCATTCCTTCTCAGTCTATGGACTCCTCAAGTAAGAAAAAAATAGCAAGCAATCTGCCCTAAAAGATTGATGATGAGTTGTTTATCTTGGATGCGAGCACTGCATTTTCAGTTGAAGATGAAAAGACATTTGGATCCCATTGGGTTTCTTGTAAGGTCATAAATCCTTTTCTAGGATCCTGCCTGGGTTAA
This sequence comes from Grallaria varia, assembly GCA_013396735.1. NCBI lineage: Eukaryota > Metazoa > Chordata > Aves > Passeriformes > Formicariidae > Grallaria > Grallaria varia. The sequence goes on from VWZG01000878.1 coordinate 646,564, forward strand.
ACCAGTCCTTTTCCAAAAGTATTAGCTAACATACCAAGCATTGCCAAACCCAAGCTCAGCCAATGGCATTCATGGGATTCATTTGCACAGCTAAAATTCTTCATTGAAACTAAAAAAGGTGAAATGGCTATTTAAAGCTTAAACTTTTGCCAGCAGTAAGTTAAGTATAAAGAAAACCACATCTGAGTAGAATAGTATACATGCATTTATGGATGCATGCACACATAATATGCATACACATGCTCAGTCACCATCAAAATAGGAGCCTTAGACTGATAATTATAACTATTTCAAAATCTTGTTGAAATTAATATGCATGTTGGAGTTTTTAAGAGATTTCACCACCTTTAGCCTCTGTCTTATACACCAAAAAAAAAATGACCTTTACTTCCTCATGGGACAATTTAACAGAAATTCAATTAGACCAGTCACTGTTCCATTAACATAAAACTAATGAATTGGCATCTTATGGTCAAATTCTATCACTAAGCCTGCTTTTCTCAGCTATATTTTCCTGTAAACACAGATGCTTAAAGAGGCAAAATGACAAATTATCACCTTATTCTCCCACACGCAAACTTTTAGCATTGACTCTCCTTCTGCTGAGCAACATTGGTCACAGTGGCCTTGCCAGGCACACTCACTTCCAGCATCAGCTTTGGAGTCTTTCCAGGTGGCACTTCAATCCCAGTAAGCATTAACGAGGCTATGACATCACAGTCCCCATCGTCAGCAAGGCCAGGACAGTGCAAGTGTGTGCTTTCCAACAGCTCCATAACCAACCAAAATCCACGCCGGAAGCAGTGGGTAGGAAAGAATTATTATAGCAAGAAATACCTTTATATTATCCTTTTCCACTTGAAACCTTTGTCCTGCAGAAGTGAGTGCTCTAGACACTTGTAAAGGGTTTCCACACATCCAGATTCCCAGCTGGAATCCTACACTAAACTGTACACCTGGAACAGCTGGCCAGATGTGCCACACATGTATTCCAGCTGTGTTAGGAGGATGTAACGTGTCTGAAGCACTGGGGACCCATTGGATCAGCACACATGGCCCCAGTCCTGCTGAGCCAAGGCAAATTATGGTTTGGTAATTCACACTGACTGTTCCATTCATCCCCCATTCTGAACACATTTGAAGGCAACATCAAAAACACTTAAAAGTACTCATCTGAAAATCTTTGCCTCTCTACCTCACTGAGACCTCAGTTTTTATTTTTTTTATTTCTTCTCTCCATGGTCAACAAAATGATTTTAGTTTATTTAGTATTTAATATATATAATAGAAGCAAAGTCACTGGATTATCAAAGTGATGTTTTCAGGAAGGATCTAAGAGGAGAAACAGCCCATATGGGTGGCCAAGGAAGTGGCTGTAATTCAGGCAGGAAGAGCCAAGTGAGAAGCCAATATGAAAATGGAGAAGTCTGGCATGTCCTCCAAGGGGAGTGGACATCTCATTCTGTTCAGGACCTCGACAGTCCAATGCTGTGCACACACTGCCCATACTGACACCAGCTGGGATGTGAGTGTGTTCCACTCACTGACCTCACCACTTAATATTCCTGTGGGAAATCATGGCACTGAGGAAATGCCACGAGATTTTGATTCCAGTTCTATTTCTATTACATTTTGCAGGTGTGAAAATTTGGAAAAAACTCAATTGCAATTTCATAGTCCCTTTCCCAGGATTTTGTGCCTGTATGGTCCGGAAAATAAAGCCCAGCAAATCTCTGTTTCTCAGCAGTGGGGCAACTTCCCAGCAAGACTGTATTTTGTCATCTCCTCTCTTGCTTGGTACCACACAATTGCTGTGGTCCTCTTACACAGTATTAGAGGAATTTTTCTCTAAGAGGTTGTTCCAGGGAAAAGGTTCGAGGGGCTCTAAAATTGAAACTAAGACACTGTTGTAAGCTTAAAGCAACAGTATTTTATTACAGGATGTGGCCAAGTAAATGAGAACCCATGGGAAAGAGAGGGAGAGAGAGAAGGAG
>VWZG01000878.1:648640-658834 GCA_013396735.1 Grallaria varia
GGGTCCCCCTAAAATGGGTCTGGGGGCTTACTTCATCACCCTCCTCCTCACTTTCTCCTCCAAATGCCCTCTAAGGGCCATCAGCCAATGGGGAGAGCCCAATTAATTTTAGTTTATACACCACTGTTCCCTCCAAGGTTGAAGTTCTCGCTTATCAACACTTGTTTTCTCCTACTTGGCAGGAAAAGAATAAATTTCTCACAGATGGCTGGGCCAAACACAGACCGAAAAAACATCAACATCCAGTCCATCCCAAATACAGAGTGGAACATGTTTTCAGTCTTGGGGGGGGGAAAAAAACAAACAAAAAACTACAATCCAAGTTTCCATCAAGATGTCACCAGCCACAAGACTCCTCTGTTTTCATCTTTCCAGCTAGAACCAGAATGGAACAGAAATATTTCTAAGAAACTGTTACCATTGCTTGGGCTGTTAAAAAGCACTCTTCTGTGCAGTTTGTGACCAGCTTTCTTCACAGGATCAAATCAAATAAATTGCATTAATATATCTAACAAAGCAGCATTGGCCTCTCTGAGAAACATGCCTTGCAAGGCTTAAACTTGCAGCAGCTGCTGAACTGCTCCAGCATTAGCTGCTGCCATGCCTAAAACTGGCAGAGATTAAAGACTGTAAAAGAAACTAAAGGAGGTGGTAAAACAGGTTTAGAAATATGAAGCGGTCATATTATTTTTCCCACTCCTGAATTTATTCCAGAATTTGAATAGATTTTTATATTGTGTTGACCCATAAGCAGGCATGAGCCGAGGAAATCATGTAAATTACCTGCAACTGAAAGTGGAAACTATTTAAGCCTTAAGAACACCTTACATGATGTCAGAAACCATCACCGTCTCTGCTGTATGATAATGAGAGTCCAGCTCCAGGGAGTGGCAGGTTTTTATACAGAAGGTGCTTTAATAAGTTATTATATCCCTTCACCCGGGCTTGCTTTATTTTTAGGAATAAAAGGTTTTTTACTGGGGGTAAGGATCATCAGTAATGTTGTTTTGTTCAAAGCTATGTAAAATGCATTTGCCATTATCTGTTTTAATAGGTGAATTCAAAAGGCCAAAGGAAGCAAGTGAAGTGTTTTCAGTCTGTTGATCATTTCAAGACGAACTGGAAAACCGCCTGGATTCAACCTGATGGCAGATGTATTTATTCTCTATTTGCTTGTTCCAACACAGGAAAACAGGAGTTGCTGTGCTGCTTGCATTTCTGCCTGGGGGACAGAGGCTTTCTATTGTAGTTAATGGACCATCTACAAACAGAAAATTAATTTGGCAAGAACTCACTGATGTTGTGGCAATCAAAGGAGCATGGTCCATTTTGAAAGTAATTAATCCAGCCAACAGAGAAATAAAATATCAGTTGTTTGGAGCATGAGAACTTTGACACACAGAAAGCAAGAGAAAAAAAGCCTTTCGAAAAGATTTTAGCTACACAGGGACACCTTAAATTGTGCAAATGCTGCACACAGAAGAGTAGTTAACATTTCCAGTAATGGAGCAAGGCTAAAATTTCAGTGAAATAATATGCACCTAAATTTGTTTAAAGCTGTGCTGCCTAGAAAAGTCCCTTTGCTGTACCTGCCAACACACTCATGTTTCCTGACAAACTGAGGGGTGTGTTTCTCTGAAAGGCCCAACTAATAAACTACAGGAACCATTTGCTTTCTCAGACTCCTACCTGGGGATTTCCTTACTGTTTGTTTGCAGTCACCAACAGCCCAGGGAAGCTTCTGAAAAAGGGCAGGAGCACATTCCCCTTCCCTGTGTACCCATGGCTCCATGGAACAGAGAGATCCTCCATCCCAAGATTTTCAGGCATTTTAAACCCTGGATTCACAACACTGCAGAGAATTTCACGGGCAGTTTCTTACAGAAGGGATGCACATGTTTCTGGCAAAAAATGGATTGCAGAATCCGGCACCAGCCATGCTGATTATGCATCCAGGTCTAGAGGCTGAATTTGTTTAAGTAGTGACTGGACACTACTGGATAATGAGGTGAACAGCAGGACTACTGATGGCTTCCTAGTCTATTCAACAGTGGCATGGTGAAACTTCAGGCAAAATTATCTTCTGTGGAGTTTTCTGAGATCTGTTTCTAAACATCCATCTTGAACACAATTATAAAAATAATTTACCAAAAGGCATGCAATCAGCATACACAGAACTACAGAACATTGAACTGTAAGAGAGAAGAAGTGCATGGATAGCCAACCACCTGAAATTCCTCCTGTTTCCGTCAGGACCTTCAACTCTGGTCTGAACAATAAGCACAGAAAATGGGCTTTATATCCAAAAAACCTTAGGGTTATGTTTTCTCCTATTTCAGTCATCACACACACTCTGAACTCCCTCTACACCGACCCGTTAATTTGGCTGAGAATTAGGTAAAAACAGCACTTAATGAACCCATGGACTCATGGAAGGAAGGAATGAAAGCAGTTTGGCACCTTTCACATGCCATGCTTCAACCTGAGCAAAGTCCCACCTGAGGTCTAGAAACAAATACAATAGTGAAACTGTTGGTATATCTTGGCCTATAACCTCTTCACTCCTGGGAATAATACATCAGCCAATAAGGTCATAATTTCATTTTATAATGTCAAGTTTTGATGGGAAGAACATCTATTTATTGCAAATAGAGCAAAAGTGAAAACTGTCCTCGAAACTTAAATGGGAAACTAACAAAGACATTTTAAAGACTTTTTTTTTCTTTTAGTGTCATGCAGTACTGTAACTTAATATGATCTCTGACCTCTCACAACCAATGCAAAATAATGTCAAAAAAGGAAACTCTTTAGGAAAGAGTTTCATTCCCCAGAGAGAGAGACAGGCTAAAATCAACCTGTTGATCAAGCAGAACATGGATTAACAACTCAGTTTTTCTTTGCTAGACTAGTACATATATTTTGATGAAACTAGTAATTTAGAACTTTTAAAATTAATTTATATTTAAAGACAAGAGCATTTTCCCTCGAGGTAGATGCAGTGAGACACCATGAATTCATCAAGGGGCACACTCTCTGTGCTGCTCACTCTGTCCACTGTAGCATTCTCATTACCCTCTGAAGGCATGCATATCTTCTCTCATTAAAAAAAGTGGCAGAAAATTACATATAACAGTCTAACTTCTAATGAACAACTTGCATCCAGCCAACTGAAGGAAAGAGATTGCAAAGCAACTTCGGGAATAACAACCATTAAATCAACACAACATTGATTCCCCTTTTTGCAATGAAATTCATCACAATTGGATTTATGGCCACATAAGACTCAGTCAATCACTTAACAGGAGGCTACAAACTACTAAAAGATCAGTACTCAGAAGTCAGGACAGGAGAAAATATCTCTGAACTTCCATGTCATGGCCTGGCTACTAAATTTAAACTGTAAGGTGTGAATCAGCACAGGCACAGATGCACAGATTTGGCTTCCACAGGAGCAGAGGAAAACACATTTGCAGAGAGTATATTTGTAAAATAACATGCATAACAGCATGTATCCTAATTGTATAAATCCAAAATAATAGCATCATGAATCTAAGACGATAGTGCACAGTTTACATGATAGATTTCTTCATCATCCAAGTGCCAAAGTGCCTGAAGAAAATGGTGCTGGCATTAAATAAGGATGTATTGCTCTTACTGAGTTGCTAATAGACAAAATGATGAAACGGCAGCTTGTCCAGTTCTAAAACTCACACTTATAAGCCACAATGCTTATAAATGGGAGAAAAACCAAGCATTTCATATATTCTGTGGTTGTCACTTCCAGCAAAAAATGAACATAGGCACTCTGCCTATAGATGCTCAGGTACAGCTCTCACTAAACTGGAGGGGAAAGCTTATGGAGGGACACAGAAATATACATAGATCTATTATTGAGAGATATTTTGGGATGTAGACCCTAAAACAATAAAGTCCTAGTGATGGTAAGTATTTTAGCAGTGCCTGAAGGGTTTACCTGAGAGCATAGTCAAGTTTTGGTAATTAAGTAGCTCTATAAAATGTTGAGCAAAATCTATTATAATTATAAGAGGACTGTCAAGGCTGAAGTGAGGAAAGGGAAGGGAAATCCAAGTTTCCTCTTTCATTTCCCTAAGCAGAACCATGAACCTGTTCGCTTCTGTTACTGCTGCAGAAAAATGCTTGTTTTTCCTGATTTACTTTCTACTCTGCTCCTTAATAGACTGTTAAAATCCCAAAGACAACAGCAAAAAAAAAAACACAAACAAGAACAAAACCAGCAACACCAAACACCAACAAAGCAAACACAAACCTCCCACGAAACCTAAGGCAAAACCAAACTTAAACAAAGCAACCACCTCACAACCCCAAAAAACCCCAAATGAAGTCAGGCATTCCAGAACAGTGTACTTGTGATGGAAGTGAGAAAGGATACACCTGGGAGCTTCATTCAAACTAAAGCCCTGTTCACAAAAAAAAGAGTATTAGAATTATCACTAAATCTAGTAATTGCTTCCATAAGTGCTCTGCTTATTAGAAGTCTTCCTATGAACAACAATGCCAGGTGTAAACCCACGTCTTCAGCCACCCTAGAAATGTCTACAAATACGGTCAAAAAATCCTAGACAGAGCCAAACTGTCAGAAACTTACCCCACTTCAGCTGTACATATTCCCTTGGGAGATAATGTTGATTTTTGAATATTATCTGGACTGAATATAGAGAATGTACATTACAGTGGAGAGGACAGGGTTTATAAATATACGGGGTTTGTTTCTTTACTTTTTGCCTAGCTTTATTTAAATATTAAACCTCCTGGCAAATAAACATTTAATAAATATAAGCTTCTTCATTGAATCTTCCTTACACATATATTGTTTAAACCCACTCTTCTACCCAATTTTACGACAACTTATCCATAAGAATTCTACTCAAAAACATCCAAGCCTAGAAAAATCATTTATTTTGTTAGAAAAATTGGAATTTTAATTTTTTTTTTTAAAGCTATCAGTTTAACTCTGAAAACCTTAAGCTTAGTCTTCTTTCTACAAGAATTTTATCAGGCAAGAAGGGAGGAAATCACCCAAGCATGGTGCCAAGTGAATTAATATTTTTAATTAAAATTTTATCATCTAAAAATTGAGTGCTTATTAATGAATTCAAACATGTTTATTGGATGGATTTTGATTGTGCATGTTTGCTCTTTCTTGGCTGATGAGCAAATGAATCTAATATAAAATTAAAGTCTTCATTATGACTGCAATCCTTTCCCTACTCAGCAGTTTGCTGTTCACAACTTCCTCCAGCGTAGGAACATTTTGGGGAAATCTCATCTAAAGAGGGACAATTTGTATCTCAGAGCTGGCCCAAACAAAGCACCCAATGACTGCTCTCCTTGTAGTGACAGCATCTTGCTGATGGACAGCAGTCTGGACTTCTGTCCTTTCGACAGAGCTTTTAACATCTTCCCATCTAGGTACTAAATGCAATTACAATCTCCAGAATGTACAGATATGGACAGGGTTAATCTTAGAACAGTAATTCTTTTTTTTCTCATTTTTTGATATAAGGTCAAGTCTCTGTTCCTTTAACCTAATATGGAACGAACAGGCGATTCTCTAAAGCCAGCTTCACCATTTCTACTATTCTATCATCTCCATGGCAAAGCAGAAATGTACCAAATGAGCCCCTGCTCACACTGCACTGCCAGAGAAGCTGGTGATGCCACTCCAGGCACAGAGTTCTCATCTCAGAATGAAATAATTGATGGCAGTGGATGCAGAATGAGTTTGTAGACAGAAGCACTCTCTGAACCACAGCAGGTATGGAGGTTTGTTGAAATCTGCTGGACGCAGGGGACAAACTGCAGAGTTTATAAAGATTGGCACGAGTCAGAGTGATATATATATTTGGAAAGAGATTTTTTTTTTCCTTCTTCTTGAAAACCCAAGAGACAGCTTATATCTGGCCAGTGAATGAAGTGGAGACACTCCTGTCCCAGGCATCCTGACACATAACCTGGGGTGAGTTGCAGCAACATCCTTGCAAGTCTCAGAGATGCAGCTCTGGCACTCAGCGAGACCTGAGACTGTCCCTGCTGCCCTGGAGCCCCACACACAAGAGCTGGCAATAACCTGGACCAGTGAGAGCAGCTCCTTTAGTGTATAAGGCTCAAACTTCTTAGATTAACCTAAGAAATAAAATCAGCACTGAAAAGAAGCACATTTCACTTTAATAATAAAAGTAGCATTAGATAACCACACTGTACAATGCAGACAAATGAATTCCTAATGGTCTGTTTTTCAGCCAAGAAGTTCAATATACTGAAATTTAGAAGTTATTTCTTAAATTGTACCCAAAAGAGCCATAACAGCATATCAAAAGAAAAGTTTCTATCCAAAAATCTCATGGATATAAAGAGAAAGTATTTCAGCAAAAGGAAAGCTAGTATATTACTAAACTGCTTTCATTAGCTTTTGTTCTTTGGGCTATATTTGTTTGGGGTTTTTTAAAGTTACCTCTTCATTTTCTGTTATCATTTGAGAAAATTGCTCATTTCACAAGGATGTAAAGTCTTTGTACTCAGTTCTGTGGCAGACACCTACAGATTATTCAATTTCTCCCCCTTTACCCCACATTGCCAAAGAAAGAGTACTAAACTCGAGCTAATTTTTAGGCTTTTTTTTTTTTTTTATAGTATCAACAAATGAACACATATAAACTTCAATTTAATTGGCAATTTCACCACAGAGCAACTAGGAAGGGTGTATTTTCAGGTTTCCATCATTTATGACTTAGAAGCCTCCCAAAGAGTAAGCAGAGGTTGTTTGATATTCCAAGTATTTACCCAGGTCATTAATAGTATTCTGAAGATCAATACCTATGAAATTATAAAACATTTAATTCCTCACTCAACTCGACTGAACCAGTGTTACTGCAATAATTCAGATGCACAACAAAGAGCAGAATATAATCTTATCTCTGGCTCCACAGCTCCAGGTAACTAAATTCTGTACAAAATAAACTCACTACAGATGTTTCTACAAGTTCACAAAATGTCTGGTGATTGTCTTTTTTCTCATAACACCAGTTTTAAGCACCTGAGCCAAATCCCACATAAGTCAATGGAGCTCTTTCTGTTTACATCAATAGACTTGGAGTGAAATTCCATGTCAGATCCTCACTGTTATCTCTGCAAACAAGAACAGAGCTTAGCCAGAAAAAAATTCTTTCTTTCCTCCTGAATTCAGAACAGTGGGAAAACTACACCACCACCGCTGGCAAATTGGGTTTTGTTGGGGTTTTTGGTTGTTTTGGTTTTGTTTTTTTTTGTTCTAATTCCTTCCAACTTTTGTAGTCCAACAGAAAATCCTTGACACCAGAAATCGACTGCGCAGTGAAACCCCAGAAGAAATCAAAACAAGGCAGTGAGCCGTCTCTGAACTCAGCTCAGCTACACAGGGCTGAGCAAGGCAAAGCCTTTTAGAACAATATAAACAGGCGAAGTCCAGAGGATAACACAGGTTAAAAAAAAATATGAAGAAGCACAACAAGCCCTGTGTTCCCTGGGAGCACCTCGCAAAGTAAACGAGAAGTGCTGGGTGGAAATTCTCTCTGCCAACATGATTTAGACTGACAGAATCTTGAGATCTTTGATTCTTGTTTTTTTCTTTTTTAACATCATACATTACTAATAGTTTCCTATTTAGTAACTTTAGACACACAAAATCCAAGAGCGATGCACCAAAACACATAGATAAGACACACACAAACTCCCTCTGAACCCTTGAAATAGTGACTATAAAACCTGCTGTGCTCATGACATATCTACTTTTGTACATATGGAAATCACCTCTCAAACCCCACTTTTTACAAGTATTGTTGCATAAAGAGGCCTCAGATAACTGTGCATCAAACAACCCTCACGCTCAAAACAACCTTGAAATCAGGCCCAGAGCTGGGAAACAGAAAACGATAAAAGGAAAAACAAGCCATGAGAGTAAAACAGGTAGGGGTAAAACACTGTTTTTAAAAATCAACCCAAACTACACCCTCACTGAAGTATGTTTCTTCCTTTACTGATATATCTTGGAATCGTATTACTTCACTTGGCTCTCACTGTTCTATTTTTGCGTTTGCCTTATTCCCTCCCAAAGATTAAATCTTTCCCAAGAAAAACATAGAAACTCTCTCCAAAAATGAAACTTGATGGATGAAAAGGAGAAATGTGATAAGATACTGTATGAGGAGATGAAGTAGGGTTGACAATTTGGGAAACAAAACGTAATCAAGAGAAGTGATGCAGTAGCAGAATCTTAGCTGACTTAAGAGAAGAATATACCATACTTTAAGAAATCATTTTTAGAGGAAAGCAGCAGGTGGTGTCAGCAATTTACTGAGAGTATCCTGTGCTTTTTAATAAGCCAGTGCCTTACCAACAGCAAAATCATTCAGATGAGAACAAATGGTATTGTGGAAAATAAGCCAGACTTGACAGTTTTATATTAAACCAAAAAATAAATAATGCATTAGGAAGAAAAGGGAAATACCAGGCAATGAGGACATTCAATTAATATATTTTATGGTCCACTTATACTATGGTCAAGTCCATAATATTTTATGTGAATTTTTGAGATTGCTTTATAGCTTCCTAGTAAGAAACCCACAGGATTCAATATAACACCTGCAGAAATTTCCAGAAGATTGTCACAGACAATCCCAAAGTCAGCTGAAAAGTCAGGTTTCAGTCAGCTAAAGCTGTGTTTAAGCTAGCTTTGAGCCAGTTTAAGAGACTCTTGAACCACTGTAGTTCCTTAATTTGCACTCCCATGTGGAAGGAATTTCATGTCAAACACAAGAGCCCACAGCTGAAGGACAGACCTTCCCAGTTAAATGAAGAGCCTGACCAGGATGGTGAGCACTAATTGCATGACTGCAAACACCAATGCAGGGAGAGGCAAAGAACACTCCGCAGGTACAGGGTGAAGCTCCCGTTAATCACTTGCTCCGCGCTCTCAATTTATGATGTTGTCTCACCTTCTGTCACTATGTTGCCATAAAAGCTACTCCTTAGACGTGCCTGATGTAAGGCAAAAACTGTCAACATTTTAATGAGTAACAATTAAAAATCACAAGATCAATAGCTATGTTTATCCATCCTATCCTGCTTAGAAATTAATAAACACACCCAGAAGGAAACCGCAGCTCCAGCCACTTGCTCCCCGCGTAGGAACCAGGTGCAGCAGCCCACAGTGACTTGCTATTGATTAACCTTTCAAAACAATTATCACTGAGCAGTTTGGGAAAAGTCTAACAGGTAGGAAATACAAATTGCTTTTTGAGGCATTGGAGAGGATTTGGTCACTTCAAGGCTGTCATCTAGCACTTAAAAGATCAAAATCATCTTAGTATAATAAATAGACTATACATTATACATTTACCTTGCATCTTATGTTTTTTTTTAAGATTAACACAGTGAAATGATATGTTACTATTATCAACTGACCCTCTAGGAAGGCAAAAAAGCCACAGACATGGCCAATGGTTTGGCTGATGCATCTAAGAAACATTACTGGGATTTGTATGTGTCCTTTCATTGGAAAAGCACTTGCTGAATATACAATAGAAAGACATAATGTATATTTACTTATTCCTCAAATAAAGTAAAAGTCAGCACTTTAGCAGGCCTTTTAGGTCTTGGCTGGCTCTCCTTCAGGATATATTGCTGCACATTAGAATGGACTTGCTGAGTTTTCCAAACAAGAGGGGAAATTTCTCATTTGTCCCCAAAGCTCCCCTGATGCACTCACAGTGCTGACTCCAACAGCAAGTGCCAGTAATTTTTCACAGCTCGTCACCTCTTCTCACTGGTTATCACTGCCCGCTATTCTTAAGGCCTCTATCCAAGGGCCCAAAGCAAAGAGAGAGCTGATGGAGAGGCAGGGTGTGGTGAACACCAGAGCTCAGCATGAGGGAGAAACATCAGCAGTCAGAAGAAATACTGACTGCTAAGGAACATGTGACAAATGAAACGAGCAAACGAAACCTTGCCAAAGGCATAAAGAACCATGCAAGGCAGAGGAAAAAGGTGTAAGAAGGGATATTTCAGAGGATTTTACTTGAAGAGAGGTAGCAACACACTTCAGCAATGTAGAATAAAGATTTGCATACTTTTGCTTCCTTTGATGTGCAATATTTTTCTGCTGTTTCATCACAGCTC
>VWZG01000878.1:659030-680164 GCA_013396735.1 Grallaria varia
CTGGTGACTGCTGCCTGTTCAAGGACAGACACATTGGTTACGGAATCAGACCAGTGGATGTTCAGGATAGTGCGGAGGCAGCGCTGATGGAAGTGCTTGAGGAGATGCAGGTGGTGGCGGTAGATGACCCACGATTCAGACCCATATAAAAGAGTGGACAGCACAATGGCTTTATAGACACTAATCTTGGTACTTTTCTTCAGGTGTTTATTGCACCAGACTCTTTTATGGAGTCTTCCAAAGGCACTGTATGCCTTTGCTAACCTGTTGTCTATCTCTTGGTCAATCTTACCATCTGAGGAAATGATGCTTCCCAGATAGGTGAACTGCTGGACTGACTCGAGTTCTGATTCACCTATGGTGATGTGGGGGTGATGGAAGGCTTCCTGAGGTGCAGGTTGGAAGAGAACTTCTGTCTTCTTCAGGCTGACTTCCAGACAATTATGTTAAATATTTTACTCCATTATAAACCTTAACGTATAGCCTCTCCCACATGTGGCTTACGATATGGCTGAGGGGAGTTGCCAGCAAGTTCAGAGGCTACATAGCTTCACTATTTCATTTGTGTTCAGCAAATAGCTGCATTCAAAACCACAAGTATCTGTAAATAATATCTTGCGTTCTCAGGACATTTGCTATGTGACAATATAAGAAGAAAACGAGCTTTGCTAATGTAATTCTGTCTGATAGAAACCTTTTATGGTAATAGATTCTCTCCAATTCTTCCCATAAAATGCTATTCACATGAAATTACTGAAAATATACAACAATACATGTGGTAGGAACAGGTCTCTGCTGACTGAGGAAATAGCTGTAGCGTAATGATTTTAATTATATGTACAATTAATTATGCATATTAACACATAATACAGATGATCACTGTGTAGGAATGAAAAGCAGGCTATTTACTTTAATGATCCTGCTCTAATCTATTACTTTTGCATGGCCCAAATTCAACATGATTTTCACATTTCAACAGGGATTCTTAGGAAACTTTTTTTAAAAACATTTGAGCAGTACAGACAGTTATCACATGTGAAATTTTCCTCTGACAAATTTGAATTAATTTTCTACACATTCTTCACAATCCACCAACAGGAAACAAATTCAAACCTATAAACGTCATGTTCTACTTCCCTGCAAGAATCTATAGCTTTGCTAAGAAAACTTTGTTAGAAACACACCATCCAATGAGTTAATTAACGCAGACTACTGGAAAACTAATGGGAGAAGAGCTTGAGAAGATGGGGAGTAACACTGACAGGGAGAGGTAGCCATGTAAAAATATTCTTCTTTCCCATTAGCCAGCCTAAAGTTGTATCCCCTTTTCTAGGACTGCTCAGAACACAACCACAGCTGCAGTGTGGCTGCTGGGTCCCTTTTGCCACCGTTCTGGATCAGGAAGAAGTAAAGCTCTAGGTAACAATATATAGGAAGAGAGGGGTGTTGTGGTGCCAATGCCACCATCCTACCTCCCTATCAAGTCAGGATCTGCTGTGCCCTGTCACACAAAGCATTTTAATATTCATTTGGAAATCCACAAAAGTTTAGCTTCAATGAGCAGAACTTCTGATACTACGTTATACATTTTCTAGTCTGTTCTAATATTATGTTACATCAAGAAAATCATTAAATTAGAAAATGCCTGTTCACATTTTTGCTCTGAATTGATTCTCTTCAGTAATTTCTAATCTGATGCTTCAGAGATGAAATGAGCCATATTAAATGTCTATACGTGCCTGGTATAGACAAGATGTTTCCAGATGCTCAGATAAACAAACTGAACCCACGGCACTCACAACTGGTACAAGTGCTGCATCTTCACTCTGAAGCACAGAATTTTTTTGTCTGAGGAGGAGAAAAAGGAACTTTTCCAAGGACTTAAACTTCTTAAGTTACCTTTTGCTGATGAAGGTCAGGGTGCTATATTTTGCTGTTCCTTGACCCCAGATTTAAACTCTGTTCTCAAACATACCAGTGTTCAAGTACGGTATGTACAAAAATGACTGCAACTATAAATTCCCTCTAATAATTATATAGTACAGCAAAAATATATTACTGATTTGGAAATTCATCAATGATGTTATTATTTAACCAAAATATATATCTATTTGGAGAGACATATATATAAACAACAAATACGTGTGTGTGTGTGTGTGTGTGTGTGTGTGTGTGTGTGTGTGTGTGTGTGTAAATAGATGACAAAAGAGTCCACACTCATCCATTTGCTTCTTGTGCTGATTTTTAAGGTACTTTCCCAGCAGGATCAGAAAGTACCCAGTGTGAAGAGGGACCATTCTGGACTTGGCACTGTGAAAATCCACTAGTAACAACACGTTAGAAAGTTTGAAAAATATTTCAAATATACTATAAAGCCTCACAAACTCCAAAGTGCATTTTTTCTCACCTCTTTAATACCTTTACATGTCTAATACACAGACATAAAACACACGTGAGTGAAAGTCCCTAAAATATCTGCACCGTGTTAAAAGAAAAACAAAGCCCACACAGATTTGTTCCATGTACGAGAAACAGCTCCATCAAATCACGTTTGCTTTTACTCTTGGTCTAATCTCAAAGCTCAGTGGCTTCACTGGGATTTATGTGCCTTCTACTAAAGCACCCAACACACCAACTACAGGTCCGGGTTACTCATCTCGGCACAAGCAGTTCTAGCCTGAAAAAGGGGGTATAACGCGGATATGTAAGCTCATGGTGAAACAGAATGTTAAACAGCTTTAAAAAGAGAAGTCAACACACACAAGCATATCCAAATTTTCCATTGGCAAGCAGAATAAAATTCAGGGCAGCCTACCACCCTCAGTGGCATTCCCACTAAATCCAGAGAATACATGACAGCACTTATACACAGATCTGGTGATGCCCATTCCCTTGTCACTAATTAACAGGGATTTCTCGGTTTGCCCAGATTTTTGTTTTTACTTGACAAAAGGGTTTTTTTCCTTTCTTTTTTTCCCTTGCTCTTTTAAAATTTTTAATTATCTCTTCCTATACAACAGCATATGGGAGAGCACCAGTTTCAAACATGATTTTTGAAACTTGTGCATTCCTACCAACCAAGAGTGGCAGCTTGGATGTAATCTGCTTCCAAGCTGCGTATCATGGCTGACTCTTCAAATTGAAATCAGTAAATACAGCTAAAATATACAAGCCAATTACTTTTAGGCAAGTTATCAAGCAGATGTAGAAGTAAAATCAAATCAGATAACATGCTGCATCTTAATTACTAGCAATGTTCTCTCTTGCTTATGAGAATCTAAATATTCATTAATTCTGAGCAATTAACAATAATGAAATGAAGGTCTGTGACGCTGAAGTTTGGAATTAGGTATGTCAGAATTCAGTAAAAGATGCATGAATTAACTTCTTCACATTTTCTCTCAAGAACCCTTCATGAGCACTGTGGTGACAAATTATTTACTGTGACTGTATGCGGATCAGGGCACAAAGCCTGCAGAAGCTGCTGAAGCAAACGTGCATTGCAGACACACGGGATGGTGATGGATTCACATCTCGGCACTCCGTGCAGCAGTGGGTGCCACTCAAAGTAAAAGAACTCAACTCTCCATTCCCAGTGGGCTCAGGGTTGTTCATACAGAATCCTGACAAAACGGTTGTGTGGTCTATGCCAAAAAATAGTAGCAAATAAAACAGTTTAGCTGGGAATCCTTTGGCTATACATTCTATTTAAGCCAAACAAGCTTCTGGATCTTATCTACATAAATTCATCCTTACTTGGGTCTGTTTGAATTGTAAAGTATAATCAGTCTTCCAAAAGTATCAGTAAATGCAAATACAAAGAATCTTTTGCACTTTTAAAATGAAGTGCAGTCCAGCCTTTCAAAAGTACGTGTTATGAAGTCATCAGTGACATAACAGATTGTGATTCATCCATATCATAGATTTCCACAACTTGTACTGCATGAAGTAACAAACGCAGGAAAGAGAAACCAGAAGCAAAACACAGAATTTGGTGTACAGCCTTGACCTTCCTCAACCTGCCTTACACAAAGAAATTTAACATTCTTTTAAGTAATCTCTTTTCTAATAAATTAATGTAACTTCATTAAAGACGTTTACTTCCTTATTATATATGTATGTTTACTTCCTTATATATAACCTAAACTAATGACAACCTAAGTATGTGACTATCCAACTTTACCCTTAGAAACATCTCACCTGCAAGAGAACTATTTTTACCCATGTTGATATTAAGAATACAACACTGTTAAAAACCTTAAACTTCTAAATTTCTGCTGGAAATATATTGGGACTGCTTATATAATTTAAGGCTACCAATAAGAGTATTAATGAGAGGTCCCAAAGGAGATGATAGGGAATAATTTCAAACACAGAACACCATGAATAGCCATTTGTTTTCCTAATAATTAGAGGCACCTCTACTTCTACACAAAGACTTATTATGTTATATTCAACTTGAAGGTTTATTAGAAAGTAGGTCACCAAGGGCAAAAGGTTCTGGAGGTACAATTTTTCTCTTAACTCTAAGTGATTTGATATGATCGATGACATGGTTTAATCAAGAAACATTGCAAAACGTTCTTTACAAGTGGTATGTACAGACCACCCTGATTTGGGCCGTTTTTACAGATATAACAAGATGTCACACCTACCAAGTTTATCTCTTAAGTGTTCTAAATAATTAAATCAGATGCCTTTTCATGACCTTCATTTTCTAAATGTCTTAATAAAGATTTAGGTAATACACCAACTGGTTCCAGGTGACTGCAGTTCTTCCACAATCACAAGCTTTTGCTTACTGAGCCAGTCACTCGGTTGCTTCCTCCAGGCAACACACTAAAGCTTCTTCTTGAAATAGCACAAGTTTTATGTTTTCTATTTCCACAATCCCAGGGGAAAATACTGAAGTACAATGCTTTTCTTCTCTGGACATTTTACCACCTTCAGTCTTTATACTCTAACCTCTTTCAGTTTTTATACTCTAACCTCTTTCAGTTTGTATAGTTTCTCTGCACTACTAGCTTTATATTTTTTCATAATTTAAATAGTGAAAGACAGACAGACAGATGTACAGTAACTTTGTAAAGTAATTTTTTGGTACAGTACACCTGCTTAACCATTTTCTGGGTCAGGTCTTTCCGTAACCTGAAAATACAAAATATGTGCCTGTCTGAGCTGACTCTTTGTCACTCTGTATAAATATCACAGAGGGAAATACAGGCCTGCATTTTCCTTCCAAATTAGACTTCTTGAAACAGTTATAAAGTTAAAAAATACATGACAGCTTCTTCAGGACTAACAGTTCAAACATTACAATTTATGCTTCATCAAGGTACTTTACAAATTAATTCATTGAATCAATTATTGATTACTGTTAAGAATAAAACATAAGTTAGACCTTAAATGATTTACTGAACTATTCTTCTGGAATTTTGCTTTGGAAAAGAAATCAGATCAGAATTCTAATCAATTTAGAAACTTTCGGTTATTTCAGTTATGGGAATTGGAATTAAGCACCAGCTAAAATTCTAGAAACAGGACGAGCCAAGCCATGTCTCAAAGTGCAATTTAAAATCCACTAATCAAAGCAAAAACTATAAATTAAGGCACCTCCCTCACTCATTTCACTGGCTAAGGAAAGTCAACACAAACAGAACAGCAATCCATTACATCCTAGAAGAGAGTAGGATGAAGGAAGTGTTTTTATGAGTTGGTCAACAAACCATTCCATATTTATTTGTAGAGACTCCTGACCCTGAGAACATCTCCCTGATATGCTGAAGTGATGAAGATCCGCTGCAGGTTCCACCATCAACCTGCCTGGGACTGCAAAGATCTTGACATGCACAAGCAGCCAAACCAGCTCTGAAACCCATTGGAAGTCCCTGAAGCCACTGGTTTTTGTATACATTTTCCCTTCTTTGGTGCGTGGGATGGATTGGTGTGCTGGGCTCCACAGAGCCCCAGGTGGATGGCTGGCAAAAGGGTTAAACAGGCAATGGATGTCACTCATACAGAAAACTTGAAGTCCCAGAGAAAAATGAAAACCAAAGCAAACTAACTTTGCTCTGCAGGGGTATTTACTTCTCTTCTCTGGCTACTTATCCATATCTGAAACAATACCCTTTCACCTCAGGGCAATGCATTATTGAAGAGAGAGCGCTGGGTGGGTTAAGAGCTATGAGACTGCTTTGGAGGAGGCTGATGGGCTTAAACCTTTTAGAGCCACAAATTTTGGAGCCTACACCACTGGAGATTTACTACAATTTGAAAGCTCACCTTAGAGAGAAACCTGATTCAGTCCTGGAGCGAACCACTCTGACCTGGGAAATTTTGAAAGTTTAGGTCCTTTCTGAAACTGGCAGAAAAGCTGTAGGTCCTGATCCCTACTCCACCCTCCTTGGATTTTTGCAGATGAATATTCACATGGTTCTCAACACCTGTGCAGCGGGCAATACAAACTTCTCAGGGAAAAGATAGTTTAAAAAAATGTATCACTAAATCTTCTATATGAATTAGATATTACTGCTGCATAGGAACATTGCACCTGGCCTAAAAAACACTCCAAGCAAAGCTCCACAAACAGTGATCTCAAATCACCTGCACCAAACACCAAGTGGAAATCAGTGGTCATTGTCTGGCAAAACAGGACTCCCCAAGAACGCCCAAAAACTTTGGACTAAGGTTTTTGCATTTAAAGGAACAATGGTTAGGCAAAAGCATTTTATAAGCAGGTTACAAGCAGACGATATATTAAGCAGATTAAGAACAAACAGGTTTGTGCTAATTCAGAGGGACAGGCACAGAAAAGGCAAAGATGATTAAGCTACACATATATGTACTTTGCCAGGCCAATGTAATCATCAGAAAATATGAGAAAAAGGGTAAATTTCAGTGAGGACATCTTTTCACTACTTAGCTGTAATGAAAACAACAGGTAAAGTATTAAAAAGCCTGAGGAAAGCCTCCTATATTACTGGAAATACTGCAAATCCTATTATCAAAGTCACTCGTGCTCCTGTAACTCAAAGCCTCTTCTGCTCAGACACACTTTTTCAAAAAGAGTAGTAATAAAGGACTTAGAGATAGGCAAAAATAAAAGACCTGAGGGTTTACCAAAATGGAAATAAATGTAACTACAGAACAGAGACATGCCAAAGTGTCTCCTGAATGCTCCTGACTGAGGAATAAAAGTAAATCAAAAAAATGTATTTGCATAGTGTTTCTCTTTTCTTTACCAATTTCTGCTCACCACCAGCTTCCAAATAAGTACCAGTTAGTATCATATAGCAAAAGCTTGAACAGTTTAGGATTTTGATCTTTGGGTTCCTTTTTTTGTTTTGTAACAGTGAAGTCACAAAACAAATCATCACCTCCCCTAACAAGAAACTCATTCCACTGATGGAGTAGGCCTTCTGCAGATACCACTATTTTCATCTGTATTGATTTCATTATAAAACCCTTTTAAAACTGTATCACCGCATCACCTCTCAGTGCACAGACCCAGCAATGTTTCTCAGAGATACCAGTGTGAAATTACAAAATGTGTCCAAGAGAGTATTAAAGGAGGAGTTCAAGTTACCAGAGTTACCAAGATTCTTTTATAGTTATTAAACTATTCTTAAATGGAATTTTTTGTTATCCTTTCCAACTAATCCTCAGTTGGATTTAGACTTTTTCATTACACTGACTTAGTAAGTGATTAAGAAAAACAGGGAGTCAAAAATGTTACTGTAAAAATTTAGTCTTATTTTCACAGGGTTAAGGAGTTAAGACCAAGGTGATCCTTGGCTACCCTTCTGTTCCTCACTTTTCTCCTTGGGAGAATACTAAAACCATTTTACAAGACTCCTCAGAGCTGGTCAGATCAGTTTATATGGCTTACACTTTGCATACACACAAGCTGGTGCACACCCCAGCCACGTGGTGAGTGTTGGTCGAACACCAGGACAGGTTTGGGTGGAGAGCTCTGTAAGGTGTCTGTGCAGATATTCAACACTCAGCTAAGGCTCAGTCCTGGGAACCAGCTCTAGCTGGCCCTGATGGGGCCCAGTGGTTGAACTAGATAGTCCCAGGAGCATCTTTCCAATTAGGAGTTACCTTAATGAGGCAGGAGAAGAGATTGTATCCATTGCCTCATAAAAAAACCCAGGAAACAGGCAGTTTACTGTAAACATCAATTGTTCGCTCCATTCTGAGATGGCACTGTTTGCCTAAAATCTTGTTAAATCACCATTAGGAACGATCCCAAGTCCTACCTCCTAGTTAAAATTTCAGTGATTGAAAACCATCAGTGAATCAAAGCTTAGATTTCTCACATTTGTAGAAGCTGATATGCATTAATATATCTGACAATCAACATTTAGATCATGGAACTGTCAAAGGAGATTGGTATTACTGTGAATATTCATTTTCCTTTCATTCAGTAAAGCAGTAGCTAATGGCTATAGTTACTTAATAACCTTTCTTAAAAATAAGCAGTTTTAATATTATCTAAGGGTCACGTACATCACGCTTCAACCTAGTTTGGATCTTCAGAAGACTTGAAAAAGTCATAGCGTTTATTCTAATTTCTGAATAGTGGACAAATAATTTCTATTTGCTATTAAGAGACTTTAGTACTGAAGAAATATCGCATTCAAAAACTGGTTTGGGAATGCAAGACTTTTCTTTTACCCCACTGAACAAGTACAACATCTTCCTCTCTTGCAAGTTTCACAGCCAAAATAATATCCAGGATCAGCACACCAAATTGCAATGCAGAGTTTCAAGTCATCTCACACAGCATTGCTCTATTCGTGGGCAACATACAGATGTGTGTACAATCATTAAGAACATAGAGAACTGTCCAGACCACCAGCCAGCATAACTCAGGTCACTGCCAGTTTCCTATAATCTTTCATTAACCGCAGAGTTGCCAACATTCATAATCCAGTTCCAAATAAAGTAACAGGAATTACTACAATTCAAGCACAAAAATAATTTCTTAGTCACAAAAATTGGCTTTCTAATACTTGTCTAGAAATAAGATGCTTGTAATTTTTTTTGGTGAAGTCATTGTAAAAGCAAAAAAAAAACCAAAAAAACCATAACCCTGATGTGTGTGTTCTCAGAGCAGAGAAACACAGAATCTCTCTATTCAGTAGATTAAAATCCACAAAACAGCTAAAGAGCCTGTACTTCTTTATTTACCATGTCTTTCTCATTTTCAACCTATCTCCTTCCAAAAGCCTTGGGATAAGAGTTGATCAAAGGAATAATAGCTAAAATATTTCCTTTTTAATGCATTTTTCATACATTTTTGCTTGTACATATATATATTGCTTATGTATATATACATATAAATTTCCGATTCATTTCCATGATCACCTAAAATCTACTCCACACACTACACTCCAGTGAAGCATCAAGCGTGTGAAACAGCAAAAATAAATAGCAATATGGGAAATGGATGTATCTGTACTTATCCGAATGCCAGTACTTCCTACTGATCTGCAAATATAAAGAACAATCTTTACTTCTTGTTCAGCACTGGCTGTCTAAAAATTGCCATGGTAATCCTGAAGCCTTGCAAAAGCTTCAGCCTGGATGCTTATGTGGTAGAAGGCTGTCCATTACATACATTGTATATTACTTGAACTCTAAATACTTAATTCCTGTCCCAAAATAAGACTTGCTAATGCAAGAGGAAAATAGGACGCAGCCCAAGCGACCTATTTTAGAACTACAGTGTATATTGTCTTATTTTCCTCACATCAAAAAAAGTAGATGAGAAGCAACACAATCTAATCTTGACAACGAGACGGATTGGTTCAAAAATATTAACAACGTAAAACCTGCATTACGGTTGCAGCTTTCCACAGCTGAATTCTTTCTCTAGTGACAAGAGCACCACCTATAGACTTACAAAATCATCCTTTCATCATGTTTGCCCTTAAAACAGCGGTTTGGCTTTTTGTCTTGGAAACGGCAAGATGTTTCAGCTGTCACAAGCTGATACTTAACAACCGTGCGGTAATTGTATGGAATTTATATCAGCAGAAGGCCTGGCCCTATTTCCTTAAAACCGGTTAAATGTTTTTTAGTGGATGAGCTCCAGCAAAAAAAGGGTGTCGGCAAATTCTGCCACATCCAGCTTGAAAGGGACTTTCCACATCACTGCCTTCGAATGAAGCCAAACAGCTCGGTGTCACTGACAAACTCACTGAGGGTGTACTCAATCCCACTGTCCCTGTCCCTGACAAACATGTCCAACACGTTGGCCCCGATCCCAACCCCTGAGGGAGTACTCCTTGCCACTGATGTCCACTTGGACACCAAGCCACAACTCTGAGCGTGACCACCCAGTCCCTTCGTTGTCCATCCAATTCAAAGCACTGTCTCCCCAGGCTAGAGACAAGGATGCTGCGTGGGGCAGGGTAAATGCTTTGCACAGGTCCCGGCGCACGGCTCAGACCCTCTTCCCTCATCCACCAACACCACAACCCTGTCACAGGACACTTAATTTGTCAGGCACGATTTGCCCTAAGTGAAGCCACATTGGCTGTCACCAATCACCTCCTATTTTCCATGTGCCTTAGCATAGTTTCCAGGAGCATTTGCTCCCTAAACTTGCCAGGCATTGACGTTGGGGTTGCCTTGCTAAAGCTGCGTTCTGCTGTTGATGGAGATGTGATATAAGAGAATCACCTGCTCTTCCCTTGTAATGGCCGCACAAAGTACTTATTGTGAAGGAGCCTCAACCATTTCCCTTTCTAATTTTCCTGGACCTTTGCTGTCTTTTCCTCATTGAAGGGCTGGTTCGCTCTCGGGTGTGAGGAGCTGAAGTGGCCACTGCTGATATTCTCACCTTCTTGGACAGTCACTCTGAGGTCAACAGTGAGTGGCTGCAGCCAGTGCTTCAGAGAGTGAAAGAGGTGAGCACCACGTCCCCCTCTGGGATGGATGGAGCTGGCCTGTCTTGTGCTCGATATGGCCTGTAGCTGATCACTCTCTACTAATGATATCCACAAGTGCCCAAACGTGTCATGTTCCAGAGCCCTCATAACACTCGGACCATGAGATGAACAAGTTCTGCCCACAAGTTTCTGACTCACAAAACTCCTTTCTCTGCTCAGAACTGGCGTTTGGCCCCACGATCTCTCAGAACATCAGTGAAGCCCAGTTCCATTCCAGTGACCTTGCACTTGACCCCGAGGATCCCCTCGCACAGGTCCAGGCTGAATCCCTGCCAGAGCTGCTTTCAGCCTGAAGTCGTCCAGCAATTCCTGCAGGGTGGGAGTGGGAGCCACGAACACGCTGGGCGCCACTGGGTTGGCTTTAAGGTCCCCTCACCTCACCTGTCGTGCCACCTGCACCTGTCTTTGAGCTGCACTGCGGGGCAGAGCAAATCCATTTCTGGGGAGGGCTCTGCCAGTCCACCAGTTCCACTGCACTGCCCACACAAAGGTCCAGGGCAGCCCTGAGGGACTTGCCAAGGTCGGCACCGACCCTCACCTCATGATAAATAAGTTGATGACAGTGTTGAATGTGTTCTGCTAATACTGGAGAATCCACCAGTACAAGGCAGCTCACTTTCCCTAAAATGCCAGCCTTTTCCCTTTATAAAAGCAAATACAGACTCTTCTATTTCTACAAAACATATCCAGACACTGTATGGTTATAAAAGTTAAATTTCGATTAAACAAGGATGGTGAATTAAGGAGGAAAAAAAAAATCTCAAGCAAATTGCTTTTCCAATAATCTAATGGACACACGTTAATGACTGACTTATTCCTAATTACTGCAGTAATTTTCTACTTTGGAAAAAGGTTAAACTAAACCAGAACAGAGCACTCTTCAGAAAAATTATTCTATGTGGTTATTTGTAAAAAGCCCTATTTTGAAAGAGTCACAATTAGCACCAGGCCTGGGCAAGTTCAGTTTAATTTTTTCCCTATTTGCAAGGAGTTTGTAGCATCTGTTGCAACACTTTACATTTATGTCTAAGCCCAGTAACAGAGCATGAAGTTTCCCCATTTCAGCTACATGACATGATATGAGGCAAAACTCTCAGATCTTTTGTCTTTTTCCTGTCAAAATAATGTGGTCTTAACATCAAAAAAGCCTGATGCCTTTCTTAGCTAGTAAGAAATAACACATGGAAAATCCTCTAGTGTTTTTCTTGATTTAAAAGAGGAAATTTAAAAAAACCACTGGATTTGCTCAATTTTTTTCTCATCAGTCAGCTGAGTAATCTCATTAAGAACAATCAGACTCCTTATGTGCAAATTTTAGGCAAAGAGATTGGCAAAGCTACAGCAATTATCACTACAGTTATCTTAAGTGATTAACAAAATACATTATTTAGTGCACCCAGGTTCGACTTCGCAGCAACGCTAACCCAGTTTCCCTGGTTTATTCCACTAGGACAAAAAGGTTCAGTGTTCCTCGTACTCTGAACAAGTGCCTTTAAGTCACTTAATGTTCGTTCATTGCTGTTGGAGACTGCACATGACCAAGCAAAGGAACCGTCCTGAGCTGCAGAGCCCTCTTTAGAGCTCGTGGCTCAATTAGAAAGTAGCTGGCCAAGGAAACCTGGGAAAACTGGCTGGCTCCTAAGGGATCTAATAGCAATATTTAATATTATAGATGGTTCATCCTGTTATTGGGAAATCACGAGGAACACTTAGAAAATATTAATAAAAAGTATTTTCATTTTCACACACTGCTGTGAACAAAATTCAGGGGTTCCACCACAAACAAATCTTCAAGATCAGGACTGTGTTTCACCCAGGAGCATCTCGAGAGGCTTTTGCAAATGAATGGGTGTTGAAATTTGGTCACTGCTGAAGAGTTTGGAGACCCTGATCCCACTAAGTGGAAACTGCAGAAGAGTGAAAGAAAACGAGAGTTGCTGTCATACATGCAAGTCCCTACTCGTGGTCATGTAATTTTTTTATGAAAGACCAAACACTTCAGACATCATTAACCAGACCAACAAAAAAAAAAACAAAGATCTTTTGGCCTACTTGACAATATCAGCACACCAGGTAAATGTCCAAGGACTCGCAAGTCCAAAGTCATTTTTAAAGGAAATAAAAGAGTAGCTTTGCAGATAATTTCAAAGCTGCTCCACCTTCTGAGAAAGGGAGTTGATAATATCAGTGGCAAATTTGGAAGGAGCAATGACCTCTCAGGTATGCATAGACACCTCATCACAGCAACTAAGGGCTTATACAATAGAACCAGGAAGGTTTGAAAGTTGACAACCAGGAAGCTGGATGGCAGCTGATGTAGATAAAATGACTGGTTTGAAAAGTCACCCTTGCAGCAACAACCCTGCCAGAGATGAGTGGGAAAGCATGAATTTGTCAAAGGCAGAACTACAGAGTTATGAAATGCTGGGATTCTGACTGAGAGTATCAATTACATGAATTGATGGGTCACGGTATGTCACAGAGATGGTTATGCACGAAGAACGTGAAAGACCTACAGATGGCCTGAAGGTGACATGTCAGGCAAGTTCCTGTCAAAGAGCCATGAGTCCTACATTGAATAGATAGGATTCCTCACAGCTGTTGCTTCACCCATGTGCCCTGTGAAAATCCAGGGAATTCAAACAGTTCCCATATGATATCGTATTAGACTTTCAACTGATCTAATATAATTTCTTATTAAACTGCAATTTAATGTTTCAGGCTGTTTTAGTAACTTAAGGACTTAACTACACTACTAAATTTCAGTACTGGAGGATTCACAACAAGAGGCCACTGGAGAATGCATAAAGATTACAGTTCTAAGAAAACACCAGTTTTCTGATTTGTTCAAATTAATTAGCAATAAGTTTTATTATAAATCTATGCAATCAACACTAAATTTGTGAAAATAATTGCCTGGCAGAGAGAATGACTGTCAAATGAGAGCTCAACAAGGAAGATTCAGAAGCAATGTCAGAAGATAATAGCTCTAATGTCTCCTACAACCAGAAAAACCAGGGTGGAAGAAAGGTTTTTAATTACTTTACTCATTTATAAGGTAGACATTTTTGAGGACAAAAAAATACCATGAGAGGCAAACCGTCACACTCTCACATTTAATTCCACCCCATCCCATTTATATTGGGTATTGTTTCTGTAACTGTTGGAAGAAAATGCCATTTTTCCAGCCTAAGCAGGAGAAACACTTTCCTTCCCTAAGCCAGGCTCGCACTGAAGACAGCTATTAGATTTCCTTTTGATGGATTTTTCTCATTTATTTAATCCACCAAGGGTTAGCAGGGTAGTTGCAGGAAGTACATTTGGCAACAATCGAGTTGTGATTATCACAATCATGACTTTCTGCTTTTGCCTGCTCAGGCAGCAAACAAAAGATATTGGATCTGGACCATTGCGCAGCAGGACCCTGAAAACACCGCAAGAGGTGTGTGCACTTATATTCATCAGGATTTTTTTTAAAAAGATGATGAAATTTCTTTTTGAGACAATGTCATGGACATGATCTGATTTTTGGTACAAATGGAAATAAATTGCCAGCAATATCAGAAGTAAGAAAGCGCACACCGTTCAATGTCATTTCCAAATCAATGAAAAGCATTTCAAGTTTTCTAACTGTCAAGGTTTTTCTTTATTACTTGTCACTAAACTTATATAAATATATATATATAAAGAAAAAATGTATTTTATATTTTATCTCTTGTCACCATATTAAATGTATATTTATCACTTCTCACATATGCATTTTTAAATATATATAAGTCAGATCTGTAATTTAAGGACACTGTGACTCTGGATTTTCTTCTGAATTTTGTGAAATTATTGGTGTGAAAAATTCCCCTATTCTCTCTCAGTTCTAAATAGTCCTTTTCAGAATCTAGTAGATAGTTCCAGGTAGTGGAAGTTGCTGTTTGGAACGTGATGTTAAACCCAAGCAGGCAGAATTCTGAATAGAGATTAAGCAAAAGCCTCTCATTTTCAGAGGAGAAACAAGAACACGGTAGAAAAATGGACACAACCCTGTTGATAAACATACTGCAATTATTTCAGAAAGATTTGTACTTCTCTAAATCAGACTGGGGTTTGAGCATCCTCATGGCCCGAGCTGTCCAGGATTCCTTGCAAAGTAGAGCCTTGCTGGAGTTGTTGTTAGATTCATCTGACCTAATTTGAAATTAATTCCCTCCAAAAGCCTATCCAGACAGGTAACTCCAGAAAAACTTAAGAAAAATCCCACCATCCCACGGCCATTTTGCCAAAGTTACTAAGCTTTTCATGCAGAAGTGCTAAAGTTTTGGACAGGCATAACACCATTATAAGACAGATACAACAATAAGTGCTACAATACAATTTGGAACAATTGAGGAAGAAAAAAAAAATCTATTTTACACTAGACTGGCCAGGATATTTAACAAAGAATTCTATGTAGCACAACTCAGAGTGCTATAAAATTGAAGTCAAATTAAATAATGCCTCTGTGCTTCAAGTAACAAAAAAACCAGTTTTAGAATTCCATTTGTCAGGCAAAGTAATCAACAGTGGAATGTGAAATGCATAAAGACTATAAGAATAGAATGAATTTACAATTTAGAGCAGGTTTTTCCATCCTGGATGGCATAAACAAGTAACTAGTTAGCAATTTTTGTTCAAATGAAGTAAATCAGCATTTTTTCTTTGCTTGGTTTAAATCAGGAAAAAAGCTAAAATAATAGGTAAAGTACCTCTTGAAGCTTGAAAACTTAATTATTCTGAAACATGTTCAGGCTTCAGAGAACAACAAGAACAAACCCAAGAGAATGTCAGCAGATTCCAAAGAGAGGTTTTGATTGTTGGGTGGGGGTTTTTTAGGCCAGGGAGCTTTTATAAGCCTTTTTAGAATGAAGTCAGTCCAGAAAACTGAGATCACATCCAAGCTCTGGCCACAACGTGCAAAGTTGTGTTCAACCTAATCTTGAAATGCCATTCGAGTCAGCTTTACCTTTCAAGCGCTGTTTCTAATCATTCTGAATATGTACATAGTAAAACGGTGTCATAAACAATAAAAGTGGGTTTTATTATGACTATTTCAGCTGAAAGCATTTTAAATTAAACCCCTGGCTTCAAGAGTATTTGCAAACCAAAAAAATCAGCTAGCAGGACTGAGCTGTAAAACACAATACTGGCTGAAGTGATTATTAAAATAAAGCACTGCACCAGAGCATCTTATCTATGGCTGCAGAATAATTGCTTATCCAAACCAGATATTTTCCTCCTAATACTTGTAGACACTGTACAAAGGATGCAAGTAAATTGGGAAAAGCAGTGAATCCAGGCAGACTGACATGGGCATGGGTGGGTGTATTCCAAGAGCAGATAAGCATGCCCCTTCCAACCCACAGCCCCTTCTCAGGACTCAGACACAGCGCACAGAAAGTCACTGCCCTAAATAAAAAGGAAAAGGAATAGCTTTTAAATTTAGCTGGAAACTTGTCTGAGCAGTATTTGTTCCCATGTGATTATCCAATCTCCACTGGAGATTACTTACTGGCAATGAATAGAAACATGAGAGTAAATAAAGTCAGTTTTACCTTTTTTCTTTTTTTTCTTTTTTTTTTTTTTAAAAATCCAACATGTTCAGACATTCAGCTTTTCCATTGCTCCTGTCGGTGTAGCTGAGGGAGCTACAGAGATTCTCTGATGAAAATGTTTATTAAATATCTCTACAAAAACATGTGACATCAGATCTGTCTAGTGCTGTATTATATATAAATTTTATAGCACAAGGACTACAATAAATAGTCTGTACCCCTGCCGAGGTTTATCAGCAGAGAGATGCTCCTGGCTCAATAAAAATAGTTCATTTTCTAATTGTGTAAGAAGCATGAATATGTTTACTATTATACAAGGACTTTTTCTGTTTGTTTTTAAATAATTCTAAACAAGTTTACTTATCAAAAGAAATTATGGTCCTGAAGGGTACATAACGTCCATTTGCCCACCAGCTTTGTATTCATTAGACTTCAGCTAAATCGATACCATGACCATTGTGTATCCCTGATAATTGTGGGGTACTGAAACAGCAGAGATTTTATTACACTAAGCATGTTATAGACAAATAAGTCATATGTTTGCCAAAAAAAAAAACCAAAAAAAAACCAAACAAAAAAAACAGGAATAATTTATAATTTTTATATTTAATGCATAAGGAAATCTCAGGCTGATAAAACTTTTTGAGCTACCCTAAAAAATACATACTATAAAACATCCTAGTAACAGTAAGGAAAGGTGCACAGACTCTTGAACAACAATACAAGACTGTGATGCAAATGCGTTTAAAAAAATAATTTAAACTAAACAACCACATACAAAATATGGCAATTCAGTTAAATTGATGTAACTGCCCATTTCATCCTTTTGCTGCCAGCTAGAAAACAAATCTGTAACACACGTTTAAGCAGCAGGCACCAAAGCCTGTGTGTGTGTGTTTGACTAGCCCTAGGAACGTGCACAATTCCAGGCTGTGCCCAGAGGTGAGAGGTAAATGCACTTCCCTCCTGAGGTACACCTGAGGAAATATTCCACTGCCCTAAAAACATGTGGAATTTACATGGGCATTAGTGGAGGCATCGCTCCATCCTACTTTGGATCCTCCTTGCTAGGAGCGATTTCCCGTCAGGCTGCCAAGGATGAGCTCAGTGTCAGCTCTGGTTCAAAAGCTGAGAGCTGCCTAAGGAGAGAATTTCCCCTGGGTCAAGAGAAGTCTCACCTCCATCCTACAGATGTTATACAGGAGAAAGGAAACTCAATTCCCTGGTTTACTTCGGCTTTCTTCCTTGACTTTTGTTATGATGTTTAAGGAAAGGAAAAGAAAGCTGCTTGGGCAATTAAGATGAAAAAACAACTTTAAAAGGGAGCGTGTGGAATGAAGCCACCAAGTCAGTGGCCTGAAGTCCTATCCAAGACAGTGACTTTGTCTTGCAAAAGCTGTACAGAAATGCCATCGCCTTGGACATTTGCAATTTAAATTGAGGGAAGAGAAAGAAGATCGGGTTAGGAATTCAAATATATGTGCACAATGGATGAAAGGTTTCACTTCACCTCGGGAGCTGCGCACCTGATAGAAGTTCTGTGACTCTGGGGAGTGCAAGACTGGAACCCCCCAGCTCAGCAGGAGATGCTACGAAGGTCCCTGGGCGTGATGAGCACACACACAGCACCAACACTGCAGGTCACTTCAAACTCATTTGCCTCCTCAAAGTGCCGTGGGTCTCAGTAAAAAAAGCAAAACTCATCATGGCAGGGCGACAGCTTTTTCATTAACTCAGTGGGGAATGGAAATTTTCTGGAAATTTGAAAATTCTTTCCAGCTCTGGAATGTTTGGGCACAGCCCCAGTGTAAGACCATCCGCTCTGCAAAGTCACCTGACTAAAGCCCCAGCCTCCAGCAAGGGAGGTACAGCTCAGCTATGATGGTTTTTCTGTAACCGTCTTCATAACATAACGGTTAATTAAGAACAAGTTATGTTGCCTGCTGTTAAAAAAATGGATAACAAGTATATACAGTAACTGCTTTAGATTTCAGAGTTGTTCTTGAGAGAAAAGCAAAGCTGTACCACATAAAACACTGCCCCAGAAAAACCTTACAAGGTAGTTTTAATGAATGTTTCATGGTTCAATGGGCTATTGTATTAGGTCATTCTCCTGATGAAGCAATGTTCCAATCTCATTATATTTATTCAGAAAGGAATAAGCTACTAGTGTTATTGGATTTCTTATAATTAGTTAAAAAGCAATTTATTGGAATTCCTTTTGCTCATATGATTTTTTTTAAAAAGAAGAAAAGTTGTGGCAAGTAATATTGTGCTGTCTTTAAGTAAAATATAGTGCACACAACCACCATTCCCTGCTATCCTACAGCTGGCAAGTGCTTTAAGCTTTAGAGCAAGTCAGTGACTTTCTATGATATCCTTTACCCCTCCTGTCATCTCGATTTTCCCAAACAGCAAACCTGAGAATGTGCTCTAATGGCCTGAAAGCTCTGAAGGAAAAACATCAGGCGGTTCGTATAGCTGATGGTAATTAATAGAAAGTGAGTCAGTGCCTTTGTATAGGGGATAAAGTAAAAGCTCCATCAAAATAACCAGTCTCAATCCCAACACTCTGTTTCCGACAGAAATTAATTTTGTGAGCTGTGGGAGTTTGAAACAAACATGTGAGGGCTACAAAGACCTAATGCCATCATCTCAGCATGGAGAGAGATTGAAAGGTACTTTCAGAGTAAGGGTTACAGTCTCTGGGTATGGACAACATTTTTCCCCTGTGATCTTTATGAAAAAAAAGAGTAGCATAAATTGTACCAAATGTCTTCACAGCTGGAACATCTGTGACCAAGAGCTTGGTACAAATTTATAATCTTACATGACCATATGAATCTGACCATAATTGACAGACAAGGCTGCAATGACAAAGCTCTATCGATTTTCACTGGGACCAGAACTTCTCAGGCTTGAAGTACTAAATTGTATTAAAAGAGCATTCACAGAGGAAAAGTTTTCTTACGTTTTATAATCTACACCTGATTTTTCAAATGAGCCCAAGGGCAGCCTGCACAAGTTGATATAAAGGCATCTGATGAAGGGCACTAAACACACAGAACTTCGTTAAGATCCTGCTCCAAAATAGCTGGAGTCTGGAAAAAAACTTAAAAAATACCAAATATGCTTATCCTGCTGCCGTGTAGAAATCTGCTTGTGTGCACTGCTACAAATGAGCTCCTTGAACGCCATAGAGTTCTCTGAAGTGCCTGTTTCACATGAGATACAATCTAAGTAATTACAAGTCCTTGTAAGTAGGTGATAAAGCAGCATGTCCATAGAACAATAAACACTATTTGATATGGCTATAGCTTTTCATTCGGCACACTGAGGGTACTTAAAGTCTTAGGGTGAAGCATGAACTATATTATCCAAAGTAAACAGCATGGAAATACAATAGATAGGAGCCAAAACTTCTCAGACTTTAAAAACCGCTCCTCCCCACACACATTCAGGTTTTCTCTAGACTCAAGATTATTCTGGTATCGCTTCCTGGCAACTTATTCCATCTTTATACCTGCCAGAATTTTTCATTCCCTCTGAAATATGTTTTCCAGAAAAAAATATTTCTTCAAAACATTTCAGAGACATACTTTATAAGAAAAATAACAGGTTTACTGTGGAATTCACAAGCATTTGCATAACTACAAACCTCTTTCAGCTGTGATCAAGACACCTGTACTCATACATTTCAAAAGTTAAAAGTCTTTGATATACTGGGTAAATGCTTTTTAAAAAAAAAAAAAGAAAATCCTGCTGTCATAAGACTGGTAGATGAATCTTTGTTTGCATGGCTTTTTTTTTTGCTTTGGGTTTCTTGTCTTTGTATTGTAGTTCCACAAGAGATTCAGGGAACGCACTGAAATACTACAGAGATGCAAAGGGACCTGCCTTCCCTGTGTCTTGGATTCCTACCTCTAGTTCACACTCTGATAAACAGTTTTGAAGAAAAGAATTTTTTTTTAATATTTCTCAGTGCTTCTTGGCAACAACCCAGCTAAATTCTGATATGAAACCAAAATTTTTAAACTGGCCTGGATTTATGTCCAAAAGAAACAACGGCACAAATATGGGGAAGGGTGAAAAGCCTTGTACCAAAGCAGCTGTGTTTTCACAGTGCCCAGATGAAGGAAGGCACACAAATATTTTCAAAAAGACTGAATGTGAGATGCAAGTACTTGCAGATGGCAGAAGTTTTGATTTTCTCACTTTTATTCTTGCTCATCGACCTCCTGACACCACATCAGTCTTCAAATGAACTATTGCTTCTCACAGAATAACCACTCTAGGGAAACTATTTTGCAATATATCACATGATTTTTTCTAAAGAGTCTGTAAAGCAGTATCAGTTATCTACTATATTACATTCATTTATTTAAATTTTTATTCATCATGGCTAGGCGTCACGAACAAAGATTTGGGAAGGGCTCTCCCCACGCTTGCTGCAAGCGCTGGTGGCTAAAGAGGCCGATGCGAGATGGGCAAGTCCGGTTGCAAAAGGCACAGCAGAAAGTCTCCATGGGCGGTGTTGGCGAGGCACGGTTCTGTCTGCGTTGTCTTTTCTCCTCCAGACTGATCCTGCGTG
>VWZG01000878.1:680777-807875 GCA_013396735.1 Grallaria varia
ATTGAGGCCATGCTGCTGAGAACGCAGCTGCGCTGGGCAGGGCAATTGTTATTAATGCAAAAATATTTATGAACAAAAGCTGTTCCCCTTCATTTCCCTGTGCCTTCCAAACCTGATGAGAGCTATACAACTAAGCATGGGAATGCTCCCCTTCAGTGCACCCTGACAAGTCAGATGTCATGGCCCCGTCCTCAAACAGGGGATGAGAACACGATAAAATTCAGAGTAGGGCAAGCAGTTTAACTCCAGCTATTGAGCAGCTCCCTTAAAAGAAAGGGTTCAGATGAGGGCACTTCAGTTTGGAGAAGAGCTGGGTGAAGGAAAGCTAAGAAGCAGGCAGCTGTGAATGCAGGCACTGCACGGGGAAGGTGAACGGGAAGCAATTATTCACCCTGTTCTAGACCAGAACATGGAAACCTCTAACTAAACCAGCAGGATGAAGATAGAAAATGAACCAAGATTTTTCACAATGTGCACCGGGGAGGGACCTTTGGACTACCTTAGTTACCCAAGTGCACAATTATGGACTCTTCCACAGCCTAAAGGATAAAGTGGAAATGACCTTCACTTGATTTAGGACACCCTTGCAGCTTCATTGTGTTCAGAGACACACTCACCACACAGGTAAAAACCACCAGAAAGCCACACACATCACACCACGGAACAACTAATTTCATCTTAATCCATTTTAGTTCCTTTGCAATGACTCCAACAGAAGTATGCCAGTATGGTGAGGTTTTTTTCCTGATGTACCTAATCTTTCTTGAAATTAAATGTACTCTCAAATCATTTAGCAGAAGGGTTGTTAATTATGGCTTCTACCACTGTTCAAAAAAAAAATAAAATTGTTTCAAGCATTTCATTAAAGATCACTGAAGCAAAGTCCTCTTCAAGTGAAGTAGAAACTAGTGAAAGTTATTTGATCACAGATATGAATAATTATGGGTACATCTGCTGCTGACTCAGCCATGGTGGCACAGGCTGGCTGCACTGTTAGCGAGCAGTGCTCTGCTGCATTGGCTTTGCAGGGACCACAACAACTGCAGCTCACAGCGCTCAGGGAGAAGGGCCTCGGGCTTCTGCTTCTCTCCCCCAGGAGATCACTCACCCCTAAAGCCAACCAGCACCACAACTCTGCTGAACGGGTGGCCCAGGAACTGTCAGATACACGTGGGTGCTTGACCTCATCACACGCATCCCATACATTTCCAGGCTGCTACAATCAAACAGGGCTAGTTTTTAAAATTTGCTTAATATTGCGAATTTGTGGTTTACCCACATGAGCAAAAGGAGGAATATCAACCGCTCCCTGACAGTTCAGTATGCTCCTGTACTGATTCAGCTCACATACAGCCCTGCCACTCACCCAGGGAATGCAGGGATTAGGCAGCTTTCCAGCAAACAGTCCTTAAAACAGTTCATAAAAATTCCATTTGGAAAAACTTTATTTCTTGCTCGTGAATTTGATAAGATATTGCAATAATTGCTTAGGGATATATTTGCAGTCCACCATGAGAGTTACGTTCCATTTGCACAAACACTATTACTGCATTTGCAGTTTAAAATACCATAAAGCAGTTCTCGTGTATGTACGAGATGCAATTAATTTGGGTGCTGCTTTGTATAAACGCACACTTTAAAAATTCTTAAAACATGCAGTGGAAAAGATGAAAATGTCCATAAAACAGTCCACCAAAGGCAACTTCCCAAGTAGGAACCTGTTGGCATTATCTGAATCAGAACTTGCCCCAACCAAAAGCTGCTGTTGGTAATGGAGAGAACACCATCAGAATCCATATATTCTTTTGACATTCCACCCTCAGTAACACCCTAAGTGCAAAGCTTCTAGAAATAACCAGAAACAGTCCAGCTTATACATTACAAGGATATCAAAGAAATCCTAAATTTTAGGCACAGTAATTCTTAAACTTAGTGCATCAGTTTGTTATCCACAAATGGAAAGCACTTAGCTTGTTTTAACAGCATCCCATAAAAGATAACATTCAATTGCAACATTTATTGTCTAAAAGCAGCTTGGTCAAAATAAAAATAAAACTCAATAATTATGATCTTTTTTTATGATAATAGCTGTTACTTATTAAGCAATAAACTCTTGATCTTGCTTATATTTATTCCTAAAAAAAGCAATGTAAAACAAACCTCAATGCAACCTCATGTGTTCAACCTCCAATTTCCCTTTATTTTGGGAAAAGGCTTTATAACTACTTCATTGAAGGCTCTTTAAAAAACTAAATGCATCTTTCTAGTTTAATAGAGTAATAAACTGCATTCAAGAATATCAAATGAAAAGGAAAATGAGTTGTCATGATAAAGTGCTACTGAAAGCTTTAGTACAAACTGCATGAGAAGTTAAAAGAAAACCAGGAAGAATAATTTCGTTGCTTTT
Source organism: Grallaria varia (assembly GCA_013396735.1). Lineage (NCBI taxonomy): Eukaryota > Metazoa > Chordata > Aves > Passeriformes > Formicariidae > Grallaria > Grallaria varia. Next base: position 683,185 of record VWZG01000878.1, read on the forward strand.
GCTTTGACCACAGCCTTAACATTTAGGACATGTAAACCACCACTACTATGTCTTTTACAGCTGGATCCAACTAGCCCTTGCAGAAATGTCAAAAATCTCAATGATCCCGAATGGTCTTTGCACATGCACTGATCCCTCCTCACTACATCAGGTGAACCTGGTAGCCCATAATATTTTACATGCTACATAATGACTATAACTCAGAACCTTGCAATCCAGAGTCCTAAGATAAATGAACATGACAAAATTATTCAACCTCCCTTTTCTAAGGGCAAATGCAAAGCAGTTTGCAGCTCGCTGTAGTTTTGAACACTCCAAGTGCTGATAGTTTGCAAGATGATAACACTCCTTTATGTCGAACATTAGCAGAGGAGCGGAGTCTATTTCAAATTAATTGTTCTAAACACCTAATAAAGTAATTATGCTGGGTAAACTACACTACACATACAATTACACAAACTATTGCATTATAAGGCACCAGACTGAAACAATTAGCAGTTTTACTGCTACTCCAATGCTACTCCAGCTGATCCGTTTGGATGAGATCACTGTGGCCCTCCTCCCATCGCAGCCAGGCTCTGCCCAAGGCACAAAAATTCCAGTTGGGCCATGCCAGGGATCCTATTAACCATTTTGTAAAGCAACAGGTAAGAAGGGAGACACAGGAATTTTCAGTTTGTATCTCCTTTCAATGGAAAGAAGTTTTGTGTGCTTCAAAAAATAAACTCACTTTCCATGACATCATTCAACTTGAATGCTGATGGCTTTCCTTAACACAGCTACCGTGTACATGAGTGTATAACTTAACTTGTCCTTTCACAGAAGCAGCTCCCAGCTGTAGATATTTTTCTGTACTGTTTTCTGACTCGAAAATCCTTTTTCATTTTCATGCCATTTCCATGGTTCAATTCTTCAGTGCTGTTAAGTGAAGTGCCCCCTCAGTCCTGTGAAGCTGCACTGAGTTACAGCAGCCAAGAATCTGGGCAGTTCCCACTATTTACAGCTTTTCCCCTCCTTATTCGTGATTAGATTTTTAAAACATCGTATTTGAATTCACTAACAATTCAAGCTCTTTTCTGTAATATATAAATAGGTAAAAAGCCAGGTCAAGCTCACTAGAGAGGGTTTGACACACTGCAGGAGGACTAGAATTCAGCCTAGGTTTCATTTCCTGTTTGGCTGTTTTTAAAAGATAAGGAATTTGAAAAATGATACTTCTGTTTAGGGATTCTTACTATGGACCTTGCAGGACACTGTAACCACAGAGGAGTGGACTTGTATTAAACAGCCCAAACCTGCCAATGTAGCAAAGCATTCCAGCACTAATTCACAGAACTCACATTTGGCCTCTGGAGTGCAACAGAGTGATGAGAGCACGAAAATGCAGCATTACCAACTGCATCACAGAAAAGAGTAAATACAACCCAGCTCTTCCTGTTTCCTTGGCAAGATCACAAGCAATGAGACAGTGAAAGCAAGTCATTACAGAGATGCAACCCATTTTCCTCCAGGTGGGACATCTGCTGATTCCAGCAGGCTTCAGTTTAGACCTGAAGGCATGGTTTTTACACCGTTTTGATTAGACAGATTCCATCTGATATTCTACTTCAAATGGAAAAATAGAGGGCAAGCAGGGTAAATATAGGTAAAAATTAAAATTAATAATGCTTACACCGTATCTTCAGATATCCCCCAAGGTGACAGAGAACAGCGCCAATAAAAAACACCTTTGCAGCCACAGAGCCTGGATGGACTGTCCCAGTTGGTTGATGCACTCCACTAAAGCAGAGATGACATGAAAGGTTTAGCAATACAGCATTTAAAATTCAAGCCACAGGAGCTCTTTCACCAGAGCTCCATCCAGCTTTGGGAATAGACCCTCTGTTTGTATCATCAATTTCTTCCTTTTCCAATAGAGTTGCCAAGTGGCAGCATCACTGAATAAACAGAACTGTAACACAAATCAGCTTGACCGAAAGAGCTTTCAAACTGAACCATGAGAAACACCAAACAAAAAGCCAAGGGCAGCTTTCTCAGCACTCTGGTTGTGGCAATCAGACCTGCAATTATTCATTTGAAGTGTTCCCTCTGCGATCTGAGTTTGCTTATGTACATTGGAATATATATATATATATATATACACACACACATAGCAAAATGATAATTCAGCTCCACAGACTGAATCACAGAAAACCTGTATTGGAGCTCTCTGAGAGGACTTTCACCTTAGGCACCACCTTTAGTTCTTTGGCTTTCCTCACTTAACCTTCATTCTTGGCCTTGTCTCCCAGCTTTCCATCACCAGTTGTGATAGGGAGACATACTAACCAATCCAAATAACCACATGTGCTATATATTTCTTTAAAGATGAGATAAATTCATAATTAAAATTACTTATAAAAAACCCCAAAACCCCACCAAGAGTAATTAAAACCAGACACTGCAATACTGTTTTTATGAGTTAATGCCTACAGCCATGGATGTTGAGAGACATTACAGAACATGGAAGAAGTACTAGTATCAACTCAACCTCCGGGCCTTTACTATAAAACCACTTGTTATAAATCACATTCTGCCAGTGTTACCTTCAGCAGCATGGATCAATATTCAATAGAGAGATCCTTAAGTCACACATACCCCCAGAAAAACTGCTTATTGATCAACATTCCACAAACACATTGGAAAAAAGCCCTAAAGCAACCTTATAGGAGAGAAAATGAGGAATTAATAGGAGTTTAACATTACAGATCCAATCTTCAAAATAATGCAAACTGATTTTAAAGTGAGGTTAGCTTTTTAAATGTTAAGAGCATAAAATTGAAGAATTAATTGAATATACTGTCAGTTGAAACATTGTTAATGTAAATTATAGATAACTGTGTCAGGTCATTCTTGACTAAATTAAATGCTATCTATCATTATGACATTACTAAAGGCTTTTAAAAATTGTTGTTAAATGCAATCAACTTTAAATTAAACCACGTGTATTCAGTCAGTGTCTGAAGCAATGATGAGGCAAATAAGTCTTAAGGTGATAGTAGGGATTTATACCTCCAGAACTTCTGATGTAAAATTTAAAGTTGGAATTTGAAAATCTAGTTATGCTTTACTGCATTTTTCCCGTAAAGCTCTTCCTTCCTTTTTGATTTACCACTGAAAGTATCAACCCCTTTTGAGACCAACCAGCATTTTCAACCTGATTTAAAATCCACTGAAGACAATGAAAATTACTTCTGTCAACTTCAGAGAGGCCTTCCAGGATCTCTAAGTGCTCAGCAGCTACAAGTAGATAAACTGAGAGGGCTTTGAATGATTTTCACGATGCTCAGCATATCATTTGGCAAACAAACATCTTCTAAAAGAGATCAGAGATGAATATTTACCTTGCTTCAGCATAACCATCTCTGCTCTGAGAAAACTTACCCTAAAATGGGAATAACAAAAACTGTAAAATTAGGAACTGTAATTAGCTGTAAATTATGGAAAAGGTAGGAATTCTTTTTAAATTAAAAATTAATTTATGCATGCATGTGCAAATACATGTTCCTACATCTGACACATACACACAGATATTCATCTATTAAAAAAGCCTACAATGGCCTCTCAAAGCTCTCCCTGGGGAATTCCAGACACCAGCCATTTCAGCCAAACTGGTACTTGCACATTCTCTTGGCTCTGGGCATTCTGGGTCATGCCCATTTCTTTTACCACTCTCCTGTCACGTAAGTGAAAATTACACTGGCATTTGTTCTCTGGCAGAGTTACTGTTTCCTCCTGGTTGACAGAATTACTCTATCATATGTGATAGTCTGTGTTTACTTTTTAAGCAATTGCTGGTAATATTTTCTATGCCTGTGTCATATGCCTATGTCTAGTGGTGCATCTATCCATCGCACTGGGAGAGCACGATCCTTAGAAGAAACTTCCTTTCTAAGCCCTTGAAAAGATATGCCCAACACACTCAGTAGGATCAGAAAATATCAGATAATAAGAATAAGAATTTACCTCCACAATTCAGTCACTGGACATCATCACCCCTCTTACTCTGAAGGATTTAAGAATTTAAGTCTGCTCTTTTCCAGCTCTATTTGTCCTTGACCATGTAATTTCCATCTCCTGGACTGGCCATTGACAGCTTTTCAACACAAAGTATGTTAAGCAATTATCAACTCATTTAAGTTGGACTGCTGAATAGGGTAACTAAATATTTGCAAGAATAGACACAATTTTTCTTGGAGGCATGTACTGTTCCCCGTAAAAAGTAGGGGTGCAAGGGAATTGTTAAGTGTGAAAGCAGTTCTTTCAACAGACCTGAGTTGGCTTCCAACACAAATCAAACATACAGCAAATTCCTTCAGCTGCTTCCTACTGCAAAGGGTTCAGAGCTCTCCCCTTTGCTTTCCGGGAAGGGGGAGGCTGGGAAAGCACAGATGCCGTTAGAAAAGAAGCGTGGGGTCTATTCAAGGATCTTTTCCCCCTTCACAATTGCTGGGCTTTATGAAACCTATCTTCCATGCCTTGTCAGAGTATTTCTGGGGACCAATTAGTGCTTTGTTGCAAGGCTTCTTTGCTGAATCTTTGAGCAGCAAGAAAAAGCTCTCTTGAGTCTCCCCTTATTTTGACTATTTCAGTCATTACTCAGTGTAATAATTAATATGACAACTGGATGCTGAAGTTTGTATAGAAACACCTTGGCTGCAGGAGAGAACGTGTCTATGCCCAGGGACAGAGCAGGATGGAAAGCCCAGGGATGGAGCTGGACGGAAAGCCCAGGGATGGAGCTGGACGGAAAGCCCAGGGATGGAGCTGGACGGAAAGCCCAGGGATGGAGCTGGACGGAAAGCCCAGGGATGGAGCTGGATGGAAAGCGTGCAGGAGAGAGACATGCACAAATTCCTTCAGTTGCATCCTACAGCAAAGGGTTCAGAGCTCTCCCCTTTGCTTTCAGGGAAGGGGGAGGCTGGGAAAGCACAGATGTGGTTCGTAAGGATGCAGACACACTGTCCACAAACACTGAAGGGACATCCTCTGAACAGCTCAACTCCCACAAAATCCTGGGAATCAAGGCACAGTTCACTAGTAAATTCTACGGATTATGCAATATTTGCTTGAGGACAGATGTCTCACTTGAGCTGTTTACAAGGGTCTTCTGCTGCTGGAGGAACTGTCAGACCCTTCCTGCGTTCCTCAGTTTGTGATTTTCACACCTTCCTAACATGAAGGATACAAGCCACTACATTCACAGAGTGCTCAAAATACATCTCAGGCAGCTCCTTCAGTACAACTTTGTGGCACAGGAGGAAGGCAGCCTGGGATAGACATTTCATTTGTGTTCAGTGATTATTTCACCACTGAACTGACATTTCAACTGCACAACAGCTTGTACAGTGCAGACTTTTTGATTTTCTTTGTTAGATCAAATGTCCAATCTATCCGAATCAAATATAGAAATGTTTTTGAGAGATTGCATTTCTCCCCAGAGTTCGCGTTGGGATCAGACCCAACTGACAAAGCTACTGGTATTCAGATCTGAAACTTTGCAACTGAAGATACTCTTGGCTTCAACAAAAATTAATTACCAATTATATACATATAGGTCATATATATATATTATACATATATTGTGTGTATATATATATATATATACACACACACACAAACACATATACACCTCCCGGGGTGGGCAGATATCCCTCCATACCATTCTGACAAAACTTGTGCCAAACAAATACTGCCCCTCCTTAGTCCACCTGCAGGTTGCTGCACCTTGGGAAAACCTTAATGGAGTTGGATCACTAAAAAGCTTCATGTTGTATTTTTAACCTCCTATTAGCAACTGAAAATGTTTTCATATGTTCCCAAATACAGGCAAGACAACAGAAATTCCCTTGAGGAAATATTTCAACACACACTGAATAAATACATTCCAGAATCTTAGATTCTCTACGTCTGTTTCTGCTATCTCATGTAAAGACATTCACAGAAAAGAACACAGTAAGTAATATTTGAGATTCTGCTTTTAAGAATTTCATCATTAAAGGGAATTATTTATACGCTATTTTCTAAAACTTCTTAAAACTGTATAATTTATATCACACACTGAAATTATTTAGACTGAAAATGACTATTTTCAACATCAAAATTGTATAGTGATTTTGATTTAGTCCATCTATTTAGTCCCTATAAACTCACATTAATAGAATATTTAAATCCATAGACAAAACATTTTAAATGCAAGAACTATGACAAATACATTGATACAAACATGCAACAAAAACTTAGCCAGCCATGCACAAATGCATTATTTGTCTTCCTTAGTTTAACTACGTAAGTTATTAAACACAAAACTGACATGAAAATTAAGAACAACACTGTGTGCGAATGCTCTTAAAAATTAGGTGACATAGCAAACAAACCTAAGTAAAAATAAATCAAGAAAAGGAATAATTGGAAATACTAAGAGACAAAAGACTTCAAAGACGTATTAAGAAAATCCTAACACAGTTGCTAATGGAAATTAACAGCTCTGTTTTTAAGGAACTACTTCATGTTTTGGTTTTATATATATATATAGGGAATACAGACAAGAATGGGGGCAGTGGAGAAATTTTGAAAACACCTTAATCCATTTTGATAATGTTGGAAGGTGCAAGTCAGTAAAACAACAGCAAATATGCGAGAAACAATATCAACACTTTATATATAACAACAGACATTAGTTTTCATTAAGAACTTGAGTGTACCATTAGGCAACAGTTTTATTTAACTCTGATGGAAAATGAAAATACTCATCTCCTGAAGGCCATGACAAACATAAGGAGCTGCGACAAACCTTTAGCAAGCGGAGGACACAGCTCTGAGACGTGAACATCACTGGGGTTAATGGCAGACTAAGTCTAAACCACAAAGGTCAGAGAGCTTTCCTCACTAGATGCTCAATTAAGCCCTAATTTCTCAGTTTACGCAGAGATTCACAGAAAATACAACTCCCAGAGACGTTCCCTTCTTTAAAAAGGTAAATATAAATAAATGCAAAACCTATATACAAACCCATGTACACAATCCAGTCATAGCAACTTTGGCCTGGGTATATCACCAACAAGTAATTTTAGATTACATCCAATTTACACTCAAAATGAGCATGAGAGAAATCAAAAAATCCTGCCAAATTTCTGGCATTCCTTGAATATTAGAGGACTGAGCTATTTTCCAACATAAGATTATCTACCGTATGAAAATAGAGAGCGACATTCCTCCTAGCTGGAAGAAAACATGTTTATATTTAGTTTCCACAGAACTGCAATGTTGAAAGCACATTTATTCCCCCAAACGTGAAATAGCTCCCTACCTTGAATGATCTGTTCAGCACATTGCTTTTCAAATGAGGATATGATAATTTTTTTTGACAGACCACTAAATAACCTGGAGAAGTCAGTGCATCAGCAATACAGGGCTGTTATTGCCTCCGACACCTGACTCCAGCAGAGGCATTCCATACAATTTAATCAGGAATAACTAACCCATGCTTCTATTGACTACAGCTGACAGTCAGCACTGCCAGCTGGATACAGCATCTTCCCACAGTTCAGAGATGTAACTATGGCACCCCATGGGAAAGGATGGCAGCAGCACTTGTACAGCGAGAGCAACAGGAGCACAGAGACACAAGCCAGGTCCATCAGAGAACTTAAATTGCTGGGGGAAAAGTTGTAACCAAGGCTACAAAATCCAGGAGGTTTGTAGACCGGGACTGATATCCCACAGTTAACTTGAAAAGCTGCCCTGCTGCCTGATTACAGGCCCTTCACCTGTGAGGAAAGGACCACAGTGACGAGACCAGTAACAGAACAGCCTTCTGTTTACAAGGGTCTTCTGCACTGAATGCATTTGGATTGTACAAATGAATCAACTTTATTTTATTTTATTTCAAAAACACCACTATGAAAATGGTTTTCCAGCATCTCAGTTACTAAAACAAAGAAATGTACTCCAAAAATATTTAGAAATTGCTGAGAACGCAGCTGCGCTGGGCAGGGCACGTCTCCAGGATGGAGGATCACCGCCTCCCTAAGATCGTGCTCTGTGGTGAACTTGCCACCGGCTGCCACAAGAGAGGAGCCCCAAAGAGGAGATACAAGGACTCCCTGAAACAACACCTCAGCCTTGGCCATATTGACTACCATCAATGGTCCACTCTGGTCTCCAATCGGGAGGCAAGGAGGCACACCATCCATAACGCTGCTGATTCCTTTGGGAACACACGCAGGATCAGTCTGGAGGAGAAAAGACAACGCAGACAGAACCGTGCCTCGTCAACACCGCCCATGGAGACTTTCTGCTGTGCCTTTTGCAACCGGACTTGCCTATCTCGCATCGGCCTCTTTAGCCATCAGCGCTTGCAGCAAGGGTGGGGAGAGCCCTTCCCAAATCTTTGTTCATGAAGCCGAGCCATGATGACTCAAAAAATATTTAGAAATGTATTCTGAAATGTATTTAAGTCTAAATGACACATAAAGAAAAGGTTCCCCAACAGGCAATGTGTTCATGCAATTTGGTGGCTCTTGGATCAGTTGGTTATTTCCAGGAAAAGGACAAGCCCTTCCAAATTATACCATAATAATGGGATAACAGACAGATCTACAAGGTGATGCATAAACATGACATTACGCAAAAATCACTATACTGCTCTTTGGGATGCTTTATCCCTGGAAAGAGAACTGTCAGAAGTCATTCCTAAATCTCTGCACCCATTCTCCTAGCAACCCTATTGCCCATGTTTTTGCCCTATTCCATGGGGTATACTCTGAACCATTATCCCAGCAAGTGAGTGCTGACACATGACAGAAACAGAGCATGCCTTTGTCATGTTCTTAATGGACTTGAGGGGAAAAATGATTGGCAGATTTATTAACATGCTACGTTCCACCGCTCCCAGACTCCCAAGCTGTTTTATTAATTTAGGCATCATTCAGCCAGAATAAAGTTGGGAGTCAACATAATTTATAATATAATTAAAGCAAGAAGTAGACACTTCCAGTGGGGAAAATCCCAACATTCCAGATAGCTACAAATACTCTCCACAGGTAACTCCTACTAGAGAAGGGGGAATAAAGACTCCTCGAAAGTGCTGATGGGATTGCAATATGCAGCACCAAGGGACACGGTTGCATTCAGAGAAGCTACTCCCCACATGTCTTGCACAACATCAGAGCTGGGTTCAGAGCCCAGGTTGCCACTACAACAATACTTGGCCTGAATTATATCACACAGATAACACATTTCTGGCAGACACCAGCTGAAGACATCAGTTAACCAAATAGAGGAAAGGTATGATAATATTGCATTTTTATCTAACACCTGACATGGCTTGTGACATGATGGTTGTCAAGAAGGAGAGGAACTTCAGTTTGATTTTCTGTCTTCATTACAGAAAACTGATTAACAGTCCATTACAAAAGAGAAAAATCTCAGCTATTTCAACACGTGCAGGGTATTGTCCCTTTTTCACAGAAGCAGCTGGCTGGCTCTCCCACTGGCACCTACAGAAAGCCCCAGCAAACAACATCCACCAGCCCTGTGCAGCTGCAGCTCCGTGCTGGACAATCGAAAACATCAAAGGCAGCTTAGGTTAAAAGCATGCCAGTTACAGGATGATAGCTACCATTAAATAAGAAATTGTTCCATAGGCATTCAGAATGCTGTAATGGCTCACAGGGGGAATTAAGAGAACAAGAGCAAAAAGGCATCGAGTTATAGGTCCCTCTGATTTACTGGACTTTTCAGTAAAGTTCAGAAGAAAAGTGTTTTGTGCAGAAGATCACAGAGCGGCTTAAGTCAAGATAAAAGGAAATCCTGACAGAACATTTCCTTTGCAAAGACAGACAGCTGTATGTGGCAAGTGGAGCATGGGTGTGGGTATTACACTGTAATCGTGTTAACTGTTGGATACGGAAAACCTTCCTGTAGGTGCAGCTTTCACATTTTCTCCTCTACCTTCTTCCTTGGTGGTTTTTCACCATCAATAATATGTAATCAGTTGTTGTAACAGGAATAAAGTTTTGAAAATTCATTGCAAAGTCTAAACATTTAGAAAAGGTCCATAGAGCCACACAATACATATTTAGCACATCTTTACAAAGTATACATAAATGGAATATAAACTAGTACATTACCAGATAAGATTCCAACAAACTCTTGAGTTTAATATTAAAATGCTAGGAGGCCACAGAAAGGGATGCATTCATTGTGCTTTAGGATTTTCACCTCAGTATTTTTTTTAATCTTTGGGTGTAACTTTGATCATTTAAGCTTCAAAACAAATACACATTAGAAGGAAGATAGGTACTATTTATAGAATGTATGAGATAGTGCAATTAAAAGAAAAACTGCTGCAGACAGGAAAAACACTGCACTTGGTCCCAGTAGCTACAAGTCACCTATACTTAAATACAATAATCACTGATACAATTCAAGTCGGGGTGATTTCACGAACTTTCAAAAAAAACCCTGTTATCAGAAAAGCAAAATGTGCTTCTGACACTCAGCTAATACCATCAACCTGAGTCTAAGGCATGGAAGTAGACACCAGCGGCCACCACAGCAGCAGAGGGTGCATCTGACCAGCTGGCCATCACATCCAGCTGGAACACAAAGTGACACTCAGCAGGGCCAACAGAAACCTTGAAAGTTTTGTTCCACTGGTTTTGTGTGGAAAAAACAAAAATCTCAGATCTGTTGGATTGTGTTCTAGTAAGTTTTGTATGTTATTATACTCTGGAAAATAAAGTTCTATTGTGGCAGTCATTTGACACACTTTAAGGGAGAAAATGATAAACAACTGAATTAAAATTATGTGTTCAGTATATTAATATCCACACTATAATTAATTTCATCAACACACACTTTTGCACTCGTGCCTTGCTGTACTAATAAGCAAACCAAAGAGCCAGTATACCCTTCATTCAACAGCATTATCTCCTGAGCTGGAGAGGCAAAGCTGTCACTGCCCCAGAAAGGACAAGAATGCATTCTGACACACCACGGTGGGTACAAGCCTGTTTTAAAGGCAACTGAAACCATGACACATCATTTGAGTATGAAAACATCTGCTGACACCAACACAGGAGACTGAGACCAAGCCTGAGACTACAGATGTTTTCCTCAATGCTTTAAGCAGGAATAAGATATATTTCAATACCTTTGGAAATAACTTTTGAGTGTTTGTAAACTGTTGCTCAGTACGCTGAAATCACAGCTTTTTTAACTGCTTCCAGTTTTCTCAGTTACAAAACTCTTCTGATTCAATAAAAAACAGTTCTTGCTTCTTGATTTGGCCTTTTTACATTGTTTTGTTTTTATCTCAACCATTCTTATTTTAATTTGCTCCATAATTGTGAATATAAACAACTCTAATCCATTTAATGAGTCATCATGTTATTTTTAAGTTGATTCTGTGTTTTTCCAGTTCTCCATGACATTTTCCTGTAGGCTACAGAACACTGAATGTTCTAGCACCAGATAAGTACAGCAGAAATTGACTATTAGTCTATATGCTTGCGGGCAGGGTACTCAGGGCCATGAAAAAAATATCTATGAGCAAAAAAGATGAAAATCATTGTGTAAAGCCAGTAAAAATCATTAAACTGGCTACTAATGGAAAATAATTTTTTTTCTTTTAGCGCAGTCATTTAAATTGAATTCCACTCATCTCCAGTACTTCCGTACTAGTGTGCATGTTTTCCAATTTTCCAAAACAGTGAAATAAAGAGGATGGTTCACAGGCACTTCACTTAAGGGTGAGGATGGAAAAATTGATCAGATCTCTGAATCCTAGAGATTTAGTCCTCAGTCCTGTAGTAAGGCACAGTTAGGAAAGCCTGTCACTCAGGTAGAGCCTGGGACAGTTAATGAAGCTCCAACTTTCAAAGCACTAATTCCATATTTAATTGAAAATTTGGCACTGCGCTTGAGGATTTAATTCCATATTCAAAAGCATTTAGTAATAAACTAAGTATTACTCTTCCCTTTCAAAACATTGGTGACTAATTAATGTTCACAGTTTGCATTCAGCCAGCAGGGAAATGAACATGGCTAAATGCAATCTTTCAAATTAACAGTCTATCTCTATAAACTATAAAATTATTCTTTAAACAGAACTACTGTTTTATTACTACTGGGATCTTAGGTTCATTATGTTCTCATAATGCTCTCAAACATATCTATTAATCTGCATAATCACAACTGGCAAGAATTAATTTCAAACAGATGCAATAAGTTGCTTATTCAGTCTTGATTTCAGCATCAATTTTCACCAGATATTTATATTTCAAAGAACGTTTCCAACATATAATGAAAAATAACGTCTTGTTCCTAATGTCACAAGCGTAGTTCCTTACGCAGATATCAAATGCAACTTAAAAAAATAACATGAATTTAGTACCTCTCCAAGCCCCAAACCCCACAAAACTCAATGTTTCCCTTGAAGTGAGATAAAAACCTTAGCTTCCACTCCCCCTTTTAAAATCTACCAGCAAATAAATGAGTCATAAAATTCTCTAAGCTTAGAGGTTCAATTCTTGAGAGAAGTTTTCTTCTGAAATTTCCAGGTTATTTCCCTACCCACACATACATCCTTTAAAGGTGAAGCATCCTTTGCCCTCGCAGCAAGTCAGGATGATAAATTCTGACACATTAGCATGGCAACAAGTGGAATTCTGCCAATCTTACAATGAACTTTTATAGTCTAATTCTCAGCTGAGAAAAGATGCTTTTTTGGAGAGGAGTGGGGGTGGTTTGTTTTTTTTTCCCAGCCCGGAATTCAGTTTAGCTGAGCCAAGTCAGAAACAGCCACAGGGAAAAGCAAAAAGCTTGGCAATGCCTGAGGTCATTCTCACGTGAACTGCAAAATGCTTTGTGTCCAAGCTCTGCTAAACCACATTATTCCCCAACTTCCTCCTCAAACCAAGGTCAGGCACCAGGAGTACACCGGTTTTTGCTACAGCTTTCTCTTCCCTTGCCTCTCTCCCCACCTTTACTGAAATGTACCAATACGTGTATTACATACAAAAATATACATCTATGCTGGTACGGGAGTCGAAACACGGTACTGAGATGGAAGGTGCTGCATGTACCCTTGAGATCCAGGGATCTATAAAGGGGTTTGAACACACCATGGAAGGGCGAAGACGGTGGGCAAGGGAAATGTGTTCACACTAACAGCATCCAAATGAAACTCGGGGTATTTATGTCTTAGAGCCAACTTACTTTTGCCAGCCACTGGCATGGTCAAATACTTATGGCCACGTATTATTTACAAAGCATCAGTAAATGATAACATTGGAGAGGCAGAATTTGGCTGAAAAGGCCATATAAACTATCCCCCAGCTGAAGCCTGGACAGAGCAAAGGCAGGGAGCACAATACTTAGTTTTAGTCCATTCACACATCCCAATACTCAAAAGACCAAACCATGCCCTGCCTTTAGTGTGCAGAAATCAAAATCACATGTTATAGGTGCGAGAAAATGTGAATAGTAGTCTGGAAAAGAACCATAACCTGAAAGCTTTTTTGCCTGAACTGTTTCCATCACTCTAAACACTCCAGACAAATAATTTCTGTCTTTGCATTGTTTCTGTTTTACTTTCTGGGCTGAGAAAAGCCCCTGGCATTTTATATGATGCTCTTTTCTAGAGACCGACTGAATTAGTTCCTGTTATTGGCGATGTTTCCATGATGTGAACTGTGGCTGGGAGTTAACCAAGATCTTGTAATGAGAATATCCTTTCAATGTAATCTACTCGCCTAGTTATTCTTTCAGCATGTCAGTTTGCATTGAGGAGAAAATGTGAGGAAATCGGGCACATCGAAACAAGGAACCAAGTAATGGGGTGGGCGAAAGAAGTCAGAACTGAAAAATGAACATGTAATTACAGACTGCAAAGGATCAAGCAGGGATTATTTTTCTTCTCCTCCCTCCACCCCCCATATTTCAATTCACGACTAAAAACCCCAAACAAGTAAATATTAAGTGCTGTATCTGTGCGACAGGAATTTGTTAATCCTTAGTTAATCCTCACCATTGCCTGCAAACAGTTTAACGAATTGATGAAACAATAATAGAGTTTCTAGAGCATCTTCCATAACACGGACTCCAGAAGTAGCTCATAAATATTGAAAAGATTTACATTCGCATTGATAGCTAGGAGAAATAAATCATAAATTCATTTAGCATCAGTCCAGAGGATCAGAACGAGATTCTTCACGTCCTGCATCAACACTGACACAAACCAGAATTTTTTTGTGACCAATTTAAACAGAAAATCTTGCAAAACAGCATCAGTATTGTGTGGTGCTACGTGTTGTTGTCTACCCTGATCCCACCAGCCATTTCTGCAGTCTGTCATTCAACTCCTGCCCTTAAGAACTATATAAAATTAGCAAAGTTGAACCATGAACAAAGCTGAAAGCCATAGCTATATATGTCCTTTTAATTTTTCTCTGACTGCTTAGTGAACATAACTTGTGCTATTTCTTACACTTGGTTTCAAATTTTGAAGGATTTTCCTTTTAGCTATTGCATCCATTTCAATTTTACAGTTCCTGATGTGTGTTTTTCCTCCTTTAAGTAAAACACCTACGTATTTATTTAAATATCTACAAGTTTAATACTTCTATATTTAATTATTCTCATCTCTGTATTTAGCAGACTTTTTGAAAAAAAAACATTTTTTCATGCCTGCTTTTTAAATCTAGGGCCACAGTATACATTTTAAATTGTTCTCTTATAAAATTTAATTGTATTATTGAATATAATTTGGATTATTGTTATTCTGCCACAGAAAACATAGCATGTCAGGGAATCCATGTATCACATATGTCAAAGTGTTTTAAAAATTATTCACTAAACTTGGTCTCTTTCTTAGAAGAAACCCACCAATAAATATCCGTTTTATACATTCAAAGCCACTTCTCTTCCTTTCCCTTCCTCCCCAGCCTTTCCAAGGGCACAGATGTAGCTTAACAAGGAATCACATGGCACTGGCAAAGGTTTATTCCAGATAAAGCAATCAGCTCCAGCTCTCCCAGAAAAATCATTTTGTTCAATGCAAAATACACTGAGGTCAGAGGGAAAAATGACACTTCTGCTAAAATAAATAAATCATTAATCTTATTAGGTTTCTCTTTACAGGAGACAAAAGTCATACATTATCCAGCACATTCTTTGAATGCTTCACCAAGAGGCCTTCCCTGTTGTCAGTCATGGTACAACACAGCTCTCCAGAGACATTACAGAAGGCAAATTGTTCACTAATTTATCAGCTGCTGTTGATATGAGGTACTTCAGCACTCTGAGTCTTGTTACTACTCCTTATTTCTGAGAAGCTTTTATCTGTTCTCAAACTGGGACAAGTGTGTTGCAAAGTCCTCCTCTGCCATCACGGATATGACTAAATTAGCAGGATCACCTCACTTGAATATCATCTTAACTGGGAGCTGAACAAATACCTGCAATTTAAAAACTGAGCTGCCAGAGATACAAGCAGGCCAATAGGCAAATGGGTATTTTGGATGGTTTTGGAATGGATAGGACAAACTCGTCTCCTACAGTGAGCTCAGGAAACTCACTCCTTAAATTAACGAGCTGGCAGGGGACTGCAAACTGCTGGAATATTCTCTTTCAGCTTTAGTCTCAGCAGAGGAGTCCACTAGGGAATAACCACAGGGCATCATCCACCAACACTAATAAGTACACCGGGCGACACATGCATACAGATTATAGTTCCTATAAACAATACACATGAACGTCCCATCAGCCCCTTATGAAATCCTCAAGTCCATCTTCCCTGCAAGCTACAAAATGCCTCTTTCCAGAAGTTGACTACAAGACATACAAGAGTCACTCATCTTTCAACTGAGCCTGGAACTGCCCAATTCCAGTTTTTTCCCAGTTGTATAAAAGAGGCTGATCTTTCCTGTATTTATTGATAACAAAAGTGCTAATGAATAGGAATCTATGTAATATTTGTTCGTAACTGCATGTAAATGGCCATGAGACCTTTGAAGCTCTAATGGATTAGGAATTTTTTAAGTATAACTTGCCCTTTATTGAAAGCCTTTTCGAGGTAGCACCCTTTATGGACTAGAAAGAGCCCTGAATTGCAGCTGCAGTTACACAGGTTGGAAACATTAACACAGGATAATCACTTTCACCACTGGGCTCATCCAATGGTGACTCCCAACATTCATCTCTCATCTAGGAGTCATTTGCACCATTTCTGGTTTAGTCCTGGTGAAGAAAAATGTAAATGGTTAAATATTCTTAACTCAGTCCAAAAAGGGAGGTTGGAGCACCAACTACACAATTCATTACAAATAATCTATTTGCGGAATATTACATAAGGAAGATGAATTAGCAGAGAAGTTCTTATACCTTAAAATAACTTTTTTCTTAATTGGAAGTTTGGTTCTTATTTAGTTTTTAGGGTGTCTTTTTGAGGGGGAGGGAGCATCAGCAGGAGCAGCTGAACAACCCCTCCAGGGAGAGGGGTAAACAACAAAAACTCCTATGCACAAAGCTGAAAACAACTGTTTCATCTTGAACTTCATTTGTGAAAGTGCTCCCAAGTCTCATTGCCTTGACTTTGGAGACTAAGACCCATTGAGGACCAGAACCATCAATACTGACTGCATGTCATAGTAAACTCATAGAGGATACAAATTAATGAACTCATCTAGTAAAAGCTTAAATTTAAAACTAACATGATTTGTTAGTCTTCTAAACACCATCTACAGTAACCTGATTCTCCAATAAAATACGTGCATATTTTGTTATTCCCGTTACTCCCACAAGACGTGTTCAGCTGCAACTCTAGTGCTGCTGTTGATGAAGAGCTGCAGCTCCTCACCTGCCTTCGTGGTGGTTCAGGTCAGCCACAGCCTTCCTACACTGAGACCAGCATCCCAAAAGCTTTAAGAACAGTAAATAGAGGGGAAGGCAGACACCCAAAGTTTTCAGATTCATATTCAATATCCAAAATATCCAGCTTCTTATATATTTTGCAACTTTCAGAAAGTAACTTCCATCACAATTGATATTTTTAGTCCCCTGAAAAGTCTGGGGAATTGAAAGATCTCCCAAACTGAAGATGAAAAGAGGTGAATAAATTTTGACCATGGTGCCTACTAAATGTATCCAAAAAGGAGCATAGGACTTCCTGAATATTCATCATGAACTTGGCAGTATTTGCTCTTTTAAAAATCATTTTCTGCTGTCACTGAATACATGAAAAAAACCTAAAATTAGCAATCTAATTTCAAAAAAAAAAAAGGTGGTTACTGTCCATTCTCTACCTGGTTTGCAAGTAATTATGACTACATTGTGAAAAAGAAGCATTAGTGTCTTGCTCTAGTTATACTGATGGCAGATGGTGTTCAACTTACTACATATAAAATTTGGATTAAGTTTTTATATTAAATATTTGATTTTTTTTTTTTTAACTTGGGTACTAAGAGACCAAATAAACGGCTCATGACTAGAGTACAGAATTTCTCAGAACTGTGATGGTGGCACTTCACTAAAAGCCATTCTAGCTATTGCACACATAACACAGACAACATACCCATGTCTGCCCTGACCTTCCACTTTATGAATAATAAGCATATAACTATGTTCAGCAAAGCAGAACTTCATGGACTCACTTCCATGTCTTTAATCTGACTGCTCCTGTGCCCTAGTGTTGTTATGTACAAAAGGAGGCAAAAGATCTGTTCAAGGAAACAAACTCCAACACATTAGGCTTATGTTTCCATCTTTGGAAGTTAAGATCATCATTAAGTGATGGTTACATAAGCAGGATTGCAAGTGTTTTATTTAGTCAGATTTAAGCCTTTATTTCCAAAGTTTTCATGCAAATGAACAATTACAGCACAATTAGACATCAAATAAACACTGCACAGAAAACAAAATTTAAATGGAAACCCAGATATTTAAGAATTGATTTAATAAAGCAACCTCTGGCTGGAGAAACAATAAATCTACTGCGTGTATTTTCTCCATTATTCCAGCTGCTACTTATTGTCTCTGCCATGCCTTTCTATGCCCAAATAAGAATGTGATTTAAATTCTAGTCAGTATAAGAATGTATTCAAGAAGAAAAGAAAGAAATTCTGTTATCTGCCTAACTGTTGTCATTTGGAAAACTTCAAAAACTAAACTGCTTATTTACCTCAGTTTTTCAGAATGTAGATTGCTGATAGGTCTTTTTTTTTGTAGATAGCCTTAAGTTTCCAGGAATGCACTTTGGAAATCACTCCACTTGTCTAATGGAGACATGGAAAAGCTTTTACTAGCAGAGATGGTGTATCTTAGCTCGATCAGAAGTAAAACAAACCCCAGAAACCAACAGCACAAAATAAAAGGACTGACAGCAAATTAATGCTAGTCTGTATCAGACTGAGCGCTTGAACAGCTGGAAAACACATCACCACTTTCTGTTCACCATTTTTGCTCTTTACTGCAAAAAACATGTAAAAATAAGTTATAGGTAAGTGGATCAGCTGCACTGAGAGCAACATCCCTCATTCCTCCCAAGGAGAACTACAGACATACCTGGAATGAGCCGTACCACTGAGCCACAGCGTGCCTGGCTCACAGACAATCAAAGCAAGGGAAACAAGAAATCCATTTGTGCATCTGGTCATATGGCACTGACACAAATACAACCAACACTGAAGGAGCAATTTAACTTCCTTGGTTCATCCCCTTCCTTCCTGTGCCTAATTGTCCTTGTTTTAAGCCTTTCCTACTTCACCCCTTCACAGAAATTCAATACTCTGCGTCATCAAGCCTTCCTTGATCTATTTTTCCATTCCAAACTCAGACATGAATGACCTGTTCTTTCCAATAGCTTCCACCTGCCCAACTCCAACCCTCTCACAGAAAACTCCATCTCTCCATCTTTTTCTAACTTTTAGCTCTGCCTAGAAAATATTGCTGCAACATTCAGTGGAACAACTGTGCATTTCAGTGTGTAGAATGGTTATGGAGCTACTGACCAATGGTCAAAAAGTGGTTAAGAGCAACACGGAAAAAAACAAACAAACAAACAAACAAACAAAAAAAAACCAACCCCAAAAAAACCCCACCAAAAAAAAAAGCAACAACAACAACAAAAAAAACCCTTGAAAATTTGTGCCTCTATTTTCCAGCCTTGCAATTTCCCTCTACAAGTGCTTTGCTTTCCAGTTGCATTCTAAAGCTGTTTAATACAAGATAAACTAATATGTTGAAAAGTATGAATAAAACTAAGGACTTGAATGCATAGCATGTTACTAATTTATATTTCAAAGACTGCATCCTCTATTAACAAGAATCTATTAGACACCTCCCCTTCTGCATTCAAGAAAAGATTTCAGGACAGACAACTTCTGAACATTATGTGATATTTCAAGAACTGAGGTTTTTCAGTATACATTAGTGTAACTGCTCAGCCCCTAGGTTTGCTGCTAAATAAATACTCCTGCCTATTAAAATTATTTCATCACTATCGATCCTCAACTTTTGCTTCTCAGACTGTTATATTTTAGTACATTTGAAGTGTGAGTTTTGAAAACACAAATCAGTATGGATGTGTTTAAACCACTAGAAAACGCTCAAGAAGTTGCCAAAGTTCACACTCCTCACATGTCACCTTAAGCACTAATTAAAATTCCTTTCCAGAAGGGTTGAAGAGACCCTGTTATACAATGGCACCTACCCCGAACTTGCTGAAAGTAGAGGATGAATTTCAACCTCTATAATTTAACGCTGACAGTGAAGTCATACAACAAAATCTCTACTGCTAAGGTAAAATGTGTAAAGATCACAAACAAATTGCTGGATCAGCTGCACTGAAAGTTGGCTGAACTGCTGGGTTCAAAGGGTTGTACAGTAGCACAAAGGTCAGTCAGTGGTACTGCCAAGGGGTCAATACTACAGCCAACATTGTTCATCTTCACTAAAAAATCTCGATAGTGGGATCAGGTACACCTTAGCCAGTTTGGAGATACCAAACCAGAAGGAGTGGCCGATAGATCATGTCCTAGTTATAGTGGCTGGGACCAGTTTATCACTGTGTGGGTGTAACTGGAACTGTGTATTCCATACCCTCTCTGCCATTTATCATGAACTGTTAATAATGCATTGTTTACAACAGCTCCCCAGGACACACCTGACACCTCAGGCTATGAACTGGGTGCAGAGAAAACAGAGATAAGAGGGTTCCCTGTCTTCACACCAATGATTCAGGTGGGATAACTCCCCTCTGGGAATCATTATCACCTTCACACCCCACCTGAGGGGTCATGTCTGCTAATGGGCCATCAAGTAGACCAAAATATCCTGTGACTCACTGAGTAAATTGCTCATTGTGAAAACCCTCACCCTGGGAGAGGTACTGGGTGTTCCCATCTGAACCCAAGCATAGATAAGCTTAGGGTTTGGGGACTTGGGGCACTCACTCACTTGTCAGAGTGAGAGGAGGACCAGAACCTCAACAGGACTGCAACTGCTACTCTCAACCAGACTGCGACCACCAACCTTCTGGAAGGAAAACGGGTTTTCTTTTTGCTTTGGACTCAGGGGGACCACGTGGTGCTCAGCACAGGGGCTGGTGAGCACCATTCTGTTTGTGCCCCAGGGGGCTGGGTTGTACAACTGTGTTTTGAGGGCTGAACCTAATTTTCCTTTGTATCAGTGTATCTATTGTAATCTTTTTATTAAAGTTCTGACTTCTAAAATCTTTTGAGTTGGGTTCATTTCTCCTGCTGGTTTACTTTTAAAACAGCACAATCAGATGGTTGTGCTGCCCCTTCAAAGCCACCTCTGCAGGCTGAAGGAGTGGGAAGACATGAACCTTGTGAACTTCGAGATATGGAAATACAAAGCACTGTACCAGGGAAACAACCACCCTAACTCATCAGCACACGACTGTCAAGTCCCAAGCCCTGGAGATACTCAAAACCCAACTGGATACAGTGCTGAACAACCTGCTCCAGGTGACCTGCTCCAAGCAGGGTAGGGGGACTGAACCCCTCCCAGCAGTGCCTTCTACCCACAGCCCCTCCCATTATACAGCCTTCATGCTTTGGGACAGAAACTGTGGGCAAGAGTACATTTTTTCATTATAGTTCAATTGGTTATACAAAGATGGATTTTCTGCCTTTCACAGAAATCCAACAAGAACCAGCCAAACTAGTTTGTCATATCTTGCCTGATATAGCAGACCTTCAAGTTAAGCAACACACTTATTAAAGTAGTATATTGTGTGCCAGTGTGGCTTTTTCTCCTTCACATACATGTCAGAGAATGTCAATAGGAAAACATTCCACTATTCAATCATTTTTTCAGGCCTAAATTTATTCTGAATTTTTGGGGTTTTTTGTGAGAATGTAACTGCACCTGTCTCTGTTCTGTTGCTTGCTACCAGGTCTCTTGGGGAGTCTCTTTGCTAAGAAACCCTGAGGCATATCCCTCCATCAAGCTCTGTCTGTATCTCTGCTTCATGCTGCATACAAGATAGTACCTGCACAAAGGTGGATCAACCTTCTTCCCCAAACACATAAAAAAATAATTTAAAATACCCAAGAAAGATACTTTCCTTGAAAGAACACCCACTGCTTTATGTGGCAGTCAAGATCCATCTAACAGCAATGACTGACACCCGCACAAGAATCAGACATGAACCCATACTCCTTCATAATCTACAATTTTACTCAGGCTGCTGTGTTGACTTGGCAGCCTGTTCTCAGCTCAGACTGTGTCTGTGCCTTATCTACAAGTTGTCTTTTCTCTCTTCTCCATTTGTTCCTCATAGGTCTAATCACGGATGACCTCTTGGACATTGACCACCTACCAATGCACAGGTAATTTATATTCATTTTAATAGTTCTGCAAAGCTGGGATGCCCCCATCTATGTCTGAGAATAAAGTGTAGGAAGAGCAATGGCTGAACTGATATCACTTCTCTTAAAAGCATATTTAGGAAAAACACAGACTTCTAATCCATTAAATATGCATTTAAATGAAACAAAACACTAATGAGATTAGGCAATGAAATTTTCATAAGAATAGCACATTCTGACTGTATTCCATGTGCTTATTAAGGTTACGTTCCGAACCTATATGCTACATCAATTTTACTGCGAATTAATTGCTTGAACAACGTGATTATTTTTCATGTACTCTATTGGCATGCATCCAAAATGCAGACTGGAAAGCCAGTAGTGACTCCGAGTAAATACAAGCTTAAAGAACTGCCTGCCTCTGTCCTACCCTGGAATTTCTCAGCCAGCTCAGTTCCCCTCCCAGCAGTGGCCCTCTTTAAGCCCCTCATGTTCAAGGTAAGGGAGGCTCCCGCAGGGGCGAGACACAAGCACAGGGTTGACACCCAGACCGGGGTATTTGCCCCATTGAAACAGTTATTCCAATTGCTACAAACTGAGAAGTGCTGGAAACAAACATAGGTGAAAAAGAATTTTGTGCCATCACATAAAACAGAAGACAAGCTTTTTACGTCTGTACTTTGACCTGACTGGACCGTACGCCTTCCCTTGGCTTATTTTGGCTGTGCTCTGTACACCCAAGTCCTGGAATTCAGGCAACTTGTGCCTCTGACAGGAAGAATAAACTCGCCCAACTACTCAGGGCTGTGTTTCCCGGGAGGAGGCAGTTTGATGCAATTTGTCAACAGCCAGAAGAGTGGTTTAATGGACAATTTACTTCAAATGACTGCAGCTGTTGCCAAATAAAGGCACAAAGCCAAAGGATTAAAAACGGTTCTACTCACGCCAATATAATTCTGAATGATTAATGAACAAAATATAACCTTTGCTATTTCCCCTTTTAATTCAAAAGCAATAAAAGTAATTAAAAATCCTTCTCTCACTTCTGTGGTTTGCTATATGTGATGTTCAATCGACACCCAACTGCTCGGGGAAGTTTCAATAGGTGGTGTCAACAAAGTACATATACACATTTAGAACAGATTGCTTAAGTCTAGGAAGTAAAGCCAGACATTTCCACTTCAGTCATAGCTCCAAAAAAGTCACCAAAAACTTCTCTGAAATTCCACATAACTTCAAAGTAAAAAACCCCAAACAAACCAAACCAACAAGAAAAAAAATCCCCAAATACACAAACAAATATCCCAAATGCCTAATTTGGTCCCAGGAGAGCTCTTACACTCTCACTGCAATGCTTGTAATGCATGACTATAGTACAATATCATAGTATGGTTGGAGCATACAAAATAAAGGTCAATTAAAGTGCAATATGACTATAGTGTAAAGGAAGATCAGATCACTTATTATGAAGAAAAAGAAAGGTTCTTCAAAACTTCCCTTGGTTGAAAAGTTAAGAATAAAAATGTTATTTAACAGCAAATGCAGGGAAGTTAGAACCGTAGCATTTCATCAGACCCCAGGGAGTATTTGACAGTTCAGGTTAGCAAAGGATGCAAATATGGCTAAACACAAAAGACACTAGTAATTTGAAAATCGTTCTCTCACACATCCACACTATGCACCCCCACCCTTCAATCATCCAATTGTAATTACACCTTGGAATGTTTAGGCATATTAATCTACGAGCACAGCTGAGACAACTCACACCAGCTTGATATTCTCCTTAGAGGTTCCAAGTATAGTTTTCACTATTTCTCCTCCTGGTAAGCCCTTACCTACTGGGGCAGCCAGGACTGGCTAGCCAAGGATCACTGGCTCTTTGGTGGTACCAAAACATGGTTTCCTTGAATTCTCCCTTCACCCAGTCAAATACCTGCCTAGCATTTAACAGAGAGAATACTTCCATATGATCATTTGTTGCATGTGGAGATTGATTAGGCATGTAATTAGTGCTCACTTTTATGCACAAATTTATTTCCAGATGTTTCCAATATTGCAGCAAACAGAATGCACATGGCAGTGTGCCTAAAAACACAGGAGCTGTGACACTGGAATGCCATTTTTGTTGACCACTGTCACTTCTCAATCAAAATCAAGAACTTCCAGTGGGCTTATGAGTTAGTTTGAAGAAAGGCTTTATTATTATTATTATTATTTTTGCCAAAATAATACACCTGAATGCAGTGAGAGAAAAAAAAAATGCCTTTCAAACGCATTAAGTAGAGCAAAGCACTGCTCAATCACATTTCATAAATCCCTGTACAAAGTATAAATACCTAATCTGGCTTCAGGCACACAGGAAATCATTGCCCACATTAGCACAAGCTCTGAAGCTCAGTGCTCTGGCCATCTGTTCAGAGCACTGGATTCAACTCTTCAAATTTGGGATGGTCATGCAGTTATAAGAGGCCAGTTAACACTGTTATTTTAAGTGAAAATTGCCAGTCAATTTGTAGATAAATGTTAACAAAAAAACCCAAAAAATAAACCTCCCAACACCAAAAAGCAAACAAATCCCCCCAAACCGAACCAACAAACCAAAAGCCACAGTAAATAAATCCTGTCCCATCAGTCAAGAGGACCTTAGGACACTGAAAATTGAATAAAATAACCAAGCAGAATCTAACCAGCTTCTGTGGAAGCAGATTTGTCCACATTACATTGTGTCCAGTTGTGTAACTGAATAGCAGCCACAAACAACAGCACAAAAAAATTTACTTCGATAAGGAGTTTTCTTTTTTAGTATTATATAAACAAAACTTGTTGGTCTAAAAGCATCTCTGTAAAGATTTGCACATAACAAAGTACCCTACCATGATACTTAAAACAACAGAAAGCATCAGGTGATGCTTCTTCACAGTCACTTGCAGTTACAGAAAGAACCATTTGCTCCACTGTCTATTAAGTTAATTTCCAGGTTATTAAGCAACCACAGCAAAGCTAAAATGCATCTAAGAGTTTCAGCTTCCATTTCAAGCTATTCACAGTTTTGATCCATTGGTAGGATAATAAAAGCATTTTGCTTAAAAGTTGGAAGAAGTATTACTATTTCACTGTTTCACACTACTTCCCATGCAATAATCTGATTACTCAATAAAACAGACCTTGGGATTCAGCAAGTCCTTCTCCAAAAGCTCCATCATTTAGGAGATTTGTTGTACTAAACAGTAATAGAAAAGGAAGTTGGAGCAATTGTATTTACTGCAAACTCTGAAGAAAAAGGGATGAATATTGATGTACAGCCACTTTTAAGTTCTTGGCAAGATCCCCACAAGCTCACCAAGCCCTGCAAAAGGGCTCTGTGCTCACAGACTGGTGGGGCTACAGATGCTCTTCACAAAACAGCCAAATTGTTCCATGATGTAACCACCTGGGGGAAGACTCAAGATTTTCCCTGGAAATGTCTGACAAATGATTTGCAGCTGGTGCATCCTCTCCATTTTAAAACTTTGTTTCCTAATTGTTATCAGCTGGTCATTATTTTAAACCCTGTTTCCAAAGGAAATACCAACTACTTCCTCAAGCTATCTGTCCCTCTGTCTCACCTCTTTGATGCTGAATTTGCCAGTTCCAAAATTTAGCATGTGGACAGAGGTTTTAGGGACATGAAATCCTTCAGGCCTTATGAAAAAGAGATGCCTGGAAAGGGAAAAGTGCTTAGAGCTTGTCAGCCTGCAGTAAATCCACAGCTCAGTATTCTCATAGTTTGAAGGAGCAAGATTTAGGATGCAATTGACAGAACTCCAGGATCATTTTTTCCTTACTCTTTAAAGGTTCTGTTTTCTCATAAAATTTTTTAAATTTCAACTTCTCATCATTAATGCTACAAGAGAAGTAACTGGTGCAGCATTTCTGGAGCAGCAGGAATTAAATGAAAACAAAATCTCATCAGAAAACATGATCACATGAGCTCTTCAGAAAAGTCCCTTTTCAAGGCAGCCTATTGATATCTTCAGATACACTTCAAATAAGCACCCCAACTTCTATATACTCGTGGAAAGCATTTGTTCCAAATTACAAAGTCATTGTCTGCAAGTTGTCTCCAAATAAAATCCCGCACACCAGAATATCTCCCACAAACACCTTTCACCAAGAGAAAAGCGTACCAAGTTAGCTTGTCACAAAAGAGAGCAGTCAGAACTACATATGGTTCCTAAAGAGCCAGGAAGGCAGCACTAACAGCACCCCTCATTTATAGGAGTTAAAAGAGATTTCCTGTTTTTAATAAATGCAGACATTTGGCTGGACCAATGGACTATGACATTTCAACCTGCATGATGAGACAACTTTTATTTCCACAGTACTTTTTTTTTACATCTGATAGTTAAAAAAACAATACACAAATACACAAGTGACTTGTAAATTCAAAAATTTATTGAGTTAAAATGTTTAACTGTTACCTGAATTATACTCAAAGCACTGGAGAAACGGGTCTGATGTTTCCGTTCTCAGAGTAGACAGGAATATGAATTTACACACACACACACTCTACCCCCATACAGGTAATTTACAAAGTATTAAGTACTTTTCCTACCAAACTGAAACTCCATTATCTTTTCATCTTGTAACAGCAGCCATCACATCCAAAATTTCCTACAATCAGATTTTCTCTTATTAGCTAAACCATATGCTTATTTCCCCCATTATCACCTTTAACAGAACCATTTCATAGATAGCAGTTAGATCCAAAAAATCAACTTCAGTTGTTCTTTAGACTGAATGAAAAACAATTGACCCAAGTTCATCAATGAGAGTGTAGGAAGCACAGTGGTTTTCTTGCACTTCCAATAATAAATCACTGTATAATTTATTTTTTTTTTCAGACTTATCTGCCGTAACAAATGGCTACAAATTAAACCAAAACCATATGGTAGAGGCTAAAGGGTAGAGCACAAGATGAATTTTTTTATACAGAACCATATGCTGCACTTAATGCCTGTGATGGCTTTCCATTTCGCCACAGAAGATGACTATAAATGAGCACTGGAGAAGGGAGAGCCCTACCAAACTCTGCAATCAGATGATCTTGAGCATAGTAATACAGCATTTTTCTTTCTCACACAGTATCAGAGGACACAGTACTGTCTGTGTCAAGGATTACCTTTACACTATTATGGACAGTCATTTTTGACACTGCCAGTTCTTCAAGTAGCAGTTTGACAATACCTAAACCAAAACTGGATAACCCATTCAAAGACTAGGGCTCCTTAGAGGCACCCATATAGCTTGTAGAGCATTTGTTATACAACACTGGTCTCAAGTAGCATTTGGTAGCAACCGATTTAGTCAGAATCCAAACAGATTTTTACCCCTGAAACTGAAGTAGACAGCATCAAAGCTTAGAGATTACTACTCCTGACAACATAATAAAGCAAAATCCTAACAAATTGACAGTACTTGAAGTGGACCATTATCCACAATGCCATTATGAGCAATCTGTCTCTGCCATTGCAGCCACCTGACTCCAGGGAGTCACAACAAATACAATAAAAAACACGTTTTGTCCATCTGCTTCATTGTTCTTGTCCTTCAATCGTTTACCTGAGCATGGCTTAACAAGACTAGAAACATTAAAGTTTGGATCTAGAAAAGGTCCTCCATTGCTCTTTGCCCCTACCTTGCAAATACTAATTCTTTTAGTCTTTTTATGTGGAATCAAGGTTTTAATTACAGGGCATCTTAAACCAAATAGTTGGATATCACAGCCAGCCAACTTCCAACAATCTCCATTCTATCAACAATCCAGTTTAAGTGCTGAGACAACCCAAGATGTCCTCTTTCATCAATTGCATTTTTTTTTACACTGCACTTCCACTAGGGAAAGTTGGATGAATTTTGAAAGCAAAGATATAATTCTTTTACTACAGCTTCTTTAAGAAAAAAATGAAAGAATACACTACTTGTGAGGGACTTTCTTAGGAAAATTACGTAACTGAATAGGCAGATGCCTTCACAATTTCAGAACGCTTGATTTCAGTTTCTGTGTCTTTCAAGCAAAAAATTCAGCTTCATCTGAAAAGCAAGAGGTTGTGTTTGCTGCTCTGAGAAACGGCACAAACATCCAAGGTATTTTGAGAATTACTGTATTTTTCACAGGATCTCATAAAATACGAAGCAATTGTTGGAAAAATACATTGCTCAGCTGGAAATCCAGGAGCTGTTCAGTACCCACTAGTACTCCCCTGACCTGCACCTTGCGTTCCCTGCTCTCCTCTGTGAGCCTGCTTGGACAGCAGGTACAGGTTTCGGGAGTGTTCCTACTGCAGCAGCCCACACTGTGCCAAGGACACAGAAGCTCTCAGGAATTCGAGCCATGTATAGCCAATTAACAGCCATCAGTGATCACCCAGACCTTGCTGTACACACGTCCAGGCCTTGTTAAAGCCCCCACATGGTCAAGTTAACAAAAAAACACAAGCAACCAGAGGCATGGTAACATCCACCTTGAGGCTGAGCCAAGCACCTGCACAAGGAGCCAGGAATGGTACTACTTAGGCTGAAGGAGGGGGTCTTATGGTATTTATTTTTATTTTTTAACATTTTGAAACGGTGCTATAGTCTGGGAACCTCTGTCTCAGTAACACCAGGAAAACTGTTCAAATTACATACTGCAGCCACAGACAAGGATTCTTCGCATTAACATCTTAATTCACAAAGTTCACCAGACTGTGGACAACTTCCCTAAGCAACATTTACAGGCACAAGCCAAGGGTACATCTTACAGAAAGTATTCAAATTAGCTTTACAGCAGCTTTACCAAGACCCAAGGAATCAAATCCAGTTACAGCAACAGGTTCTTTAAGAAACATGATTAAGCTGTGTGCAGCTACAATAGTTACTGACAACCAATCCAACATATTCATAACAGATATGCCCAAAGATGTCCACATAAAGTTCCAAGTTTCATGACAACTTTCATTGCAGTCTATAATTCCAGGAAGAATGAAGCTTATGACAAAGGGCAGAAAACTGGATTATTAAGCTTTTTTTCCATAAAGAGGTGTGAGTAATTTCAAGTTATGGAAGACTTGCATTTCTTCAACTCTGATACAAAAAAATGCTTCCAGCTGGGTTGTATCATAGTAATAAAAAGCAGCAACATCAACAGGTGAAAATAGCTTTACTTCCACTGATTCCTAGAACTACACTAACTTAGCACCAGTAAAGTTAGACAAGAGGTACCAGAGCAGACTAGGGAGAGACACTGAGGAGAAAAATCACTAACAGGGAAACAAGGTCAGTGATGCACAACCCTCTTCTGAAGAATCTAGCTCTCAGGACCCTGACCACAAGGGGCTGGATGAACATCCCCGTCTTGTTTCTGGAGGGATTCTAGGGGGTTTTCTACGTAAAATCTCTGACAGCTTTCAAGTATTGGTGCTGTGATGTTACTGAGTGACAGTGTGTTCCCTCTCAATATTTCTCTCATTTTGACATCCCCCAAGCAGTCTTAAGAGGGCTGGTGGTAACCCAGACCGGTTCTGTTCTTCCACTGTCCAAGAGTCCCTTCGCTTTTAACAAGAGGAACTGAGGCACAGAAGATGAAGAAAACACAGTTGAACACTCAGTCCTTAGAGTTTGCTTTGCAATGGACAGACACAAGAAAAGGGGACAAAAGTAGTTCCAGACTCACAGTCAGTTTAGTTCATCATCACGGCTCGGCTTCATGAATGAAGATTTGGGAAGGGCTCTACCCACGCTTGCTGCAAGCACTTATGGCTAAAGAGGCCAATGCGAGACAGGCAAGTCTGGTTGCAAAAGGCACAGCAGAAAGTCTCCATAGGTGGTATTTGGTGAGGCACGGTTCTGTCTGCATTGTCTTTTCTCCTCCAGACTTATCCTGCGTGTGTTCCCAAAGGAATCAGCAGCGTTATGGATGGTGTGTCTCCATATCTCCCAACTGAAGGTCAGAGTGGACCACTGACGGTAGCTGAGAACGCAGCTGCGCTGGGCAGGGCACGTCTCCAGGATGGAGGATCACCGCCTCCCTAAGATCGTGCTCTGTGGTGAACTCACCACCGGCTGCCACAAGAGAGGAGCCCCAAAGAGGAGATACAAGGACTCCCTGAAATAATACTTCAGTCAGTTTAGTTAAAAAGTAGAGAAATCTCCCAATCTCTTCTCCCACATCCTGGGCTTATATTTTCAAAGGACAACTCTAAACATACACATGCCTTCTATCACCTTTTACTTTACTGCATGTCAGATACACTCTCCAGACCTCAAAAGCAGCCTCACTGAACTCAAATGATCTAGACACTAATTGCCTACCCCAGGAACAAATACCTGAGGTGCTAAAGAAT
Organism: Grallaria varia; assembly: GCA_013396735.1. Classification (NCBI taxonomy): domain Eukaryota; kingdom Metazoa; phylum Chordata; class Aves; order Passeriformes; family Formicariidae; genus Grallaria; species Grallaria varia. The sequence goes on from VWZG01000878.1 coordinate 713,426, forward strand.
TTCTGTGTGTGCATTGATTACTTGCGGTTTGGAGATGTTCTTAAAGAATTTTATACTTTTAGCTTCAAGTTTATTTCACAGTACTTTCTTGACATATTGATTTTTATGTCATTTAGAAACTACAGACTAAAGGTCTGGGACTAGACAGCAAAATATGACACCAATTACCTCCCTCTTTTTATGAAGAAGTTTTTAAGAAAATTAAAACTTAATCATTAAAATAAGCTTCCATTGTCCTCATCTCTGTTGGGCATGAATTAAGCAGCATTAACTTAATTTTCAAAAAATACCTTTATATAAAAAGTGCTTTATTTTAGCAAACAGTTTTACTCCAAGTACTCAGACTATTGGACAGAACCGCCCACAGAATCAATGTCTCTGCACAAAAGGAGCTGAAATTCTGTGTGCACTTGTATGTCTACATGACTGGGATTCAACGCTCCGCTGCAAAGCAGCTCCCTCTGCACATGCTCATGCACAGCTTGGTATTCCACATATTTTAAAAAAACTCAACAGCCAACATTCTACAACAAAATTGCTTTGATGTCAGACAGCCAGGTTACCTCTAGACAGAAAAAGGAGCTTGACCACAGCAGCCTGACACCCCTTAATGCAGCAGTGGCATGAGTCAGCAGCACAAGAGGAACAAAAATAAGCCAAGTGTGTGGAGGGCACAAACTGATTTGGGAGGTAAATCTATTGCTGTGTATTAAACAAGTTGTCTACAGTTAAGCCATTTCTACTCTTGCTTCCTACACAGACTATGACATTTAAGGAATACTAACAATTACAGAACAACATAGAATCTTTTCAAATGGATTTTCAGTTTTAAGAAATAAAAGTACTAAGGAGAAACAAATACAGCACAACTGACTGTTAAAATTGGAAATTTATGCTTGAACTGAAGGTAAGATGCTTTCAAAGAAGTATTCTAGCCATTTCTGTTTTAATGGTATTTAAAAATACATCGTGTTTCCATTGCCAGGGGCACTGGGCACGTCCTGTGAAAAATGTTTCAGAAAATTGCTCACGGCAAAGATTGTATCTCTCAAGGTAAAACATTTGCACTACCAATGGAAAAGGCACTTCCCAAAAGGAACAAGTGAATGTTATTTTATTGCCCCCTCCCGCAACCATCCTCTTTTTGAGCAAGAATAATTTATGCTTTTTACTTCGTTTGACCAGTTTTCACCATTACCAGTTGTTTTCCGAAGAGCAGCTGATGTCATTTAGCTAAAGCAAGCTCCTGCTACTAATGACATACAAGCAAAACCCTCACTGATTTTGGTGAAATCAAAGGAATCAATAATAAGCCTTGATCTCTCAGCCTGCCTATTATTTCCAGTCTCTATACCTCAACTGCTTTTGTAAGCTGTGACATTGCTACAGAGAGTGCCATACTACCTCCCCAGAACCGTGTTTGATCCAGAAAATACTTCAAAAACGCCACTGCAAATATGTCCGAGAACCATTTGAAGACGGAAAGGAGACTGCACTGAGCAGTTTGCACTGACTGCACCTTCCTTCCTCTAAATTCAATTCCATCATTTCATCTTAGTTGGAATAAAACACAAGGATAATTTAACTAGCAAATATCTTAGGAAGAACATTTATGCAAACAATGGGATTCATATATTAAAGGTTTCTGTTCCCAGCTAAATAAGAAGTAATGCAAATAGTGACATCAGGATCTAATCTTGTAACACAACCACACACACTGTGGGGAGGGTGTAGATATTCACCTTTCTGGCCTTCTCAAAGCCCTCCCAAATCAGTCAGAACATGGGCAATGCACAGAAAGTGGAATGAAAACTTAATTTCACAGTTCCTTTAATTCTTGTCATAGCCCTGAAGCAGACAGTGCTTTGAGTACTTCAGAAGCCCAGTAATGAATATCATTCACCATCTGGGATTCTCAGAGCCTAATTGTTCCAAACACAGAGGATTAACACAGTTAAACGCATCTGACAAGATTCCCAGATCCTACAAAGACTAAAATTACTGGGAAAAGAAAACCAAACTAAAAAATACATTTAACCCTTTGGAACTTTCCCATGACTCCCAACACACTTTGAATAAGGCTCCTCCCCATGAGCCAGCATCCAGCTTTCACACAGGGCACTGAGTGAGTGGCACTAGCAGTAATCACCACGTTTCATAGTTATGTTAGAGTTGTATGTGATCTTATTGCCTACAAAAAAGCTTGTGGCAGGTTTCATATTTTGCTTTCATCTGTAATTAAGGATAATAATCCTTCTCAAAAAAACTCCCCATGCAAACAAACCTCTACCAATATCAATGAGTGAAGGAATCTTCAGGAATCTGATCGTGGCCTAACATGATGTGTAGCAGCAAAGATATCTCTAAAGCACAGCTTTATTTGCTCACTGCTATAAAGTGGAGAAGCAGCAAAGTGTGCTGGCAGCAGTGCAAAGTGCCCTGCTTATATTTTTATACTCCAAGTTAATCTTCAGATCAGGAGAGGCTTGAAAAATGAACAGTTGAACTATGAAACAGAAGATCACAACATACCAGTAAGCTTGCTCCAGTCCTCCCTGCAGGATCTATGTGTTGCCAACCTGAGCCCTCAATTACCCTAAGAACAGTTTAATAATCAATTACCCTATCCAGAGGCAGGTAGTTTATTTTCACGTATTTGAGAGAACACTAGCAAGAATTGCCTGGCTGGCAAGAAATGTCCGAAGACACCTTATTTCATGCCAAAGACACATTGAGAAGATTGTTTCATGTTGGTGTCATATAAGTTCAAAGGAGACAGACAAAGGACAGGTCCTATGCTCAGTTTGCACAGCTGGGTCAGCATAAAGTGGTTCCTGAGCTACAAAGTGCAGCCAGAATGAAGGGCACTGACATGCCCAGAACACGTGGACAAGTAGAGCAGGACAGCCAAACCCACCCGAGAGTTGCATGCAAGTAACTTATGGGTAGTACACGCCTTCTACCAAACAGCTTCTCTGCCCAACCACCGCATTTAACATCCTCGCTTCACTGGCTACTTCCATCATTAACTAATAGAAACAGAAAGAAACAAGGGGAGAAAAGTTTGTTTGACTTCCTTAAGACATTGCTGATCTCACCGGTCCTGTGAGAGCCCCAGAGTAGAAAGGTTTGATTAGACTCTGTTTTGAAATGTATTTATGCATAGAGGAATAAAAAAGTGTAACTTCATTTTGGACATACTCAGATTTTTGGAGGTACCCTCCGCTCCCAGAGTGGGGCCAGCAGGTATAAGCCATGACCCACACCCTGAGCCCTGTCCAGCTCACTCTGGAGCAGCTCCACACATCCAGCTGCATTTTATCAAGGAAATTGCTGCTAGGGAATTAAAAACAAAAACCTCAAAGACCACTGACAAAGCACACTGTTCTCAGACATTCTCAGCATCCATCCATAGAAAACTGCTCTGCCACTGGGCTCTCTCCAGTTACTATAAAAGTCAGTAATGCAGAACTGGTTCAAGAAAAGAAACTTCAGCTGCACATGTTCATATTATGAAACCTGTCATTAACACCTGGGAAGTATTATACAGGAAATCCAATAGATCACAATTATAATAGTTTTGTTTGTTTTTTTTTTAAATATGTATGTATACACCCACACATAACCTCTAGCAACATTACTAAAACCCATTTCAGCCATCCACCACAAGACCTGGGGGTTGCTCTTCTAAAGGAAGAATCAGTCTGGAACTCAGTCCTCTCTCTTCCAAGACACTCTACTTCAGAAAACTGCAGGATTCCAACCTTACCATTCCTCCAACACAGAGGCTGGAAGAAAACAAGATTCAGTGCTTCCATCATTCCACAGGTTTTGTCATACAAGTATGACAAAATACATCTCTTCTCTGCAGTCTTCTCATTTGAGATTTTTTATTTGTTTAATAAATCTTTCATTGGAGGAGCAGTATCACATCAGCACTAGATTTAGAATACTTTAAGTGAATTTATAAACCATTATTTCATAGACCAGAGCATACTAAAAGCACCCAGACTGGTGTTTTGTAACTGGGGTCATTCACTGACTCCCCTGATCCAGAATCCAAACATCAGGCTGCGCCTGATGTTCCAACCCAGCCAGAGGAAACCACACACACCAAGATCTCGCTTAAGCTCATTTAGTACCATTTCAATACATACTTATGTACATACACAGAGAAAATAGCAAGTGTGGCTGCTCCACAACCACAACACTCACTGTCTGACATTTGGTGCAGTTTCCTCAATCTTTGATAATTAGAGAAACAGGATAGTAAGGGGAAAAGGTGCATTTATCCTGCACAGTGTCCACATTCATAATGACAGCATGGACTTCGCCACTTATTCCTAATGCTAATCTATTCACAAACAAGGATTTAGAAGTTACATCTGCAAAAGAGTTAATACAAGTCCACAAAATAAAACATAGCAAGTAATTTACATGTTGATTTTCATCTCTGTTTATAATGTTCTCTCATGATACATAATTTCATTTTTCAAATGTAGTAGCAGAATGTCCCTCAGTCCAGAGACCTTGCTTACTTCTTGCTGTGAGTCACAATTTTTTACTCAGCTGTATCAGGTCACTTGAACTATTCAATTCAATTTTGGCTGCAGCCTTACGGTGCTGAACAAAAAGCACGCAGGGCTGAGTTTCGGAATATATAAATTCTTATGTAAAGCAACATTTTCAACTCCAGGAGTGTATTCATTATGAGACAGTGAAGTATCTCCAGCACCTAAGAGATGTGCTATTCAAAATCTGAGCCATTTTAAGTGAATATTAGAAAAAATAAAAGCAAACATCAGCATGCCATATGTCCTGGCTCTATGAGCACTGCATTGACCATAAAACTATATTTAGCATGAGAATTATTCTCTCTCAAGGTTTACTTGAAAATTGCTGTTTCTACAAGTATTCCAGCTTGTTCTCATTCACTGTAACACGCCCAGGTTGAAACACAAGTGGGGTGTGACTCTTCCATAAGCAAGTTTATTCATACATTTGCCAAACTGACTGCAGTAACATTATGACTGTTCACAAACTTTACAGCCTGTCACACTGAAATGCTTAATAATTAAGGAAGGCTCCAATGAATTAGAAACATTCAGAATTATTTGTACAAACTATTTCAAAAAATAACCAATGCAAATATTTGTTGATGCATTTAGTACCATCTAATGGTACTAAACCCCTTTAGAAAGACCAGTTTGAACCTTTTTTTAATACCTTAATAAAAAACCTTTTCCAAACATAAGAATTGCTTTCCACTATCAAGGTATGAACTCAGATCCTACATTCATTAGTGCTTGGACAGACTCAAATGCACATTGTCCTTATGCATTGCAAGCCTTCGCAGTTTATTATCCTGACTGGTTATTCATTCACTCCTTGCATCGTGCCAATGGGACAGTGGTACAGGCATCCACAGGAGTTCAGAAAGCCCATAGGAGTAGCCGTTAGTCATTACCTAATGACTAATTATGGGGCCCTGACAAATCTCAATGCAGCGCTTTCTAAATGCCCTCAAGTGCACTCATCTAGAGTGAATTACTAAAGCACAAGAACTTTCCTCTAACACCAATTAACACTCACCAAAGGTCAATAAGAGAGTTATGACCTATTAAAAAATTATAAATCAAGGAATCACTGAAATCAAAATTTTTTTACCCTCCATCTCGTCTGCTGACAGAATTATAAAAGGCAAAGCATTTAAATTTCTATTATGTACCAAAACCAATGAAGATGCACAAGACTCATGCAGCAAGGGGAGGACAAATTGGGAAAAGCACACTCTTTGTCCTAGCATGGATTCATGCTCAGAGGAAAACCACTCACCCTAAACTTGTACTTTCGTTTGTTCTCACCATTTGTCCCCTCCATCACCTTCTTCCTCCCTTTAAATAACAATCCTTTAGTTCAGGCTGCACTTCCACATTCTGTATGTCAAACACTTCCAAAATAACTTTGAATATCTGCGGAGTTGAAGTTGTTGAACACTGGAGCCAGAAGGAAAATAAATTAAACAAATTTGTTTAAGCCCAGTGTGCTTATGAAAATCCTTTCTTTTGCCTTTCCACAGCTCCATCTGCATAGTGATCTCTGTAGACTCACATACAGATTTAAACTTGACATTATCTAATGTATCTTGGGAAAAATCCTGCACAGCAAATTGAATTTTTAAAAGTGGTACTGCATTCAATAAGGAACTAATGCATTATATTTATTTGAATTGCAGCAGAATAACATTAAGGATAATAAACTCATTGGGAACTTTTACTCTTTAGCCCACATTTGAATACATATTTTACATTTCAATGCTACAGTATTACAGATTCTAAGTCTAGCTTTTGTGCATAAGCAAACAACTCCAGTGTATTTAGTGAGGGGAAAACAGCAAAAACCGCATAAACATTCTGTACCCAACGCTTGTCTTGTTAAATTCTAGTAGAGGTCACTGCTTTCATTGAAAATAATAAAATCAACCCTTGTTAAAAACGAGCGCATACGGCTTCCACTTAGAATTTAGTTTCAATCCAGTTACTTGCCACTTTAATTCAGCCCTTGCTCCCACTTTGTGATATGCAAATATTTCTCATCTGAGCCCCTATGGCCAATCCAGAGTTTGAAAATAATCAAACAGAACAGTGTGCGATTTAAGGTCCTGACAGCAAGTACAGAAATGCTGTTTTATGCTTGAGGGAACTGTGCACAGACCATCTGCTGCCTCTGTGATTCCCCTGACGCCTGTCACGGGGAGCACGTCTGAAAAGGCACGGCATGGAAGCAGAGCCACCGCCCTGGAGTCGGGAAGGAGAACCTGAGATAGCCCAGCACCTCGGCTGCACGGCACTGGGATAAATCGGGTCCTTATGGAGGGCTGTGAGCTCACCTCTGGTACACGGGCCCTTCAGGAACAGCCCCACCGTGCATTTTGAGGCACTAGAGTAGCATTACGCATCAGATGCAGAGTGATTTTGGCTAATATAATCATGGCAAGTTTTAGACATTAGGGAAAAAAAGACAGTAAATGGAAATACAATAGGCTTGGGTTTGATTTTTTTTTTAGTATATTAAGAAGGTCTGTGTACAGATGAGCTTATTCTGCTTCACAACCTTCTGCCTTGCCCCTTTCCCTCTCTCCCTCAAGGAATGAAAACGACACTGCCCACAGAGTCCAAGAACTGTTATCCAAGAGCCTCAGAGATAGTCCATGTTTTATCAGAGAGAAGAAGATCAGTGAAATTTAAATCAAAGCATAAAAGAAGAAAATAAATTTCTTCAGGATTATATTTCACATGAAAGATAAATAGTCAGATCCCTTCAAAGTATCCCTACTCTTCAACACATCGTATTTTTATTTCTACATGAAACATCCTTGCGCCCAACACGTTCTACTGATTCCTAAACTCTGTTTACAAGAAAGATGCCAATCCTTCCCTGTGCACCCATGCTCTGATAAGGATTTTAAAGCTTTTGCCTATTTTGTTATTCAGTTTGGAGTTTTTAACCAGTGATCTGATATTAGATTGACTGGGATTTCTCTAGAAAACCTGCCTTACTTTGATCAGCCTGTCATGGAGATAAAAACAGGACACACCTTGAAGTTAAAACCCCTCTCCCTTCTTTGTACTTTCAATCTTCCATCCGAATCAATGACAGATATACTCAAAGGAAGGAAATAACTTTTCTTTTTACATTTTGATTTTACAGAGCAAATATTTTTTCCAATTTTTTAAAAACAATAAAATCACTTCTGTTAGTATCTTCCCTAATACATGTCAATAAAGCAAAGATGATGAAAGAGGAGAAGACAAGTTTGAACTATTCAGATTTGAAAATGAAAGGGTTACAGGAAGGGTTGCAGTTATAAAAGAAAAATGCAGCCTCCTGGCCCATTTTATACCCACCAGGACCAGAGTAAAATTCAAGTTGTTTTCTCTTCTATCACAGTTATGGCAACAGGTGACCCAGTTGCCACAGAAAGGTCCTCCCCACCTCCAAATGGAAGGTCTGGACAGAAGTAGACAAGACAAAGACGCAGGTAGAGAGCCTCAATTCTGAAACGCTTCATAGGAGCCTTCAGTGCATCCTTGTTAAATGACTGCTGGAGGTAAATTAACAACCCACCTCTCGTAAAGAGTCTTACATTGGATTCCATAATTACGAGAGAATAATCACTTCAGAAACTCTTCCACATGTCATATTTAAACAGAAATGTCTACAAGTGAAATACTTCTTGGTAAATGCCTCCAGTAGGAGGAATTATGCCTCCAAGATATTCTAAGCAGCAGGTTGCAAATGATCTCTCACTTAACCACAACATCCCTCCCTCAGAATGACAGACTCCACTCTGTTTATCCATTTCCATAAATTTTCTTGTACATATCATATTTGTGACACTAAAATTTATGATCCAGCATGGAAAAGAAAACAAAACATCTTTTCAGAACTACTACCAATATACTTTTCTTGAACTAAAACCACCAGCTCTTGGCATATAGTAGTATTAGAAACTTTTTCCTAAACCTTCCAAAAGCTATAAAATTTAGATAAATAATATAGTTCAGTTAGGGAGAAAGCCAACAACAGTAACCTCGGCAAATCTGGCATTTACCTGCCAATCCCACATGTGCCTTCTGGACTGCAGTTTGCCAGCTCCCCATCCTAAAACACCCTGTCTTTCCTTTGCACTGAAACCCAACATTTTCCACCACCCAATCACTCATTGCTTATGGCCAGCCTGTTGTGAGCCAACACAACCGGAGCTGGTTGGTGGGTTTGTTGTTTGGATTATTTTGGTTTGGGGTGGTTTTGAGTTTTTGTTTGTTGGTTTGGTTTTTTTAAGAGCTTCTCATGACAGCAATTTTCATGAGCACATGAACTTCATTCTATATTACTGAATTTTGTCCAGTCTTGCACTCCAGGCTTTTCTAACACAACCATCTACTCCCCCTGCTACCTAAGTCTCCTAATTTTGTATCATAACGTTTCACTCCTCATCAAGAACAGTCTCAGACAAACCTTCTCAGCACACCTTCTTGCTCTTTGCTTTAAGTTGTTCCTTGTCCAGTTCACCAAACACCATTTTTACACCTTATTGAGCAGTTTCCCATAGAGTTTTACACAAAACTGTTTATGAAGTTCAGATAACCAATTTTCTACATTTAAACCAAGGAGTTATTTCATCAAGTAAAAGGACAAGGTAGATCTGGCAAAAGGTACTTTGGAAAAACACCTCCCATCCATTTACTATTTGCCACTAAATCTGTCAATTCTTTTTCCTTCAAAATATGCTCTGGAAAGTCATCCATCCTCTTAAGATCGGGCTAATTCTCTTACCTTTTTTTTAATCCTTTCTATTACATACCATTTTTCCTCCTCTTAAAATATAGTCATGATGTTTGCCAATAGATTTCACAAGTCCCCAGAGGTTTAATTCATGAATAAACAGAAGCAGAGGTAGATGTAAACACTTCTCATAAATACGTTTAATTCCTTGTTTCAGGCAGACCCCTCACTCTGTTAGTTTAAGCTCCCTGCACTTCAGGTGACCTCCTGCACATTTATGGAGACTCATGACCTCCCCTTTTTCTTCCCTTTCCCTGCCCCCTCTCACCCCCCATACACACAAGCACACTGCTGTACACAGCCAGATTAAAAAGTGAGGTTCCTGGGGTAAAATAAGTCCTTGCAGTATGAAATTTCCCCCTTTCCAAATAAAAATCTATGAGTGCCCAAGTGGTTTTCACTTTCAGTGTTCCTGATTTCTACAAAACTCCACTGCTACAGAAAAAAGGATTCTTTTCCTAGAAGAGGAATAATATAATTGTCTGGTCTTGCTGCTCCTTGACAATTTCCTGACTTGAAAAACTTCCTTTACTCTGTGTGCCGAGTGGAATCCCAACACCACTTTCTTTGGCATATATTGTGACAACCAATAGAATTGTGAATTCCAGTATTTGAAGTTCTGTTCAATTTAACAAAGGCCATCCTAAATCAGTTGTTTGAAACTCTTCTTTTTCAGAAACTGAATGCAGATAATTTATTCTTCTTGCAAGGTTTTTAAAAAAAGACTTTATGCAGTAAATTTAATCTTCTCATAATATTTGCGTGAGAAATAAATCACCACTGTTGAGTGTGCTACATATAGGACAGGCTTTGCATCAGAAGTATATCATAGATGGCATTTTAACACGCAGAAATACCTCTGCTTACTCAGAAGCATCTTAGAGATTGATGTTTGTTATTTCTTTGAGAAGTCATGTAACTCTCATGACCAAGCAACTTCAGCCTGCAAAATACTGCAAAGTAAGGGACATGCTACAATTAAACATTAAGAAGCACCTGCCCTAAAAAAAAACAAACCAGTGAACAACACCTATTAGATAGACAGGAGATGGAAAAAAGGAAATTTATTGCCAAATCTGCTTGCTTATATAATTAAATTAGTTTCAATGTAAAGAACTATTCCTATGCTCCCAATTGTCTAAATATTTGTCCAGTTACTAATCTAGACATGGAAACAAACCAAAGTACTGAACTTTAAATCCTTTCAGTCTGATTCTTTATCCCTGGAAAGCTCAAAATAAAATATTTCAGTTCCCGGTGACAATTCATTCCTTCAGAATATCATTAAGCAGAACAATGAGACAAACTCTATGAAACAGAACATATTACCAGATCCAGAAAATTATTTTGAATCTATTGAAAGCGCTGATCTTAAACCTTGTAAGCAGTCCAAGTCTGTAACAAAAAGTATGATTTTCTACTTGACATTTAAAGGATTTAGGGCAGATACATGTCTAAGTCTTTCCAGACCTGGAAAATATAATGCTTTTAAATAAATTGCTTCAGTGGATTTGTCCACGGTTTGGACAAAACTCTAAATGCCAAGCCTGTTGCCTCTTTAATTCATAGGTAAGCGCAATGACTTGAAGAGTTTTAGGACAATCCTGAAAACACAAGTCCAAACAACCTTAAAGACTTCTCTTTAAGGAAAACAGTGGAACTGCAAATTGCCACAAGAGAAATTTGCAAAACCTGCAAGTTGTCACAAGTCCTCCGCAGTTCTGCAGGTTTGCTCCAGTGTCCTCTGCTCCCAAATAAAGAGGCCTGCAACCATTTTTAGCTGCAGTTTAGCAGAAGTGGGAAAAATAGTGTTTTTGAAGGCAAAGCCTAAAGGCACAAGCTCTGAAATACCGTCAGAGACATACAATTACGGCCCCCCAAAATAAAAGCAATGGTAAAAACCCCTATGCTGTAGGGAGTGTACAGTCTACATACACACCCCTGCACATTAACAGGGGGAAAATAAACGACGTTAAGAAAAAAGTGCAAGGACTGGAAAGTAAGAGTTCCCTCTAAATTATTTTAGTTGTAATTTTAGTTCTAGTATGAAGTTTTTCACTTCTATGATAGTGTCTTGCTTCATAGAATCATAGAATTGATTGGGTTGGAAAAGACCTCAGAGATCATCAAGTCCAACCCTTGGTCCAACTCCAGTCAGTTTCCTAAATCATGGCACTCAGTGCCATGTCCAATCTCAGTTTAAAAACCTCCAGGGACGGTGAATCCCCCACCTCTCTGGGCAGGCCATTCCAATGCCTGATCATTCTCTCTGGAAAGAATTTTTTTCTAATATCCAACTTAAATTTCCCCTGGCAGAGCTGAAGCCCGTGCCCCCTTGTCCTATTGCTGAGTGCCTGGGAGAAGAGACCAAGCCCCACCTGGCTATAACCTCCCTTCAGGGAGTTCTAGAGAGTGAGGAGGTCACCTCTGAGCCTCCTCTTCTCCAGACTAAACACCCCCAGCTCCCTCAGCCTCTCCCCATAGGACTTGTGCTCCAGTCCCTCCACCAGCCTTGTTGCTCTTCATCCCTGAGTTCCCAAAAGGATAAACCAAACCACCCAAGAAAAGGAAAACAAGCATTCTTATTGCAAGGGAAACTCGTGGACACCACTATACGTCTGATGCAATCAAGTAATGCCGTTTATTGTTGTGAAAACATCCCTTAAATAACCCAGAGAGCTCACACACTGCACACACACTGCAAACCACCCCATGACTGGATAATGTGAATAACACACAACTCTATTGGTGTCAAATAAAGTCCTCGTGATCTCTCTCTGTGGCCGTTGTTTTTCAATCTTCTGCTGCAGCTTCTCTAAGTTTACATTCCTGTCCCTGTTGATCTCAATGGACACTTCTTAAAAATAGCTTTTCACTGCAGTCTTAAAGGCCTCGCAGCATAACTGTACCCAGAGCACTGAGGTCGCTCACATGTCCATTTTCTGCAAGAAATTCCCCAACACATTCTGTTTCTTGAAAACCCAGTAGGAAGTAATTTAATTATTTCCACAACTAAGCAAAACAATCCACATTATTCATTGCCTCTCTTCACCTTTCCTAATTTCCTCGTGAAACCAAAGGAGATGCATCTAACCTGAGAGAGAGGAGTTCTCATCCAGCAGCGAGCTGAGCTTGGCACACGAGGTCACCTCTGTAATGATTATTCAATGCTACAGCGATCAATATCACAGCACAAGCGCCTAATCCAGCGGGCATTAAAGTATCCTGTTACAGTGTATCTGAAGGATCACGTCTGAGTTTCAGAGGAGATCAATACCAACGTAGGGAAAATTTGCAGCCAACAGAAGCTGCAAATAAAACCCTCTCTCAGTAGCTTCAACTTTCCCCTTTATGTGGAAACTATTTTACCTAAATTCTACTTTTCCCTTTTGAGTCACAGGCTCATGGTATGGAAGGGAACCCTTTTGCAATCATCCACCCCTCGGCATGAGTGTCTCTTTTGTTTCTACACATTACACACAAAAACAACTGCAGATACACACAATATAATGTCAACCCAGCTCAGTCTGGAGCAGAAAAGGAAATACAGACATAACCAAAACAATACTCAAAAGCACAACACTAAAGAGAACTGTGCTTTTTCAAACCAATGAAGAACCACTACTTACATAAGATACAGGATTTTGTTCAGTGTTACAAAATACCATTTTTTTCTGCTGATTTGCCAGATGTGCCATTTTCTATTTTTAATGCAAAGATAAAGCTCATGAGTCACCCCAAAATGTGCAGCCAGTTTTCTTTGCTTTCTCCTTTCCAAGTGTCATCCATTCCAAAGCAGGCTCCAATACAAAGAATACCATGTGCACAAACACCTCTCTGTCCCCATGTAGCGTGGCAAGGTATGAAAATGGCACAATAGAGTTTAAAAAAAAAAGTGGTCTCCATGACACAAATACTGAGAATAGGCTAATTTTTACCATGATTAATTTGCAACAAATCACTATTTCACTTAATGAAAATGCAAAAGGAAGATAACAGTTCCCTCAAACTAGACTAAGACGTACTTGCCAAGTCAGTCGCTTAGTAACCTTTGAGTTAAAAAAGAAACATTTATCTAAACAGCACATTCACACCCACCTATGTACAGGGACTGGCTCATTTGTAGATCTTCCACTTTACTGCTGTCTGGAAGCTCTGTTCCATTTCTGGCTAAAATTACTTTTGCATTTTCAAGTATGTTTGGTGTCTAGAACTAGCTGACTAGGTTAAAGTAGGAGTAGGACTTGTTTGCCTACCTTTTGATAAATTTATTGAATTTATTATTTATTTTCCTCTGGGAAAAAAAAAACCAAAACACCAAAAACCAACAACCCATTCAACAAAATCCTTCATCATTAGTGCCACAACCACAACTTCCCTACAAGCCCTTTGCAGCTCCATCCTCTAATGCCACAACTCACTGCTCACTTCACATCTCGTTGTAGGAAACAATCACTTGTCTGGTTCCCCAATTACTGCCCGTCTTTCACCATCTGCTCATACTTAGCCTTCACTGCTAAATCCTTCTTGTTTGGTTTGTGTCACTTATTCTACTTGCTCCTTTTCCTACCACATTGTCAGGCTCTTACACTTGCTTGCTGCTTTCTCCCGCCCTGTCTGGCATCCATGAGGATCCCCTATACCAAAGAAGTCACTCAAACTTTCAGCACCTCCAGAAAACCGACTTGTCAGTAGGGTAGCTCAGTTACTTTATGATTTCTAAATATGCATACGATAGAAAAATCACCAAATCTATCTCATCCTTCTCCACAGGGTGATCTCTGGTTAGGAAGGACTGAACATTCCTCCCTGCTCAGAGCCCACTACAGGCACAGTCAATCATTTCAATGGCATATTTAATTGTTTAAGAAGTGCAGCCTTCCCCAACCCCACTGCGCTTCACTGACCATCAGCAAGAACATACTGGAAGAACAGCAGCATCGAAGTTGTAGGCAGTTTTAAACCTAATTCTGTGTCCTGCCATATGGCTGACACTTGACGCAGGGCATCAGCTGTAAAAATGCCAATAAATTTGAGCAAAAATCTCTTAGACAGCCTTTCCCAGTAGTCAAGAATAAAAGTTTGTGCAGTGCATGAGTGAAGCTGGATGAATTTTATGTGCTGAGACAATGACAGTCACAAACCCCATCTCACTGCTTTTCTGTATTATAAAAAGAAGACACTATTACAAGTTCCAAGTTATTTAGAACCCTGTTTCTCTGCCTGCAGAAGAGATCCAGAGGAAGAAATCCACTCCAGAAATTTACCAAGTACAAGAAATGCTACTTGCTGTTAGAAATGTCAATTACCACCTCCAAATACGGTACAAAAAGTTTCTGCCTCAGGTTTCGTTGGATGTTTTTCTAAATTAATTTTGACAAACACAGCTTTTGTCTTGCAGTGGACATGCCTAATTTCAGTGTGATGGTGACAGATGGATCACTGACCAGTGATGGCCATTTCCAGAGTCAAAGTGCTACAAACTGACCAGCTTCCTTTGTGTGCTTGCTATAAACAACTGCCCAAAGTGAACAGCTGAGAAACCAAGTGTGGCATCCCCTGCAATTCCAGGTCCTTGTTTGCAGACAGGCAAACAAGCTTAGAGAGGATAAACAGCATGTGGTAAAGACTTGTAAAGCACAGTACATCTTTTTCTTTACTCTAGGCCCTTTCCCAGCAAGCTGCAATTAGTTCTGAAATCTCCTCCAAGCTATGGATGTAACCTGTCAGGCATTACAGATTGATGGGGACTCCATAATTAGAGCTTACAGGCTTTAAAGCAAGTTCAATTTTAACTCCAACAGGCAAACAAGAAGAACACAAGACAAGTTACTTTGACTTGCTGCACTGAAGAGGGGTGTGAGTTTTCCCAGAGATCACTTTTCCTCTGCTTCATGTTTCTATGATCCTTTGAACCCTTGAACACTTTGCATATTTTTAGCAGAGTAGCAGCCACCATACCAGCCTTGCAGAGGTCATGAATTTCAGTCAAAAAGACAGGACAACCTTTGTGTAGCAGCAAAACACGCACCTTGCCTAGACCCCAGGGCAGCCAGGAGTCACAGGAACAGGGAAAGCACAACACTGACCCTGAGATGTCACCTTAGGCTTGATATCGCACTAATTAACTGCATCTAAATGATATCTGCTTGGCTTGGAACACATGTGGAAGACAATTTCTGTCAGGCTTCAAACACTGGGAAGAAACAGCAGCTGTAGTACTCCCAATACCCAACTATTTCAGGGAAATGCATATTCTTATGACCTTTAGCACAAATACACCACACAATTCTTTCCATGTGCCCCACTCAGATAAACAAACATCCATCTCCCTCAAGTTGTAACAGAAAAAAGTTACTAGAATTTTAAGGGGGGAAAAACTCTGCAACATATTATGCAAAAACAAAAACCCTGCTGCATTTTATTCAAAAAATATTTAAAGTGTCCCTTAAAGACATCATAAATTAAAATATCACACAGTGTTAAAAACATCTTTGGAAACCTACAGCCAAAGTTCTCAAGCGTTCTAAGCTTTTGACAGAGCTGTTCTATAATACCATATTTTTCCCCCAAGATTTAATCTTTTTGTTATTTACATGGGAAAGAATCAATGAAGTTCACGGGCTGTTACAGAAGTAAGAGGAAGTTCCACTACAAAACGGCCAACAGTTTATGGGCTGAGTTGCTCCTCATGTCTCTCCAGGAATAAAGCACACGAGTCTGGCTTAATAAGCCAAAGCATTAACTGGAGGTCTGACACCCAACACTTTACCTCTTCCCCTTCTGCTCCCTCATTCTACATTTAGAGTTTGGAACTGGGAGATTTGCATGGTTGCCTTGTTTGAAGCTCAGCTGAAATGGAGTGTACAAAACAGGCTCCCATTTTGATGAAATCACATTTCCCCACCACAGATAAATCCTGTTTAAACAGAAAGCTCCTGATCAGCTCCTTCAGTAACTCCATTCTGTGGGGTATCTGATCCCTGGTGCAGGAGCACTGTGGGTTGATGAGGCACAACAGGTAAGAGAAGAGATCCTGATGATTTGAGAAAGTAGGACCATCCTCCCCATCCATTTTGAAGAGTCAGAACTAACAGCACCTTCGACATGAGCATCAGCTAAGAAGGAACAAAGGGCCAGTCAATGAGGAAAAAAAAATAGTCCTCAGAAGACTTTGCCTCTCAGCCCCATCTGTCCCAGTGACATAATTTTCATCATAAAGACACTTTTAGTTCAAGTTTTGTTCCTGAACTCCTTCATCTGGCCCACAGACCCGCTTGCCTTGCTGCCATCAGCTGTCCTCTTGGACTGTTAAGCTGCCCAGGAGAAGAAATAAAGATTTCTGAGTGCTTTTACATGCATTTAAGTGGAAAAGCAAATCTACTATATTAAAAAAAAAAAAAAAACCACAAAACAAAACAAAAACCACAACAACAAAGAGCAGATAATGGAGATTTTCTTTGAACTTTCAAAAAGAAGAACAATTGTAAAAAACACAGCAAGCACCGAGTACCAACCAAAACGATGCTTAGGAAGGTTTACATAGTCCTAAATACAGTAATTTTCTGGCTTCCTGCTTTAGAGCTAAAGACAGAGTTAAAAGAGTCTGACATATCCAACATAACTGTGCTGAATTACAGAGCTGTGCCATTTTACAGCAGCCAAGGATCCAGAAGTGGAAAGAACTGCCTAATGTGAGATGTTTAAGAAACTCTCCTCAATATTTAACCACATCCACAGTCTTATATTTTTGTTATTTATGCTGTATATGCTATAGCCTTAAATGGATCGTGGGGATAGCTGGAAAAGTAGTATTTCTGAAAAGAAAAGGGAGAAAATGAAGACAAAAAGAATGTCTCTTTCAGGTGCTCCCAGACACCAACTCTGACAGACACTTCAGTTGGCTGCCTTGAGCAAAAAAACATGCAAGGGAAGAGATCCCAAAGCTCTCAGGAGTAAGGCAGCAAGAGCCATATGACCAAAAGCTTACCCAGGGAAGGTATTTTTCAGCTTGCATAACACAATGAAAAAGAAATCCCTCAAGCTATCCTAAGGGGAATAGAGTGAAAACTAAGCATCACACCTGGAAAAGACAAAGAACAAGTCTCCTAGACTTTCAATCCCTATCGAGTACATCGAAATACCTTACAACACATGGTTTGCCTCTTCAAAATCATTTTGTAGTAATATTTTTAATTGCTATGAGGTCTCACTTCATGTATTTCAGGTTTTTACCTTACATAAATGAGCCAGATCTTTCTCACTTGAAATTATTTGCCCTACTACAGGCTTTAGAACTACAGAGACCAGTAAAATTAACTAAATCTGGCTGTATACAACAGCCCTAACAACTTTGTTATTTCTAGTTATCAGAAGTTTGTTTAGTTTGATAGCCTGATTAAAATGTACTATAGCACTGGTTAAACACCTTTACAGACCAGCTCAATTCAAAATAACTCCTTTTGATATTTTCTTATATTAGCAAATATGATTAGAGTTTTCTGGCCATGTCACCTAGAGAAACCCTGTTACAGCTCTGACCACAGAAATGCCTGCCTTATCCTGCTGTCTGGACACTAATCACACTGCTTATTTGCACTCAGGATGAAGACAAGTTTCAGCAAAATCCAATTCTGCCTACAGTTTTCAAGAGTGCTTTCCTACTGTACTCAGCTTCCTACTCTGCCTTGGTGCCACCAAGCCCCTTATCTCTCTCTCCCAGAAAAAAACAAACAACCACCCAAACAAAAACCAACAAAAAAACCACCCTGTTGACACATCACATTTGATTTCTTACAAATCACATGTATTTAGCCTCTAGGAGGAAGATGGCACTTCAGTTTCTTAAAATTATTTTGCTTAATTCATCAAGATGATTTAAAAGCTTCCGATGACTTGATAATAAATCAGTTGTCTTATAATACTATTTAATAACTGCTTGTCTTTCTTAATGGAGAGTTAGACCTGATTTCCCCTCATGATTCCCAACAGACACACCTTTAGCAGTGCTCAAAGATCCACAGCCCAACTAGAAGTTTTCCTCAGTAAGATTAACCCCCATCCAAAACTTCCCCAAACGTTTACATGACCTCCCATCAGTGACAGGACAATACTCCTCCAACCTGGAGAGCACTGAAAACCAGCCAGGCAAAAAGCAGACTCCCTTCAGAGCATGAAAGCCACTAGTCAAGCCAACTTGCCTGTTCCTTTCAATGGCATTCCAGAAATACCAAGGAACCCACAGCATTACCCTTTTTTAAAGTGACAAGGTAAAAAAAATATCCATTGAAAGTTAGATGGAGTTTTTGCAACCCAAAATAAAAACCAAGAGTCAATTCAAGTTTAAAAATGTTACTCACTGTTTTCTTCCCTATCATCTCCTAAACTGTCATTTCAGTGGGTGTTTCCAAATTTCCCCACATTTTCTGAAGCACATATAAGTGTAGTACCTACATCAAAGGTCTTTTCTAAGTGACAGACTTATGAGATACTCAGAGAAAGCCTCTACATCATGGACCAACTTGTGTGCAAGTGTTCCCTCTTAAATCACAAGCTGAGACAGAGCCAGTGGCCTCACAGCAACTCCCCTGCCTGGTGGGTTTAGTTTTGAAGCAGATACTCATCCCCAGCTCTTCTTTCCCCTTTAGATTCTAGCTTTTTATTTTTCATTAGGAATGGGAGATTGTTTTTATGCAATTAATTTTACTTACCAATACTTCCATTTGTACAACAGGTACAAAGAGAGCAACACATCAACCTAAGTGTACCATCGAGGTATCCTGCAGCGCTGCTGTTCAATGAATCTCTCCCCAGTTTTGCCTCCCAAATAACACAGGGAAGAGTTTTCCCAGTAAGCTGAACTTTATCACAAGTTAAGTTGTCCTGTTCCTTCCAATAATGAACTCTGGATCCCTGGTGAGTAACTTACATTTAACTGGCAACATTCTGGGCTACTTATATTAACTGCGACAGTCTGAACAGCTTGAACCTCAATAAAATGTGCAGTAAATGACTGAGCTAATTTTACCTCATTAATCCTCAAACCAATAGAACAATTTGATGTCCACGCAGCAGCTTGTGCACAGCCTCCAACATAAACATGGCCCTGTAGGAAATCAACACCAAAAATGTGCTGCATCCCTGCATGCCAGGGTTAGCACGGCTGGGAAAACCACTGTGTGGTTCCCGAGCCCCACCACCAGCTGTATCACTGTGCTGGTTTAAAACTAAACCAGCAGGAGAAATGAACCCAACTCAAAAGAGTTTAGAAGTCAGAACTACAATTTAATAAAAAGATTACAATACAGACACTGATACAAAGGAAAACTGGTTTTAGCCCTCAAAACCCAGTTGTACAACCCAGCCTCCTGGGGCACAAACACAATGGTGCTCACCAGCCCCTGTGCTGAGCACCACGTGGTCCCCCTGAGTCCAAAGCAAAGGAAAACCTATTTTCCTTCCAGAAGGTTGGTGGTCACAGTCTGGTCAAGAGTGGTAGTTGCAGTCCTGTTGAGGTTCTGGTCCTTCTCTCAATCTGATGAGTGAGTGAGTGCCCCAAGTCCCCAAACCCCAAGTTTATCTATGCTTGGGTTCAGATGGGAACACCCAGTACCTCTCCCAGGGTGAGGGGTTTCACAATGGGCGATTTCCTCAGTGAGTCACAGGATATCTTGGTCTACTTGATGGCCCATTAGCAGACACGACCCCTCAGGTTCATGGAAAAGTGCTAATGACTCCCAGAGGGGAGTTATCCCACCTGAATCATTGGTGTGAAGACAGGGAACCCTCTTATCTCTGTTTTCTCATGCACCCAGTTCATAGCCTGAGGTGTCAGGTGTGTCCTGGGCAGCTGTTGCAAACAATGCATCATTAACAGTTCATGATAAATGGCAGAGAGGGTATGGAATACACAGTTCCAGTTACACCCTCACAGTGATAAACTGGTCCCAGCCACTATAACTAGGACAATCGCATGTGTCACACACTTCGTTTGGGCTTGTTAACAGCCAAATTGTTCTTTCCAAACTGGGTCTGCCCTGAAATCTCCCCAGTGCAGCAATTTTAGAGAAGAGCCTCTATTTTATCTATAAACTATTTATCTCTTGTTTCAACACTAACAGAAAAGGCATTACTAGGAAAGGAAAACACGACAAACCAAGCAGTATTGGCACTTTCAGGCCGGGAATTAGTTGGATTTAGCTCCCTAATAACAGCAGCATTTTAAAATTCAGTTTCTGAAATAATTTGAAAAACTACTTAGTTACAAAGAATGTAGGGTCCCCCAAAATATTTATGAACATCTGCTTTCAGAGAAACATTTAAAAGTACTTTGTATATACATTAATTGTTCTTGGAATTACTGCTGAAAGCCGGGTACTTTATTTCATTAAATATAACAGATTTAAAATAAAATCAGAGTCTAATAGAAAAAGCACATAACCCACAAAATACTGTGCTGTGTGGGCTCAGCGGACAAAATGAGGACAGTTTCTAAACACAGAAAAATAAATCAAAAAGGGGAATCCTTATAAATGTATAAATACTGATTTCATTGCCACATACAAGAACTGAACTTTCAAGGAAATCAGTCTTGTTTCAGCTAATGTTCAGTGGCATAGAGGGTACCCGCAGCTTGACCTTGTTTACATGACAAGGTACAGAAATCCATTCAAAGTTACACAGAGCAGCCAAGTAATCAGTGTTTTGTACTTACGCCAATCGAACTACCCCTGACACACAGATATGACATAACACAGGAATTCACTTTTACCTCAGCATCTTACTAGTCAAAGTAATTGCTTCTAACGATTAAGGTACATCTTTGTCACAGCTGCATTGGGACACAGACATGCATGTGCAGATAAAGGATGGCCCACAGAAACTCCGAGGGCAGCCAAGTCCACAGCACCACCATGGCACAAGTGTCCCAGCAACAACGGGACGAGAACACGGAGCATCGCATGGTCCCACGTTCACCTGGTTATTCAGTGTCACTGCACCATGAGAGCTCATCAGGGCAGTCGGAGTGTAAGGCAAAGCCATTTATTAGCTGAACCAAATAACACCCCGGAGTCTGCTTAAGCACAACCCTCAAATCAGCAACTGTTGGTTTACATAGATAGAAACCGATGTTCACTCTAAATGGAATGTTTTGGAAATACTTTTTTATAAGGGAGGCTCTGCTTTAGAAATATTTGTTTCCTAAGCTTTGCATATGGTATTTCTGAATCAAAAATACTGAACTTGACAAGGCCTGAAAAGATTAAGCAGCAAAGCTGTTCTAAAACTACTAAGGTTTTGGATTGCTTCCTCAAAAGTCAATTTAAATGTATTCCCCATAAAAGCTAAGTAATGAAGAGTGAAGTATATAATTAAATCATATTTAAAGAGCTTTAGTAGTGTACTTTCTTTCATGTCACTATCCCGGTGTGTTTATACATTGATTAATTAGAGACAGAAACAAAGTACAATATTTATTTGCCTAATTTCCTAATGGACATGCACTTCCCAGAAGATTCAGTCCAAACTCTCTAGTCTACCTTCTATCAGTGAATATCAAACAACAAAACAACATAATACAAACACAACCCCCCCAATATAAAATCTCCACTATTGTTTCTTCATCAGCCCTGTAATATTTAATGAAACAGGAGAGCTTTATATTTCCTTCTAACACTTTGACAAGGCAGGTAAAGTGTTTTAAAGAGAATTCTCAAGTCACTACTGTCTGCAAACACACCAGAAAAGGATTCTCCAGATACATGTCAAAAAAATGGAATAATAAAATTGAGGTCTAAATGGAAAGAGAAAAGGAAAAGCCTTGCTCGCCAGATTCATCTGTAACTAAATCCTCTAGTGGCAAGTAGTTTTACATAATTATTTGACTCACAAGTTTTCCTTGGAAATGAAACAAACAATTTCTAGTACAAACATAACTATCCATAACTTATCAGACAAAAGAGCATTACATTTCAAATTACTATAGAAAACAGTCCTTTTTTTCAGAAAGTTGATTTAATACGAATACAATCTGGACAGTAACTTTACTCAGGAGTGATAGAATCAGCCATATATATTCTGAATGGAAAACTCCTGAAGAGACAAGTTTTCCCTTGGAGGGAATGAAGTTGAACAAGTTACATTTCCCAACCACAATTCAGGCTTTCATTTGAAGTTCATCCAAAAAAACTTGGGAGTATACATCAAGGGCACAGATTTGGTTCTCACATTCACATGATTGCTCGAGAGATTTCATCATACTCCTTGTGCTGCAGTCACTGGCCTTCCCAAATATTAATTTCCTTCACAACTATTTTGCATATCTACTTGTAACTTATTTGGTGGGGTTTGCTTTGGTTTTAATTGCCTTTTTTTTTTTTTTTCCTCAACTCTATAGAACTTCAACATGATATTCAGGGAAAACTGCCTTTGATGCCATTTTTACATTAGAACTCAAACTTCCAATACTCTTTACTTTCATGTCCGTTAACTGTCCATATAACAGAAAGACACTAAAAGCCACTACTTTTGTAGCCTTAGGGAGGAGTAATTCGATTAATTTTTGCAAAATAAAACATCAGCTTACAAAAAAAATGAAAAAAAAAAAAAATGTGTCTTCACGGGAGTAATCATCACAGCAGGGCAGATGCAACAACCACATATTTGATTAGTCTATCTAAACATTCAAAGGGAGTAAAACACATAGACAGCAATGCAAGTCTCCACCACTTATTCTTTAAGCCATAAACTTAAGTGTGCTCACATGCGAAAACTAATTACAACACAGGGAAAATCAGATCAGTTGCTAATCAAGTCAAACAAGCAGGAAAATAAAGTGAAGTGGGATGCTCATGTTTGAGTCTCAGGATCAAACAGCGCTAAGTGCATATAAACTGAGGCATAATTATTATGCCTTTTCATCATCAAAACCACATGCCCCAGAAAACTCAGTTTTCAAGTGTCTGGGCTGGCTGTGGACTTTTAAACACAATAGGAACATTCCAGGACAGTGGTTAGGAAGCACAGAACACCTTAAAGGAAGGGGAAAGGGTGTTGAAGGGAAGAAACAAGTCAATGAGAAGATTCAGTCCCCCAGTGAATGACAATGAAATCGCCAATCTAAGAGTACGCCTGCAAAACAGAAATGAGTGTCCACACCAGGCTATTATTTTCTTACATGTACAGCCATACAAACACTGTGCTTCTATTAACAAAATCATGTCTGTTGGAAAAGCACCTTCCCCTGTAAAACATCAGTGCTGAAGGTCAAAGACTTTCAGAGAAAATAGAAATTTAGTGCCAAAGGACCTTTTCTAGACTCATCTCACAAATATGTGTTATTTCAAGAACAAAGCATAATGTTTCATTACAAGTGGTAGCACAGTGTAGCAGAGGCCCAGAGATACAGAGCAACTTCTGCAGTGGAATTTGCAGTTCCATTTATAACCATGTATTTTTACTGACCCAAAAGAACTGCAGGTACTGCCGAGCAGACTTCATGCTGCACTGAAAACTGCTCACCTTCAGTTAAATGACAGCCATGTCCTGCAAATCCTGCAGTCTCTCCTGCCTCTCTGTCCACTGATAATCTGTCTGAATGGTGTCACAACTTCAGAATGATGCAGAGCTCAAGTATTGCTGATTTATTAGTGACAAAAGCAGACTGCCCTCTTCAGAAGATCAGACACTGATTAACTAGCACACAATTGTGACTCAGCTAGCTCTTAGTCCAGGTGAAATGTTATTCAAGGAGAAAGAATTCCTTACTCTGAAATGGCAAAGTTGATTTGTGCTTTGAATTATAAAATGAGAATCTGGACTAAAATGTCCCATACCCAAAGAAGCACTACTGAGTTTTTCCACTGTTTTGATGTTTGTAGAAAGCACTGGATGAGGAGACACTGCATCTGCAAGCTTTACACAGTACTTTGGACCAACTTACCATGGGTCATTATTAGTAAGCACTTCTCTTAAGTTCCTCACTGAAGTTCCTCATTAGTCAAAATTGTTTGTCTTTAAAAATACAGAACTGAATTTTAGTTAACTCAAGAGCTTTCAAAGGTTTGTAAATTCCTCCTAATCAAAGTTTAAGAAATTCAAAGTTTCAGCTTGAATTTCAAATCTTATAAGTTATTTTTTAAGAACAAAAGTTGGGCCAGTAAATTCCTCCATTCCAATCTCAGTCAAGGTGTGATTAATGCCACTTCCAACTACTCCAACACACCTTCAGAATAAACCAAGCGTATGTCAGGAGGATTCATTATTAAGTACTGAATGTCTGAGCTTTTTAAAAGGCACTTTGCACACAGGAAGCTTCACCCATTCAGTTTCAAGTCCCCGACAATGAGGCAACAATAAACAAGGTTTCTCGTGCTAATTACAAGCACAAAGAAAACACACCCATCCTCTTCAAACACCTCACGCTGGTTTGCAGCTACTTGTACTACAGGCAAAGTTTTGGTCCTTTTGAAATGAGTAGGAGAGTTTAATAACTCAGGTGAAGCATTAGGTCTTAGGGCAAGTCTTGGAAATGTTTGCTATTATTTCCTTCTAAAGTTCCCTATACCCTGCCAAGATCTCTCAAACTTGCAGTTTTTGATAACTGAATTGCCAAAGCTTCTCCAACTTGTGTTTACTCTGCCTGATTTCTGAACTCCCATTTAAATGTTTCCTCAGTTTAAGAGAAAAAAGCAGGATAATCCATTGTTAGTCTTGGGATTTGCACCCTACTTTCCCTCTCAGCCCCCTGTTATGAGGAGTGGACTCGATATGGTTATAAAATTCATACAATTTTTCCAGCCAGCAAGTATTCAAGTAGCTTAATCATTAAAGCTGTCATTCACTCCAGTAATCACATGTATGCTGGAGAGCCTGTCAGTCACAGCTGGGAACTGCAATATTTTACATATCATAGAAAAGAAAGATGGAAATTTAACTGCTGTATTGCCTAATTTATGCATAAGACACGGGGCATAACAATGGCAGTGTGGTAGCTGGATGGCACTTCTGGCTGCTCAGTGTTCTCTGTACAGCTTCCTGTTGAACATGTTAATGTAGAAGAGCAGTAAAGTTTAAAATCAACTGTGTCATGGCTTTAAGGAATAAGGTATTTTTGTAAGCCAAATAAACCCCAGGTCCAGGTTTGTAAAATCCAAAGCAATTCACAGAAAACTAGACAAGCATATCCACACATCAGCAGCTCCACAGCACAGGAACTGCGAGTAACAAAAGGGCAACGGTGTCTCATTGACCCTGCCCATGACGGAACTGAGGCACAATTATCAGACTCCATTTACCCAGTATTTTAAATGCCCATGTTGCTGCATAGCCACATCCATTTTGAGAAGGGAAACCTTGCTAGCAAAGTCCCTCACAGACTTCATGAGGAACTGCAAGTGCCTCTATTGATTGTAGAATATTGTGTCTTTGATAAGTTGACTCATTTATAAATTTTCACGTTCATTTCCCCGTTCCTCCTACATTCAGTATATTGTCAGAAAGGGTAGAAAGCAGTTTCTTCTCAAAGTGTCATTGCTATATCCAAAAACTATTTTAAATGCTGGCCCTGTTGAGCATCCCAGCAATTGTCCTATCCTAGAGACTGGCCTTATCCTCTCTGAAAATGTCTTCCCCTTTAAGCTTTAAGAATTATTTATTCATTAGTAATTCATGTTTTGCCTCTGACCAGTTCTGTTTGTGATTGAGGCTGTTCCAACAATTCTCTTCCTTTGTTCTTTGCATTATCTGAGGAACTTGCGTTTGGCTTCCATTTGCAGGAGCTTTAAATCCATCACTCACCATATGCTCTAAAAGCAGGGATTTAAATAACCACCTGAAACAGTCAAGGAACTGGGGGAAGGACACAAAGGCAGCTCCAACACCAAGGGCCGAGGGAGACAACACCTGAAGTAGTTTCTCAAGCCTCTCCCCCTTCTGACTGGTGACATTCAGTCTCTCTTGCTCAGTGCTGGATATTTCTCATGGGTATTTCTGCAGTGGCAGTCACTGCTATGGCGAGAATAAACACCCACTTGAGTGTCATTAATATACTGATTTGTAAACATCTATTGATCCACTGCCTGGCTTGAGAATAACAGCCCATGGATCAGAAAAAGCACTTAATTACCGAGACTTTTTCCAGTCAATAGTGTGCATACAAACAGAAACTGAAAGGTTTGATTAAATTCATTTTACTGTCATTCCTCAAAGGTGGGCTAAAAGCCCCTTGGTTCATTTGAAAACACAGGGATAAGAGTGCTTGCATTCAGACTATCACAGGATCACAAAAAAGGCTGCCAGAAGCAGTAAGAAAACATCAACTCAACACACCAAGGATAAAATTTCACAAATCTCAAGTCCAAGACTCTGGCAGAAATGGTTTATCTAGTTCTGCTCCAGAAGGCTCATTTGTAAAAATTTTGACCACAAAATGAGTCATAAATTGGTTTTCTACCTCATTACTGCTGATTCCTAGGTATCATAATATTAATGGTACCTTATCAATTTTTGCTTTTCCTCAAGGTGCACAAATCACTGTAAAATTGCTTAATCTTGTTTTCTAGAAATACAGAAGGCCAGTATTCAGACATTTTAACAGGAATCTTTCCATTGTAGGGCTACACACTTCATTATAACACAAACAAAACACTCATCAGAATGTTCATCCTCCTGATACAGAACCAGATGGACCTTCCAAAGAGAGAACCAATTCCCCAAATTCTGTACCTGAAGTGTATTGACAGCTTATACAGGCATGTGATCAGTTTGTACTGTAGCCCTTCATAAGGGCTTCTGGAACATCCCAGTGAATCCAAAAGGAAGCAAGGTGACTTTTCTAAAACAACTGAAACAACTTTCATAGTACTTATTTCTTTATGCAGAAATCCAAATAATTCTTAAAAAGAGGCAGTGGGATGAATTTTATGCATGGTTTGGTGAATAAACTAACACTTAACACCTTGGGCATCTGCCTTCAGTGATTCCTACTTCAAACATGGTCAAAATACTTCTTTCCACTAAATCTTACAGTCTTCAAAGAGATAAAAAAATCATGTACTGTTTTCTTAGAGTTCCCAAGTAATGCTACCTCTAAAAGGTAAGCAATTGAAGTTTGATTGTTTTCTGCATCACAAGTCCCCATTTTCCTGAACAGGGGACAGAAAATATTTAGCAAGAGAGCAAACTGCACAGCCAGAGCAGAGTGTGGCTCAGCCACGGCATCAGCAATTTCAGGATGAGAGACCCAGTGCTTGGGAACAAAACCCTC
This sequence comes from Grallaria varia, assembly GCA_013396735.1. NCBI lineage: Eukaryota > Metazoa > Chordata > Aves > Passeriformes > Formicariidae > Grallaria > Grallaria varia. The sequence continues at coordinate 741,039 of VWZG01000878.1, forward strand.
AGCCCAGTGAGTGTCTGGGGGAGGCACTGTCAGTGCCCACGGATGCTCCCAAACACGAAGTTCACAGGACTGGTCTTTCCTTACCATCGTTACTCATGGAACCGAAGGCGGTTTTCACACAATAGCAGTATCCCCTTATCTACCCAAAGAAATCCCTCTTATAATGAAGGAAAAGGTGCAAAACAACTTTCCATATATAGTGCTATAAGGGAGAAGACTCAGCAGTACAGACTCCTAAAAACATTCTCTCTGATCTCTGAGGTGGTATGGAAAAGAGCTGCTTTTTTTGCAACCTTTTATTGGAATAGGGCAGAGACAAGATATGTAACCAAATGCCATGAACCAAGTGTTATATGATCTTTTCAGACAGAGAGGGCAAATTTTGTGAATACCAGGTAGAGATGGTCAGAGAGACCTTCTGAGTAAGAAGTTTTACAGTAAATATCACCACTACGCATACTTTCGGATTAGGGTATTCATAGAGATAATTTAACAGAAAAATATATTTGAAATAAGTTTGAGATACTATTAACCATAACCTTTAGCGCTAGACAAATTGCCCAAGGTACCAAGACAGGGCTCAATTCAAGTGATTTTGAGTGAAAAACTCCTTTAAATGGAGCACATAAAAGGCTTGACCTCAATTTTCCATTTCACAAGGCAGGTTATTTTTCAGAACATCAAATAACCAGCGAAAATACAGGTCATTTGTTTGGCCAGACTGTGTTTAGTGAATGAAATCCAACAGCTCAATTACAACTTAGCAAACTCAAACCATTTAATTCTAGAATCCTAAATCATGCTGGACATCTATGAATTGCAAAACTGCAGAAGGTCATGAACCCTCTTCTGATCCTTGGCCACTTGCAAAAAAGCAAAGAATTGCAGAAAGTACCTACTGAAAAGCACAGCATTTGAGCACTTGCTTTTGTGAGCATGTTGTTGTCTTTCCTGTCTCACTGGTGGCAGTAAATTTACTTTGGTCAACACGTTTTCTGAAACACTTGAGAAAGTCAAGGAAAAAAGAGTATTCCATGCTCTGAAGATACTATGAATCGTTACTGCCACGAGACAGCCCTACTGCCAATACAATCATTAACCAAGCGGTCAGCTCGCTTAGAGAATGAATTTTACAATAGTAGAAGGATTCAAAAGGGAAAAGTGACTAAGGGCTGCCTAATTGGCCCTAGAGAGAAGCAGACACTATTTGAGTCTAACTGCTCTCCCTTCCCGTGTTAGTCATTCATGGGTTTTGCCAGCCCACAGAAGTTTGGGAAGATTTGAGCTCAGGACAGCAAGGGTGCGTGGCTAGAAATGGTCTCAGGGAGCTGTGAGCTTGTTGATGGAGCAGGACATCACCTCCAACACCAGCTAAACCCTACAGAACACTGCATGAGTGTGTGGGCAAGTCAGCAACAGGCAGGAATTCAAATTTTCCAAAGACAATGGATTTCTTTAAACTTGCGTGACTTTAAAGAAAAACAATTAATTTTTCCTCACAGACTGTGCTTCACCTACAAGAAACCAGAACTACCTGCAAGTTGATCAGACTTTCTTTAAAAGAAATTCAGTAACTAGAAAAATAAAGAAACAAAAAACAACTTAGGATAACTTTCTGAGTTTCACTTAACTCAATAATTGTCTGGTAATTAAATCTGTAATAGGAGTTAAATACATTTCTCCTATTTTAGAACAATAAATTCTTAAACCAGCCAAGCTCCTGTCACATTCCTACATCATTTAGAATGATAGTAAGCACTTTCTATTTACATTTATTGTAAGAAGTAAATGGACAAAAGTAGGGGGATTGACAATTTTGATGCTGATGAACTTATTGCTGTAGCCAGCAGTGTATCACCAGCTTGATCAGATTCATATTAAAAGATCTCCCAAGCTTTCAACAAGAGGAAATGTCCCATTTTCTTCAGTTCATGGCATAACCACTTTAACCCAAAGTATCTTTGCCCACAGTTTGCTTGGTCATTTTATTACAACTCTCATGCACAACCGAGCAACCTGTTCCCATAAAATGCAGGGCTTAACCAATGTGTGAGTGGGGTTTTTTCTCCCAAACACGTAAAAAAGTGCACACTCTCAAGTATATCTTATGAACAGTGTGTGGATGGTCATGGAAAACAACGGGAGGCCTATCCCTAACCAAAAATGATACCTACAATTGTACTCAGACTGACAGCAATGCTCTTCCACGGGGAAGAGGATTATTGGAAACAAAACTGAGGATTGCTGCAATAAATAGCCCAGAATGGCTAACAAAGAGAGGCTGTGGGTTGCCATAACCATTCCTGCCCATCAACAGTTCTTACTTGGAGTTATTTATTCTACAGTGCAAAGGATAACAAGCAAACTTGAAAGTACCCTAGTTGAGGTCTGATACAGAACAGCACCTACCGAAAATCCATTCAGCCAAGGTTTTAAACGCGGAAAAATAGCTCATAATTGTTAAGTATAACAACCTTTTAACATAACTGAAAGGAACTACTTTGCCCTCCTATTTTGTTCTGTATCATTTCAGAGTTACAGAAATGAGACAAAGTGATAAGAAAAGCAAACCAGAAGTTTTCAGAATAGTTCCCACAGCTCCCTTTCTCCTGCAAAAAGCCTGTGTGGTTCAAGTCCCTCCACACTATCTCAGAGCTGTAGATCTGTGGCATCTTTTTGGAGATTTACTGACTTTTCTCAGCTGTCTATTCCATTAGCTGTGACATAATTTATCCTGGGAAGATTTTCACCTCACAAGGATTTTCTTTCGAAAGATGTTCTCATAAATCTGCCTAGTAGCCAGAATGATTGTGGTTAGTGGCCACACTGATGATCACGAGGAAAGCAAGACGGGATTAAGACTTAATCCTGGCCAGTTTTAAGGTTGTCTTCTCTGTTTTTATGCAAAAAATTGGGGGGTTTTTTTGGTCCAAAAGTCAACAAAAGTAAAATAAGAAACTGTCCATGCATGGACAGCCCAAACAAGAGATTACACTCAAACTAAACTTTCAGGCCAGGTAATTGATGTCATACTCCTCTCTGAGATTATGCAAGACCTGGAAAATTCTAATAACCAAGGGGGATGGGGAGGAAGGAGAGAGAGTTTTTTCTGTTATATGATGGTCAGAAACTCCCACAGGGATGGATCACAAAGTGTTTACCCTATCTCACAGAAGAGCAGGGCAGCACAGAGTGATGCGATGCTGCCCCATGGCTCACATTGCACTGGAGCAGAATTTATGAATTAAAGGGCTGGAACTGCTTCCTTTGTTGAAGATCCGTATTTTTTCACAGCGAGGTGGGAAGCAGGCATGTTCCAATCAATCCAGCAGAACAGCTGTCCAGCAGAACAGGTAACTCTACAAACTAATATCCTCTTTTTCTTAACTTCATGACAAGCCCTGTTTGATATGCTGCACCTTCAGTGACTCAATTAAAGCATCTTTTTCACTCCCGGGAGTCTAATGGCTCTGCAGATAGCAAGCCCTAGAATCAGGTGTCTGGTGAGAGTTACATAATCCAGGATAGTCAGGCCACATGACACTTTAAATCAAAACAGCCCATGTATCACATAAGGAACAGTCCCAGCCGGCTGCTCACAATAAACTCCAGGCTGCAAGATATTCACGGTAGTCAACAGTTCCAAGACAATAAACAAACCCAAGGAAACAAAAATGCAATGGTAACCTTCAACAAGTCAGACAGTAAATATAAGATGCATTCATTAGTGATTATTTCCCTAGTCTTTCTAATGACTTCAACACATTTTTGCTTTCTTGTATACACCTAGAGGAAACACAGCCAGTTTACTGTGCATTCCTCAGCCCAGCCTCCCAGCTTATGATAAGCAGCTTATTCTCTCTGACTACAGCAGAGCTATTAGGAATTTCACCAACTGTCTGGGCCTTCTTTATTATTATTCAAGTCTTGTTTCGTATTTTAGTGGTGATTTTTTTTTGGCTTAACATTTGCTGTTAAAGACAACCTACAGAAAGCATAAAAATCTAAAGGTGAGTTTAAAAGTTCAAGCTTGAACCTATTCACACATCAAACAAGTGTCCAAGAAAAAAAGAGCATTTTCCCCTGGACCTTTCATTCTTGGTGACAGCAAGGGAACTATGAAGGACAAAGTAAAAAGAAACCAAATAGGATGGCTACTATTGACTGAATGGAAACTGGCATCTTTATTTCAGTGGAAGCAACCTGACCTCTTTTGCTTTTCACTCCTTTCAGTGAAATGTGCTGGAAAGTTGCTGCAAACAGGGATGGCTGAACCATCCATTCAAGTAGCATCATTCCAATGGCATTTCCCCTCCTCATGTTTCCAGGAAAAGGCAATTTCTGGAGAAATGGCTTGCTGTCCTGCCAACTTAGGAAGCACATTTGCTAAGGAAGAGCACAGTATCCAAACAGAAAGCAAAATTACCAATAGCCACCCAAAATCCAACTGAATATATTAACGTTCTCAAATAGCCTCTCTAAGGGAAAACACACACTTTTCTACAAGTTTATTTGCAAAAAAAAAAAAAAAATAAAAAAATTCACAGTCCTACTTCCAAGTGCTTCCTGTTGTTACATTATTTCCCCAGTACTTCTGTGATTTCCTCAATTCACATAACTGCTCATCCCCAAATATTTCTGGTGGGACTGAACAGCCACTGATTTCTACCCAGTGGGAAGTACTTCAGTTCTAACAGAGGAGAACAACTGGGATAAGTGTACTTCTCTGACTCTGGGTTTATATAAACTATGTCCATGTAGCAAACTGCTTAAAGATGCCTGGTATGGTTGTTTGTTCAAGTAATTATACTTGGACAGGTCCCAGCTCACACTGAATAATTGCATTCATCCTGCAAAAGTGCCATATATCCAATTCCTACATAAGGAAACAAAAAGGTAAGAATCCACTAACCTACAATTATTTTGCTTTAAAACTATGCTTGTGTTCCCACAACAAACTGAACAGTATCAGTGTCTGGGTGTAACCATCATCTCCCACAGAAACTAGTGACCATCCACTTAACTACACATTTTATAAATGTATTTTCATGTACAAATTTCCATTCAATCCAAAATTATGAACACAGAGGTAGTCTAGCCATTACAAAGCAAATCTTTCCAACCAGATTGATTACTGTACATACGCTAATTTAAAAAAAAAAAATCCATTTTTGAAAACTACACTCTAAAATCCTCTATATAAATCCAAGCAATATCCTTAGCAATCAGCATTACTTTAGCCTGGTACTCTAAAAACTAAAAAACAAAAGTTTCAATAAAGAATGCAATTAAGACCAATTGGACAAGTTTACTGTGGAAAGTACTAAGTTCCCAGTGCAAAATGATACCCAGAATAATTCCCTAAATTAATGAATTCAGTAAATTCCAACTACGTTAGTGAGATGGCAAAAACATCTGCCAGAATTCAAAACCTTGAGGTTTTTCCAAAGACGTCGAAAATGGCAAATAGTTCTATTATAGCTTTATGTAGCCTCTGATAACTAAGTTTTGTTCAAGCAAATCTCTGATACTATTAAATAAAAAGCCTTTTTTTTCATCTTAAACACAAAGATTTCTCCCTCATCTATTTCTCAAGAAGAGCTTATTCTTTCTTGTAAAATCTGAACAATGGGCTTTTCTGTTTTCTTTTTCCATGGTAGTAAAGGATGCACTGGGACTGCAGAAGGCTTTAAAGACCTGTCTGACATCAGTGTCCTGTGAGGTATTGTCAATGGTTGGAGACACGATCATCCTACAGGGAAACTCAATGACCTAATCCATTAAGGCCAATCTATATTTCTTCCTAGTACCAGCTACATCCATGATTACCCCACCAGTGCATTCAGCCAACACAGCAGACCAGAATGTACCGCATGGACTCTGATTCAAATAAAAGGACAGTTCATCTGCTATACAGCTCACTTTGGAAAACAACAGTACCACAAGAACTGCAAGCCACGTGGTGTCCCTGTGCCCCTTTTCATGGGCAACACTCAGCCAGGAGCCTCAGCACAACTGGTGTGTTCTGGAGGGAAAAAAAGCATTTGTTTGGCAGAAGGACAGATGCAGCCTCCAGAAATGCAATGGAATCTCTGACGGACGTTATATGGAAGCATTCAAAACATAACTCCAATTTTCAACTGGTAGTGGAATTTTAACAGAACCCACACAATCATTGCTCCGCTTAACCTTTAAACAACAACTACGACCAGGTATTGACCGTGGGTTGCACAGACTCACTTTGCAGTCCTTGGATCCTTCAACAAGTAACAAAATGGTAATACAGGAAACAAGAGGTAAAATGCAATCATTGACACACTAGGAAGAGCAGAAAAGCAATCCTCAGAAAACTGCATGCAATATAAAACTCGCATGTGGAGGCAGCAACTAACAGCGATGCAGACTGGATGTGCTCATTTTGGGAAGGAAAGGTTACTAGCAGAGAGGATAAAAACCAGGAGCGATGAGTTTCCCATCTCTCCAAAGTTTCTCTGCCCTTGTTTGACAGCTTATGTTGAAATTAAAGTTCATAAGCAGCTTTAGCTCAGACTGCCATCCTCAAGTGCTATGCTTTGCATGAAAATGCTATAATTACATGGTGAAAATGCCCACAGAGTGCCCACAGCCACATCTGCTTTGTTAATGTTTGGTTTTTTCTTCAGCAACTTTGCCATGAGGGGGCCCAACACAAATGTTGTTATCCCTTTCACACAGTAGAGGTGCTCCAAGAAGGTTCTGGCAGTACCAGCACAACAGAAAACTTCTATAATGCAAGCCCAGCCTGGATTTCCCAGCTGGCAACTTCGACCTATTGCCTTGTATCCAACAGAGAATCACAGAAAAAAGAGGGGAAAAAAGAAACAGAACAATTTGCCTTTTCCTCCTTTCCCCTGCCTTGTTACTCCTAAATCATAGTTCTCAAGTGTTTCAAATGAACTGCAAGAGCTCCTAATCTGAAGTGCAGAGCACAGCAGCCATGGAACTTACCTGTGCTCCTTATTACAGTTCCCTGCTTTTAAATGAATATACTAAGAAAGCTCAAGTAAAGGTCTTGCACTTCCCTACAGGGACATTTGGTTGGGTCTTTCTTCATTTTAATTAGCTGCACAGACCCCTTTGTGCTCCCTCAGTATAGGTACAGAGACTACACTAGCAATGAGAAAACAAGCTAGCAGCAAAAGGTCTTGACTCTCCTCCCCTCCTCTCTCTCTCACTTCCCTCCCCCTAAAAGTCTTCTAAAGTCATTGAAACATTTATCAGTCATTACAGTTCATTTATCAGTTCATTACATCAGCAACCAAAGAAAATAAATCTGCATTTTGTGTGATTTTGACCAGACAGCTTTTAAGGAAAAAATAAAAACGACCAACAGCCTATGAGTTTTTAAGGCGCTTGATTTTCCTCAACTTGTCACTTTGTCCTTCTCCTCCAAACACTAATGCTCACCAAAGTCACTCATGTACATCAAGAGAGCTATAGGACACCAAATGATATCCTCAGTCCTCGCGGTTAATATTCTGAAGTGCCTCATACCATAATGCATTTTCAAAGCTAATGATTGCATAGGTCATAAAATACAGCACCTACTCAACTCAGAGGTCAATAGATGCTTTTGTAGCCACATTTTTGCCACATCACTCAGTAAATATCCATTTTGTTCACCCTGCCATGAAGTGACAGCCACCCCTCTGAATCTGCCGTTACCACAAAATGCGAAGATCAAAGAGATGAGCCAAGCTGCTGCAACATGACCTTCAATTTACTGTCACAGGCAGAGAGGGGAGTGTGCACAGGGAGGCGTATTTTTCATGGGGAACAGAGGTTGTTTTATCCTGTCTCAAGGTTATATTAAGCCATCTTACATTCACTGGATAAAAAAAAATTAACACTTTCAGACACAGTACCAAAAAATAATAGTATTGGAGGGATCCAACTCTACCAGGTTCAATATCTGTGATTTTCAGACATCACCCTCTTGACGCGAATGCCAGCTGCTTTCTCACCCAATCCCAGAAGGACTCTAAGGAACATTTTACCCACCCCTTCGAGAGGAATTTGACTGCAAGCAAGAACTGCCATCTTCAAAAACTAAGTAATTTGTTGCACCTTTCTGCCTTTGCTTCATGAGAAATTACTGCTTAGCTCCAGGTACGCGGGAGGAACGGTTTGCTTTCCCTTAAATTACCACGATTAAAAGGTGATTGGTGGCACACGAGAGATTGGTACACACAAAACAGAGTCGGTATCAGATGATTAGCCCCCTGTTAGGGCCATAGGAGGCCCAGTTATCCGGGGAGCCGGTCAGGGAGCTTGCATTTTCTGCTTCGAGTAGCACCCACAGTCATTTCTCAGCGCTCGGCAGCCTAAAGACAATGGTTCATCAAAGGGTACCACGAGCTTCATCAAAGGGTGCTCACAGAGAAGAAATTCAGCAGGATTAGGAGAGACACAGCAAACAGACATTACACACACAAGGCTGACATCTTCTGGCAAGCTGCAGTTTGACATCTCCCACGCTGCTGGGGTGGTTTGGGGCTGGGAGGAAGCTGCTCCCGAGCCGGCGGTGCGCCAGCATCCCAGCACAGAGACACCGCCCGCCGGGAGAGCGAACAGAGACCCGGAGGCAGCAGCGCCCGCAATAGGATGATGACAGAATTTACAACAGGCTCAGTTTCAAGTCATCAGCAGTACTAGAGAGGCTGCCCCCCCTTCTAAACGTCTGGTTGTCCCCTCTTAACGAGTCACTGATGTTTAAGAGACCTCTGAAATGTGGACTGTGCAGATTTCTCACAGAAGCAGAACTGGGGACTAGCCTACTGGCAAGAAGACTGGCACAAAACCCGGTTTTAATCCTACACAAAGTCCTACCAGATACTAAAGTTTTGCCTGACATGCATATTGCAGGTTTGGGACCTCCAGGAAATGCATTCATTTGCTTATTAAACTATGAAAAAGATTCAAATAAAAGGACAAGCAGACAATCTCAGTACGTGTCAACCATAGAACAGTTGAGGTGCAAAGGAAGCTCTGGAGATCACACACTACAAACCCCTGCTCAAGCAGACCATGGTTACATGCTTGAGACCTGCCCACTTTCCTATAAATCAATGCAATATCCCAATGTCCTAGTTATAGTGGCTGGGACCAGTTTATCACTGTGTGGGTGTAACTGGAACTGTGTATTCCATACCCTCTCTGCCATTTTTCATGAANCCATCTGAACTCAAGCATATATAAGCTTGGGATTTGAAGACTTGGGGGCACTCACTCACTGATCAGATTGAGAGAAGGACCAGAACCTCAACAGAACTGCAAGTGCCACTCTTGACCAGACTGCGACCACCAGACTTCTGGAAGGAAAACGGGTTTTGTTTTTCTTTTTGCTTTGGACTCAGGGGACCACGTGGTGCTCAGCAGAGGGGCTGGTGAGCACCATTCTGTTTGTGCCCCAGGGGGCTGGGTTGTACAACTGGGTTTTGAGGGCTGAAACCAATTTTCCTTTGTATCAGTGTATCTATTGTAATCTTTTTATTAAATTGTAGTTCTGACTTCTAAACTCTTTGGAGTTGGATTCATTTCTCCTGCTGGTTTACTTTTAAACCAGCACACCCAACCCCACCAAGACTAGTGAATATTGCTTAGTCGGCATGTGCAAATTTCTTTTTGTCAAATACTTAATTATATCTTTTTATGCAGTTTAGACTTTTGAAGTTTCAATTGATAATTTTATACCTTAAGTTACACATGTATTACTGAAGTTCAATTGCCAACAGCATCAACGCAAAAGGATCTGATAGTTTCAGTCTGGTTTTGACCCTCACAGAGCAATGAAATGATTTGACTAAAATGGAGTTTCCAATGAAAAAAGGTCTTAGAATAAAATGTGACAGAAGAATAAATCTTAGCCAAAAGGCTGTTCTCCTTAAACAGCCGTGTTTGAAAAGCTAATCTGAATCAAAACCTCCATGCACAATAGCAGGTCTTCCGTGGAGGCATAGTGCTGCCACTAGGGTTTAAAACATGTTGGAATAGTGGAAAAATAAACAGGACAGACATATGTAGTATCTGGTTTTACCCAGGTTTGCCTTTGCAATGCAAGTAATTCCTTCTCAATAACCACCTGGCCTAAAAAGCAGGTCCCGCAGGGGAAAAAACCTCCCTCTGAAACAAGGCATAAGTCACCTGTGTAAAGTAATGTGCCAGTACTCCCTCAATATTTGCTTTTATCACAGATATTCCACTCTTTTTTACAATGATATCAAGATAGCAAATTATCTCAGAACTGAGAAGGAACTTGAAGCTTTTGCCTTCTGTGCTCTACAATCACCCTTCTCACAAGAGGCAACAGCGTGGCTTTTACGGTAGTCAAACAGGATGAAAAGCTACCCCAAACTCTTCAGTGAGTGTCTAATTGACTATGGCAGCATAATCTCCCAAGGCCGACTTCAGAAAGTCATAAAACAGGAATCTTTCTCAAAACTCTGCTATTTAACTATAGCCTTAATGAATGCTAGCTGTCAACCCACCAGCTTTTTCCATGGTGAAACCCTATTTACATTCCAAACACTGTTGTCCCATTCCAGAGCCAGAAATGCAGCAGAATAAACATCTTGCATCAGCTCAAGTCTTATTGTTCAGTCAAATGAAAAAGGAATAGAATTCCATCAACACTTATTAAAAAAAATAGTGCGAAATTTGGAACCATTAACAGCAGACAAGTAAGTAGAACGTGACAAAGAATTGGAAATCTGTACAAAATATAAAACCCCACAACTTATTAACACCTTCTCCTCTACACACAAAATTCAAACAGCAAACCAAACCCAGTTAGCAACAGACAAGAACATTCAACAGTTCATAAAAGTAAAGTCCTGTCTGTCTTTCAAGAACATTAACAGCACAATATGGGCCAGCAGAAAGGTAAAAGCACTTGACTGTACCTTGGTCTTTAAGCACTGGCCATGCCAGTAGCATATTTAAATCCATTGTGTTAAAGACTGCAACAGAGGCTGCACACCAGGCATAAGCAGATGTCTTTGTGATGTAGGAAAAAAAAGTCTCCAAAAACAGGAAGAGGAACTTCTTATACCCTCCAGTTTGGTTCCTGCAGGTGCCAACTGACCCACTTGGTCCCATTTCCAAGCACTTGGAAACTGAAGGGTTTTCCACCAACATCATTGTATTCCCCACGTCCATCACTTGTGTTCCAAAACAGAGTTGTCACTACCTTGAAGAGCTTATATTATTTTTTATATTCTCTGGAAAATCTCCTATAACCAGGAACACAAGGGAGTATTGTGCTTATAGAATGACTCATGATCATTCTAAACCATTCCTTTCCTTACCTTCTGAGTTTCCCTTTAACTTCTCTCAGTGTTCTAAATTATCATTTTCCAGTCCTTTAGAGATTTCCAGCCACACAGCAATTAAGTGAGGAATAACTTCCGATTCCTTAAAACAAAAGCATCCATGACTCGCTCATAGTTTGCTGGCTTTGGGGGTGGGTTTTTTCCCCCTCTCAATTTTACTTACTAAGGAACCCTACAAGCCTTTATTCTTGTGTACCAACCCCCTCAAAGAGTTCCTGTAGAAGTCACAGTGGATGCTGTCAGTTTTTTCGACACTTAGAAAACTGGAAGTGACTACTGATCAGGCAAAAGCTATGTCTTCCAGGTGTCTAAAAAGGGCTACAAGAACCAGGCTACAGAGAAGGAAATTTTGTCTTTTCACAATGGCGTTTTTCCCCAAGCAGCATATGCATTTAACAGTTCTAAAAATAGAGCAATACAGGACTGCATGAAAAAGGTTTTTCAGGATTTTGGTAATTGGATGCAAAGCATTAGATCATGAATGATTCAAACATAATCCAGCACAGTACTGACCTTTAGTACTTACAATTAGAATGCCTAAGAAAATAAGCTGATGATCTCATTCCAGCCTTTAGCAAGAAGGTATCAATTTCACAAAAGCACAGGCACATTTGGAATTAATTGTCACTCTTGTTGTCAATCACCATGGAGTTCATGGATTATGTGAGGCTTCCGTCTACTCAGACACTGTCTAGACTACTTAAAAGGTACATTTTTCTATTTTAAAACAACTGCAAAATGTAAGCCATCCTCAGACACAGACAGCAAGGCCAGACACTTCAGTATTTCTCCTCAAGTTAAGCAGAGGCAGAGTCTCCTCACCCAATGACCACACTGAGTTGACTCACCGTCCTGTAAGGTGGGTTGTGGGGCTGGTTCTTGTTTTGCTTGTTTTAGAGGTCAAGGAAAACCGAAGGAGGTAATTTGGCAAACATAGCACCCACTCCTGATCCCAGACACAAAGATTCAGAGAGAGAAAAATCAGAAAGAACAACGCCAGTACTCCAACCCCTTTTATCCCCCCAAATTCCTGTCATCTGTAGGGCACTAAAGTCATTATTTTGGAATAAAAGGTATTTCTATCCATCTCATTTTTACTTTCAGTCAAAACCAAACAGCAACTACACCATCCCCTTCCATTGCAGGGGTTAGATGTGCTCAGGAGCATTTTTGTACTTTGCTTTTCAATTCTCTGACATTTAGCATATTTTGATTTCTTGCTGGACCTTGGGTGGAGATGGAATGGCCACAAGGAAAAGAGAAATCAGGGGTCTGGAAACTTAAAAAGACAAATCAGTACTCAAAAGAGAACATAGGCTGCCCAGAGGATGTAACATCCCTGTAGAACTGAACACTTCCTATTTTATGGACAACTGGTGCAACAGAAATACAGGATTAAAGCCAGAGCACATGGACATGGAGGAACAGCACAGAAAGGACAACTCATGGGAAAATTTAGCTCTGCTACTGGGATGACAGTCTGCAGTTGAAATGACCAAGAGGCAGGGAGGGTGCCAAAAATCACTGTATTGCTCTGATGAGAGTCCACTGATCCACTTGGACACCAGCACCGAGTCCAGCAAAGAGTGGCTCTCACTCCCAGTGTAAGTGATGCCTGTAAGGGTGTGCAGTAATTGTTTAGACATGACTTCAGTGACTGAACACTATCCCTTCTAAATATTTATGAGCTTTCAAGCTCAAACACTCCTCTCAGTTTCCCATACCACTCATGAGCCAGTTTTAGGACATATATTGAATGAGCAGTCTCCCATCACCTCAAAATGCTGTCATTTCAACATAGATGCTTCTAGAAAACTTGTTCTGAAAGTGTTAATAAAGCACCAGGCCCATCAGTAACCAAGAGACCTCATTCTCCAGGCAAACCACATTCTGAACAAATGCACCCTTCATTACCATATCTAAAAAGAAACGCCACACAAACTTCATGTGACTTTTTAAACATTACCAAACTATTAAAGATCCACTGCAAACATAATTTATGTGCATTTATTGTCTAATGTTATCCTTCGTCTAATCACAACAAACTTATCACCATTTAAGAAGGCTTATCTCACAGAAATTGGCCCCAAATGCAAGGCTTACAGAGCTCACAATCAACAAAAATGTTGTTTTGTAAAGCTTTTGGGTTATATTTTAAGACTCCAAACCACAGATGACAAAAGCAATTCTAAGGTACCATAAACAATTAAGCACAGTCTGTCTATCAGTCAGAATTATATTTTGTGAATATATATATATATATGAAAGCAGTAAGAAACAGTATTTGTGTAATGTCATAAGGATCTTTTGGTCTTGACTGTGGCTCAGCCAAGAGCAGCTAAACACTTACTAATGCTCTGCTCCTTCAGCTCTGACCTCCCCTCATTTGTCCTTAAACAAGACACATCTCCAAAGAAAGTCTGACAGATTATATGTTTAGGTTAACTCATTAGTACCATCTGTATAAGTAGCTTGTGTATCTGCTTTTAATGATCAGAAGAAAATAACATTCTACTTCAAAGATGCATCACATAATTATCTGCATTTCTGGATTCCATCTATAAACTAATTATTTGTTTGGTGCTCTAAGCAATTAGCTCTTATTGCTGGAAATGTTATTCTACATGGGAGAAATTAGTTTCTTTGTACTAACTTTGCCACTTTGATGGGAGACTTCTATTTATATGCTATTTTTCGTAAAAGTATATGGAGTTTGCTTGTTTGGAGAAGTTTTACTATTGTGTACTTAACAACAATTTTAAAATGATCCCATCTAAAGAGGTATCACACAATGATACGGGAATTTAAAGGTTAAAGAACATCTGTTTAAACTGGTCGTTTCTGATACTATTCCATTTTTTTGACTTTAGGTTTTACTTTCAACTGTAGCTTCCTTTAAAAATTAGACCAAATTCCATTAAAAGGAGAGGGAACAGCTATTCCAGCTTTAAGATTTCCTTGGTATTGACAGTGTCCTCATTAGTATTAAAACAAAAAACACAAGATGCAGTATTTTCCCCTTTTCGTATGGCACTCATGACATCCAGTAGTCCCCTAAACAAGATTCCTCCATTCAAAAGGAATGGTCTTGCAGGCCACAGGGACATCTTCCACTGCTCATAATGCCAGGATGCCATTGTGCCTTCCAAATACTCCCAACATTTAATGCTTTTTACAGCACTTCTGGTCCCTTTCAAGTTCCAAGTTCCATATTGGTATTCAAAGTTAATTTCACTTTCTTCAGTACAGAGACTTTTCCAATTCACACATCCCTATATGCATGTCTCCAGCCTCTGTTAAAAGCAGTGGAATTCAATAAGTTTAAAACAAGCAGACACCAAACCCCAAAACATTGTGTGTCACACATCTCCAGAAAGTTTCAGTGTTTCATTATTTCCTTTCACAAAAATGACAGAAGGTAGGACTGGGACTCCCTAGAACTGTAAAAGAACAAACAAATCTCTAATTCCTTCACACCTACAGACTGTGCCAACACAAATCATAGCTCAGAGACTCACTCATGTCAGTAAATACAGGATCACACAAATCAAACACTTTTAAAAGACTTTTTTTTGTGCAAGTTTGTATGTATATGTAAGGGTGAGTCAGAGCTTGTGTTTTCCTAGTACAGGACAACAATTTTTTTTTAATTTTTAACAGTCAACACAAAATACAGGAAAAGTTAAGACAGTGACATTTAAATACCCTTGCACCCTGAAGTTAACATGGATTTACAAGCAGTTGTGTTACTCGTGTATAAACTAGCAAGAATGGTCCATATTTACTACCCTGGGGAAAAACTACACACAACACAACTGAAAAATACTCAAGGAAATTACTAATTGCTCAGTAGGCCCAGTTGAGAACACCACTGAACTCAGCCAAGTCTGAATGGAATCACCACAGTTTGAATGAGTTTGTGACTCAAACAAGTCTACTGGACCAACACTAAACTTGAGCTGCTTCAGATGGACACACATTGCTGTCCTTGTTAGTACTGAGCAAGGTGACAGGAATACACAAACTTCTCAGGCATCCAAACGAAATTCTCAGTTAAAATATGAGTTAAAACCCTTTGCTAGGAGCCAAAAGAAAAGGTATCACTGAGCTCAAAAGACTTCTCAAGCACATCATGTTCCTTTACACACTTCCCTTGCAACAGCTGCACTCTTTAAGGTCCATTTCTATATTCTATATTCCATATTCTAATTTACACCCACATCCACTCACTTGACCTTTCTTGCAAATACAAACAAGTGAATACAGCATGACAAAGCTGCTGTAGAAGCTGTGGGATTGTGTACATTTATAGGCACATTTGCCAGCAAGACGTCCAATAATTCCTTTTACTAGCAGGAACTAACATCCATATCACCTGTGTAAAGTGTATGCACATTACACGATTTCTATTTATGCATGTACACATAAAAACAGCCTGGGGAAAATTAAAGAGGAAGTTAGGGAAGAGTCAAGAAGCACAGAATCTTAGTTTCATTTCTGAGAAAGTGATAGGAAATGCCTGGACCACATAGCTCCTTGCCAAAAATTTATTCCAAACTCCCTATAGTTGCTCGCTAAAGCACGTGTTTGTAAAGCAGTGAAGCACATCTGTGGGCTGTGCACTACGTGCTCCAGCTTAGTTTTTGTCTCACCGAAGATGCAGAGCAATGCAATTGAAAAATCATTAACACAGTAACAGCTGTAAGACTGATGGACCTACAACCAGCCCTCGCCATTCTGTAGAGCTGTAAATTGTGAACTGTTTGCTACTTGTCAGTTTTATCTTCTCTGCACTTACAGAACACAACATTACTGAGTTGTCCCCAGTTATCAGTGTCATCTTTGCCCTTCTTCCAAAACATAAGGGGAACATTATCCCTGCCCCACCTGAACCTGCTTAAAGCAATGTTGCTCCTCCACAAAATTCTTAAGAGTGCTTGCAGACTGATCTCCATTTATCCTGTCTTTGCTCTAAATAAACAAAATCCATAGGATTAGATCTCTCCAACAGCACGAGGTTTATGTAGTTTTCAGCGCTTAAGAGCAGCAACTGACTATTGCAGCATCTTCCACCTGGCCCCTCTGCAGTTATAACCTGCTCCTACGCCCACCAGAGCTACAGCTGTGTTAATCAACATCTGGCCCAAGCTAGAAAATAGAAATAGAATGCTAAATTTGGGTCCATGTGTCAGAGAACCTGGTCTTCTTGCCAGTGACTTACTGTACTCCACAACATCCACAACACCCACCCACCATGGACCTTCTTCACCTGTTTTCAGATGCACAGTCTCACATTTAACTCTTGGCCATCAGGAGGATTTGAAGGAATTCAGGCACACTTTCTCCAGCAATCTCTTGAACATGAGTAAACTGGATTATCAGAGCTACAAGGATGGCATAGATTATCTCTGTCAGCACTGTGCCCTGAAGGCTCCTGCAGGAAGAGAGCAGTTCAGCAGAGAGATCATCTTACCTCTTGCACACTATTTGAAACAACTGTTTACATCAACAGGGAGAGACCCTTTGTTGGCTACACCAAAAATCTACACTTCACCTCATTCCCTATCTACAGTGTTTTCTTAATGGTTCTTTTGGTGGCCCATGCCCAGAAAAATGCTCATCTTCCAGAAATACAAGACTAATATTTCAAATTACAGCCATGCTTTCCTTCATACCGAATTGTTTTATATTCAGTTTGGCAAATGAAATTCCGATGGACTTGAAATAAAATCACAGTCTGCAGAAATTGTACTGAGGAAACACTGGTGCTAGGAGAGGCTGAAACTCCCCCAAAATAAAGTCTGTACCACCCAGACACATTGAACACCTTGACTGCACTCAAGTCTTTCCTAATATATTACCAGACGTATTTCAAGCACTTCAATATGAGATGCTACTTAAATGTGAACATTCCAGTGCATTACTAATTGCTTAAGCTGTGACTGAATTTCAATCACAATTGAATCTGACAGTTTTAAACCCTTAATTTTCTCACTAATATTTCCATAGAGAATTTTAATTTATGCTGGAATCTACTACATCTCTCCCAAAGGCAAACAGAAAGTAAGTTCCAACCAACTTGGAACTGCAGTAAAGAAAAACACTAGAAATAGTTTAAGCAACCACAGATTACCTTCAGGACATCTATACAAGCATTCCCACTTGGACCATTCAGGGAAGTATAGTAATTCTAGACCTTTGGAAAGAGGTACCAATTAAAATGCCTGCCATTGCAGTCACCAGGTTTCTCATGTTTAGTGGCTGTTTCCTTCACTGCAGCATAAGGCAGAGTTGGCATCCTTAATTTACAAGCTGCAAGCAAACTTTGAAGATGTTATTTGCCACTGGCAACACTGGCTGTTCAATTTGCCCTCTTCATATCTGCTTCCTTCTTCAACACCTTTCCCCACACAGGAAAAAGAATTACCTGAGTGCTCTTCAGAGAAGAGAGACCAAATCACAAACACTTCACAGAAGGAAGTCTGAACAACTTAAACTGTTCTTGGCAAGTTTTGTAAAAGCTATTTGATGCAATTCTCTATATTGATCACTATGTTTTTCATAGGCCACAGGAAACTGCTGCATTCATCCCTCCACGCCTGAAGCCCAGCAGAGGGGTTCTCCTCTCTGCCAGTGTGTTTGGGAGCAAGAGACTCTGAAGCACTATTTTTAAGAAAAAAAGGAAAAAAAAAAAAGGCATCCACATGCATAGCAAATGCTGTTTTGTCTTTGTATTTTATAATCAAGACTTGCATTCTTTTGTCTAATAATAATTTCAAAGTTTATATAAATATATCCATATAAGAAGGATATGTAACTAAAGACTACCAGCTTCAGCCCCACAAAGCCCCTGAAAGTTTATTTGCTCTCACAAAAGAAAATAAGAACCCAGTGAGATATCTCCATTTCCTTCTCTCCAGGATACAGATCCCTTTACACAGATTTGGCAGATACAGTTACGTTAAGAAGACAAGGTGGAGCAATTCTGTCAGTGGAGCAAATTAAAAACACTGCAACTAAGAAGCTTAATTCCAAACCCAATTCTCCTCTGGTTCACAAAAGGCCTGTCTGCTGCCTTGCTTTGCCAACATCATCTGGGCACCTTTGCTTGGGTATCTTCACTTTCTCCCAACAGTAAAACAGCATGTTGAGCTTGAGTAAAAATATCCACAGCCCTTATCACTTAGCTATCAATTCTGTAACATGCACTACCCTCATTAAATAAATTAATAAAAGCCCACTAACCACAGTTAGTGGCTCTCCTACTTTTCGCGAAAAAGCATTAACTCAGCAAGATTTCAAATCAAGACCCAGCTCTTGCAATAGCACACTGCATCTCTTTGTTAATGACAGTCCCACTATTTTCAAAATCTTGGGGAAGCCTTTTTTCACAGCAGAACGTGTTGTTGACCAAATAATCAATAGTGTTGTGCCCCAGCACACAGCAGGACTAACACCGAACCAGTGACCTTTAAAGTCCCCAGAAGGCAGCAGCTTTCAGTTGGCTTCTCCAGCAGACAATTCCCTAAAGAACCTTGGCTCCCAGTTCCTGGGCCTGTCCCGAGAGCCACTCTCATGCACCCTGGGATCTACACATTGGAACAAAAGGACTAAGTGGCATTGCTCAAATCCTGATGCACTTGCTTAACTATAATAAAATTTCCCACGGGAACTTTACGTTGTGTCATCTCTGTGGTGACTCAAAAATCAGAGAAAACTGGAATTCACAAGTATTTCAACAATTAAGCTTTCTTCTGGAGTAGTACCAACCATATAAATCATGGAATACTTTCATAATTTTAAATAAAGAACCTCAGCCACTAACAAAAGGACCTTAATACTTGGATAAAGCATTTACCAGTTCAATGAATAAAATGGGCAAGGTTTCTCTCAAAAAAAAGAGAAGCAAGTGTAGGTGGGAGATAATAACCACGGAGCCATGTGAAACTTATTTTGATGGCTGTAACAAGCAGTACACATTCCTTAGTACGTGCATTTGTAATGCTTAGGTTTGTTGTGTCGGGTGATTTCAAGTGACTGAAACAAAGACAGTAGGTGAGCAAAACTTAGAGGCCACAGTGAGAGGGGGGGAAACTGAAAAAACACTGGCTAGTAATAACAGTTCAGTTCATGCACTCGTGTATGCAGGCACAGCCAAGTCAACAGAAGCTGAATGAACAATTTAAAAGTAGAATTGAGCAAAACTTCAAAATATATCTATCAAGTTGAAAGAAAATTCATATGAATATTATTCTGAAAATATTGGAAGCATGAAAATAATTGAATGTTGAATGCAGAGAAGAGTCCATAGCATTGACTCAAGATTATTTTTTCCTCTTCTTAAAACCATGGAAAAAAACCTCTTCATTTAAAACAATTATTTTCTTTAAGACTCCAAAATTGCACTAAATATTAACCTTTCTAAAACTGCACAATGACAAACCTGATGAAAAAACTTGTGACAGAAAACCCAGAGATATATAAGAGCACAATACCACTGATCTTCATAGAGATTCCTGTTGCAGAATTTGGTTCATATTTGACTATACATACACATCTATTTGAAGATCCAACTTAAACCTTTAGTACAAGTTCTACTTTTCCATGTTTTTTTAATGAGGAACTAAGAACTTAATAAAGCCATTCATTTTATTACCCCAGCTAGAAAGTCATTTGGTTGCTATGCATTTTCTATGCAGATTGGACATACATATGTATGCTTGGACATAGAAGGCTGTATATTCACATTCACCCTATGAATATTTAAATATACATCTACAGTTATATATGTACGCACACAACCAAAACCCCACAGCCGTGTTCTATCTCTGCCAATGTATTTTAATGGGGTCAAACAATGGTCAGCCCTTTCTGGCATTTACTGCTATTTAAGTGAAACAGGTTGCAAAATGGTAGAATTTTTTTCTCCAGGGGCAAGATCAGGTTTCCTAGATTTCATTTCTTGAATGCTTTGTCTGTTTCTTTTGTAATAACAAGTATCCACGCACAGAAGGAAAGACAACCCAGATCAGGGCCTATCCATAGGGTTCAAAATAATACACCATACACAGATACCTGGGCGACTGTGGCAAATTGCTGTCCCCTTCCCAACTAGTATTAAAAGGACATTCCTGGGTGGAACTACCAGAGAGGCTCAAGCAGCCCTGTTACCTGCACATTTCACACTTGGCTTGCTAGAGGAAGTAACAAAAACAGTATTGTTGATTCACCAATATCAGTAGGAAAGTCTAAGCACTCTCTCTAAAGAAGTGTTCTCAAATGGTACCATGAGCCTCCTGAAAGGCAATCAAGGTCCATGAAATACACTGTTGATAAACCTCACAGATCAGATAAGACAGAATTTTACATCAATCTCAGTTTTCCATCTTAATACATTCCCTTTGTAGTGACAGGTAATTACAGAGAGCAGGGCAGCCATCTGAATTTCTGTCTTGCAAAACAAAGATGACTTTAATTAACACAACTAGCACAACAAAACATTTTCTAAACTTCCCCTCAAGAGAAAAGAGTAAGTTTCCCTCACAAAGAGAGTAACTTGAGGGCATTGAGAGGATTTCTTGGACTTGGGGGAGAGGACCAGAGGGAGATTGCTTGTTTGTTTTTAAGTTTTGTGGGCCTGAATCACCAGCTATTAAGAACTGACAGAAGTGTCATCTGTCTTATCTGAACAGCTCTCATCCCTCTTTTGGCTTGTCTCAAGACAGCCAGTTGTTCTTGTTGCTGCTAAAGGGAAAAGTACTGCCTGGTATCTCTGAAAACAGTCTTAAAATGGAAAAAAAAACCCCAAAAAAACAACTAGTTTAGGACTTCTAGTATTAACATTTTTTTCTGCCTTTAATAATGTTTAATATATTTTCACCTTTTCAAGGTTTACAAATAAAGCTTAGGAATTAAACACATTAATGCTGCACAGTCCAGTATTTCTCTTTTAACTCAAGCCAAAAAAAAATAATCTTTATATTTAGTGCAGTAAGTCTCAGTTTTTGGGGTGAGAAGCCTCATTCTCAACAAACAGATGACAGAAGAGTCAACATTGCTGAAGAGTGAACAGAGTAAGCTGCCAAAGTACCTTCTCCCCTCTGAGGACACGCACTATCCCACCAGTGTGTATCGAGTTCTCACATTCAGTGGAGAGGATCCAGGATCTGCCAGGCCTGGCAAGGTCTCCAGCATGTCTCTGTGGCAGACACATTGCTTATGTCTGCCACAGAATGCAGACAGAACATGTTGCCTTCTTCTTACTTCCTCAAGTTCCCTGGGCTGAGCAAGAATTGGGTGGCCTCACAGACTTCCTACGGGTCATTCCCAGGGGTTGAAGTGGGACCGAAGGCAACACACACCACGTCAGGGTCCAAATGAGGGCACGTGCACCAGAGCGGAGCATTCACATGCCTTGATGAGATCCTCCTGCCACCAGCGGTCCCTGCACGTGGATGAAAGAGGAGCTGCAGTCCCACCATGGGACAACCACACTCGGTGGGTACAGGGGGTCACCGGTGGGCAGGTCCAAACTGCAGACAGGCTGTAGGGGCAGGAACCACAACCACACTCGGTGGGTGCAGGGGGTCACTGGTGGGCAGGATCTGAACTGCAGACATGCTGTAGGTGCAGGAACCACAACCACACTCAGTGGGTGCAGAGGGTCACTGGTGGGCAGGATCTGAACTGCAGACATGCTGTAGGTGCAGGAACCTTTGCTAAGTTTCCACCATTGCCATGCATTTTCTCTTCATTAAACACAAACTCTTCCTTGCAGCAACACAGACTTATTTAATTGAGCCTATTCTTTTACTACAACAAAGAGGGAAACAGTTAATAAAAGCTTGGAACTGATACAGTTTCAAGCTATTTTTTCCTATCAGGCATGTGCTGAAAGCAGGAGACAAGGTTACAGTAGGACTTTCAGTAGCAAGAGAGAACTCAACCTCTGACTGGCTTAATAAAATTATTGCATTAAACCAAATGTTAAAATACAGAGAAATCATATGTATTTAGTAATTTGACCACAAGTATCCAGGTGCCAATTTCTTTTTGCATGTGACTAAATTTAATGCACCCTTAGCACTTACAAAATGCCTTGTGAAATGAGAGCTGCTAACATTTTCTAACTAATCAGATGACATCACAGAACAGGATTCTTTTTGTTACTTGTGAAAAGAACATGCTCTTGGTGCAATTGATTTCACACATAAAAGGCAGTGGTTTGAAAGACCAACGCTGCTATTTTTGGCCAGTTAGTAGAAATCCATTTCTAAAGCTGATAGCAGCTCTGACAATTAATTACAACTAAAGATCAAGCATGTCAAATCCTTGTGAAATCCCTAGACATGAGTCAGAACCACTCCTGAGGGCCTCCATAGAGTTCAGAGGAACTATTCCCTTTTTTTTTCAGACCATCTTTCAGTGTGTCTGAGCTGCAAAGATTATCAGCATGAATATTTTCTGGAGTAAGATAAAGGTAAACAGAGCCAGGAGATCTACAGTCTCCTGAGTTTATGTACAGCAGACTTGCCACTGGTGAATAACTGCTCAGTTAGGTACGGATTACAGCCAGGTGAGCAGTGGGGAAAGATATTCACAAACAAGACTAAGATACATTGCAGTGGAAATTGCAATTATACCCATCCACATCTGCAAAATTCATTTTCTACAACCATGCTAAGCATTTGCTAAAGGTGTCTCCTGGATTTGTACAGCAGCAGTACAGGCACACAAGTACGTTTAGGATTAAAAAACAAACAAAAAAAAAAAAATCAGAAATATGTCGCCATACCCGAGTTGAAGCTGATGTAAGTCAGGGTGCGAGCTGCAGGAGGTTCTGTTGTGAGTTCACAGCCCCAAAGACATGACCTGGCCATGACTGTCCCAAAGGAGGATGACTACGTCAAGTGTGCAGTCTTCACTCCTCCACCAGGCCGAGCTAATTAACACATCTGAACAGTTACAGCAGAATTTGCATAAGAAATCAGTTGAAAATGTTTGTTATGGATTGCCAAAATATTATTTGTAATAGGTTAGCACAGTAATGACTTCAAGTTTTCCACAATATCACAAAGTCCTGATTCTTCTAGAAAAACAAAGTGAACTCTGATGCACTTCAGAGGCTTCTTGGAAAGAGACCATGCAAACAACACTCGGTCCTTTTGAACTGGGCATCTCCAGGTTTCCCAAGACTGGAGAGAAGGTCTAAAACGTGTTTGGACTCTGATAAAATGCAGCAATCAATGCAGTAAGAAAAGACATTACGAGAGCTTTTAAGAAGACAAACTGTGACAGTATTTACTTATTTTCTTCCATCCCTCTTTCCTTGAGTCAGGAACTTATAAAGGAATACCTTAGAAAATTTGTGCTCACTTCTACAAAGGTATATTGACTTTTTGACACTGATAATTCAAGTGAGCACGAAAAATACATGACAAAACAGAAAATCTAGGTTCTGAAGGGAGACATTAACCAAGCCAAGTCAAACTTTTAAAAATAAACATTCGAGAAATGAGCTGCCCACTCCCAAAACAAATGCAAAAGGAGGAGAAATTTATTCACTTCTGGTTTTGCATTCTCCTCTCCCTTCCCTATTTATTTTAAATGCAAGCCCTGCTTTCTTAGCTACTACTAAGACACTGGCATTTTCCAGCCAGCCAGTGGAACAAATAACTCTGGTTTCCAAGCCTTCAGCAGCAAGGTAAATTCTCTTTTCTCTGCTTTACCCAACAGCATGCCTGCTGAAGAGACACGGCAGTCACAGCCACAAAGCAAGGCCACAGCTGTACATTGCATTTTACATCTGAGAGTCCACTTTGTGACACTCCAGTACTGGTGGGAGGAGCTCCCCCACTCATGGCAAGTTAACAGGCATATTTCTACTCATGAACAGAAGGGGGAAAAGGCACAGGATGGCTTGCTTGTCTCTGAGAGCTCAGAAGTTGTAGGGAAAGCCTGGAGAGAAAAACCTGGGCCAATGATGTTTTTAGGTTGGCACGTGGCTGCATCAGTGCCCAATTCCAGCCCAAAACCAGAACTTTTTAAGCCATGGTGACACTTTACAGCACTAGTTCATCCCTGGAACTACATTATTATATTATTCTGGGATAGCAACTTGTCAAGCATCCTAATGGTTTACACTAAAGTGTTTAAATTATACTTTTGGAGAATAACTAAAGTATACTTGACTCTCAAATGTGAAGGGACCGGGCATAACTGCTGAGCCACACAAGCCTCCAAAACATCTAGTGTACAGGAGGGGAAAAAAACCCAACATCCAAATGCCCTCTTTCCCTGTCCCAAACTGTGAGAAACAGAGTCCCAAGCCCAAATGGGGTTTTGAATAAGAGTTTATTATATGGTAAAAGCAAAACAGCGCTGGGTGCGGGGGGGGGGCCTCTGCTCTGCCAAAACCGCACACCGATGCAGGGTATGTCAGGTGTTTATAGAGTTAGT
Source organism: Grallaria varia (assembly GCA_013396735.1). Classification (NCBI taxonomy): domain Eukaryota; kingdom Metazoa; phylum Chordata; class Aves; order Passeriformes; family Formicariidae; genus Grallaria; species Grallaria varia. Next base: position 765,866 of record VWZG01000878.1, read on the forward strand.
TCATACATAAACATTACATCATATGAATATACATTTTACATCATTATTACAAGATTCAACAGATGTTTACTTAGACTAATCTGTTATCTATACAACAGACTATAAATTCTTGTATTTCTCGACAAGATAGTGTGAACACCCTGTTGGCTAAGCTTAGTTTAGCTGTAACTCATGTCCAAGGTAAGGTGAGACACTCTGTTTGTTTTAAGTTCTATAAGGGGCAATTAAGTTTTAGAATCTTTTTCTCCCTTCCCGAGGTCGCACTGACCTCCTTCATCCTCATTTTGGCACGAATCACTAGTTTTGTTTATCACACAAACAAACCAGCGGCTCTGGCTCACTCCCATCCTCCAAAGGACACGTGGCACATGGAAGACAATTCATTGAGATGGGCCTGAAGTGCCCCCGAGACAGAAGAGAGGGTTTACATGGAAGGGACTGGGAGTGAGAGGAGCTGTGTCCAACAGAGAACAGCGATCCGTCATGCCCTGCTGATTCAGGACCCCGCAGTCCCACGTTACATCTGCAGAGGTGAGCTTTTGTTTTCCTCTCCACATCCTAGAGCCCCTCGCTGTCTAATCAGAGCTCTGATACAAGTCTCTGCACCAAAAAGAGGCGCTAATTCTGGAACAATCTTTCATTGGCAACTTTACCCTGAGACAGGAAGCACCTTCTAAGCCAACAAGGTAGTTTTATTTCCCCAGGTGTCATTGCCACAACTAAGCAAATATTTCTAGCAGAAACTATGAAGGGATAAGTTTGGGCAACTCCTCGAAATGTTCATCAGCTTTGTAAGCAAACCCACAGCCTGGAGGAAGGTACTCTAACGGAGACTAGGCAGTGAAAATAAAGAATCTGTCTTCACATCCCTGATGGTGTTTGCAGCAGAGAGCATAGTCTGCATTAAAGTTTGTAACACTCCTACTGAAAGAGAAGATTGTAGATCGAAGGAGGAAGCAGTTCCAAGCAATAAAGGTAACAAAAAAAGGACATGTACTGAAGACTAATCACTCGGTACACAAGAAAAAATATAACAGGCAGATTAAACTATTTTAAAACCGCTTCGTTTAACAGATTGCCACATGGAACTGTTGCCACAATGCCAAGTAAACAAACACATCACACCTGGTAAGCACTGTCCTTGGGAGATAGAGATTACAGATGGATTAAAGGATAACTAGCTAAACAGTTTACACCCAAGTACCACACTATGCTATTTCATTTTAAACATTCTGTTAAAAATATTTGATGCAAAATATAAATACTCCAGATGAAGGCACTTAAAAAAAAAAAAAAAAAATCAAAAACCCAACCACTTATTTCTCTGACCATACAAAAGCTTCTCAAATTAGGACTTCCTCTCTCTACCCATTGCTGCACCTTTTTCCACAATGAAATCAAAATTTAAAGGGCAGACAAGAGATGAAATTAAAAATAAGACAGAAGACACTGAAAACTGCATCTTACGTTTATGCAATTTGAAGGTACATAACTGTTAAGCAGCAGATGATGTTTTGGCCCAGGAGTCAAAAAACCCAAGGTCTATTTGACTGCTAATTAAAAGGCAAGTCAGAAAAATCAACAGCAATAAGAGTCAATATTCTGTTGTATTTTGCGTAGCTCTCTTAGAGTTAAAACTGCTTTAATTGCTGTGCTTCCCCACCCTCATGCACGATTGATATTGTCAGTGTCCCCCTTAGAGGGAGTTGTATCTTTAGATGATCAATTCCTATGCAATTGTATTTTTATATATAAATTTCTTAACTGCAGGCTAAGTTTAAAGAAAGAAAAAAAAATCAGCTTTTAAGAATGTTGAAAGCTAAGACAGCCCACTTTGGATCAATTCTTTACAGGCAATATCAGAAGAAAAATACGCTCAGTTCATAAATAGTTTCTGCATCTTGGTTTTACCCTGACCAGAGTGGTTGATGCTTTTTCCAAAGATAGCACAAAGAAACAGTAAGCACAATCAGCAGCTTAAAATCCTCCATAAACTGAAGACCAATGTTTTAGTTGAAAGTAACCTGGATGACTAAAGCACTTGTTAATACAAAAACTTGGAGCTGCCTTTGTTGACATTTTCTATTCTTCATCAAAACACCATCTATCCTCATTCTAAGGAGCCACAAAGAGCCTGGTGCTCCAGGAGCAGCCATTGATCCATGGAGAGGATCAAGGTTACTGAAATCAAATTTCAGTGTCCCACAGTAAATTTTTCAGTTTATCTTGTCATTCCTAATTGATAGCCCTTCATCTCCAAGATATACCTTCCCCTCTTGTTCGAGCACACTACAGGAACATGGAAAGCCTGTGAAAGTTCAAGGAGAGGTTGGGCTGTTTCCTAGAAGCACAATCCATTGAGATGTCCTGGATTGGCATAAATTGCCTGGGAAAGCTACAGGAATTGGATGCTGTTACAGCACTTGGGAATTATCACCCTTTTTTGGTGTTACACTTTTCGTTAAGCATCAGGTGGGATTCACTGCCAAGGAGAGAATACTGTTTGAGGTGGAGCCTGGATCTGACCCAGTAGGTCGCTGATGTTAATTAGTGTTTGATTAAAGCACACTGATCAGTCCATGTCTGCACTAATTCCTATCTGCAGGGATGAATACGAATTGGCAGGATTTGTTTATTCAGATAGAAGCTCATGCACTGCCAAAGGGAACCAAAACTAACACGTCCAATACGATGCACCACACTGCCAGCTCACCATCAGACAAAAGCCAGTCTACTGCAGTCTGACCGAGAGAGATCATACAAAACCCCAAAGTCCAAGTGCTTGCAAGATTTAGCACTTCATTTCCCCAGCATATACAGTATTTTTAAGAAGAAAAGCAACTAAAGGAAGAAGATGCTCACCATCTCATCCACCTTCCTGCTGTTGGGGAGCACATCCACACTCCTAAACGCAGATCCACCATCCATTCTCCTTTATTGTACCAAAACCCACCAAGGTTTAAACATTAATATGTGCTCTGTGAGATAACAAATAAATTTGCTTATCCTTGATTGACAATCAGTTCTAGTTTATTTTCCATGTCAGGAAATTCTTCAAAGAGTTTTTAGGTAAGAGTACATACTCAGGCGTATTTTAACAGGGCACAAATATGGGGTTCAGAGAACTTGTGACATTTGTAGGTGAAAGACAACTTTCATTTGAAGGGAGGCTTTTTCGAAGAAGAGATAGGTTTTAGTTCTGTATAAATCCAGTTACAAGAAAACATTCCTTTTTATGGTTTTAGAGTAAGAATCCCTTCATGCAAGATAAAAATGCTCTTAACTGTAAGAAGAAAAAACTAATCATAAATATGAGCCAATTTAAGGGAAAAAAACCCAACAAAAAACCAAAGAAAAATTATCATAAGTGAAAGATGAGCCACAAGATTTTTTCACCATTTACTATTTTACTTCCCACACTGCCATAAAACACACCATACATTCGTCAGCCAAACACCTGCCAAATAGTAACCCACAGAAAGAGAGACATTCAGAAAGCAAATACACAATTGTATCATTTACATCTGGTTCAGTAAAGACATACAGGCAACATCAGGCTTTCTCCAGCTCAGGATAACTATGCACAGTGCAGAACCCCAGCACGTGTTCATTTGCAGGAATAAACCACACAAATAATCCCCAACCAACAGTATAAGTGGTCATATAAAAACTAAAAACTAAATATTTACTGAGTATCCTGGCCATAAACCTGCCCAAGAAAGACAGCAAGAAAAACTTCATACCTATATAGCAATCTAAACCCAAAAGCGTTAAAAATATACCACATGGACTTACTACCACAACAACCAAGACAAAAAAAAAATAAAAAATATCTCTGCCATGAATCTTCTACAGTCACTGAGACATTTTGTTTTGCCCTGTTTTATGAACCATTTCTTCCTAAAGAATCATTTCCAGGCCCTTACTTCAAACCCACTGCCTTTGAGAGATCAGCTGCAATAATTTGCTCCATAAAACAACAAGAGTCATATCAAATTTTACTCAGTGACAGACCCAAAAGCTCAGCTATCATTTCTTTACCCTCATTTATGCAGCTCTTCTCCCACAAAGCATAGAACGACACTACTGAAGCACCTCTGAAACTTTCTGCTTTGGAAGGCTCTTGTCCTAACTGCAGATGTTTCCACTCTATAACCAAAATAACTTGATTGATTATTGGCTGTGCCTCATTTGTTTCCACATGAGGTTTCCCTGCAGAGCAACACCTCCTCCAAATTTCATCCCTGTGGGGGCTAAAATTAAATTATATACAAATAGAGAATAAATATGCATATTATTTCTATATTTAGATAAGTATTTATAATTTGTATAATAAAATTATAAATTTTAGCCCTGTAGGGCCTCAAATGAAATGAAGAATGCGTAGAAAGGCAGGGCAAACACAACCTGACAAAGAAATAAAAACAACTCATGGCTAACCAGGAGCTTGAAAAAATTGCCCTCAAACAAAGATCTCAGAAGCAAAACAGAAGCTTCCAAAAAATCTGATAGAAACACCGTGTAACTACAGTTCTATGTTCTCCATTTAATTTAAGTAACAAACAGGTGTTAAAAACCCTTTCTTTTGTATCTTTACAATGATTAAATGCAGACAGAAAAACCAACACCATATAGAAACACAAGACGTATGTGGGAGACAGAGACCTTTGGGGGATCCCAAAGGTTGCAGCACAATTACTAAATGGCCTCACCAAGAGTCACCTGCCAAGAGTACCTGGGGAAGCACTAAAGGTGTTGCTCATGGAAGCCAGGACCCAGGGGTGTCCCTCCCAGGCATAATAGGGGACAACTACAGCACTTTTAGAGGAATATCTAAAGATGACAGACCCATAAAATGATTCTGCTTTAAGAAGATTTAGTTCTAAATGGATAGCTAAAAAAAAATTATGCATGTATTTGCACATTTTATACATAATACTTTCTTGAATAAACCCTTCAAAAATGCTTTTAATTAAAGTTTGTCATCTAACTAGGAACTTGTCATTAAAAAAACAAACGAAGAAACCAACAAAAAAACCCCCAAAAAACCCACAAACTACTTTTCTTTCAAATGTAAAATACACCCTATTGTTTTAGGGAAGAACAGGCTCCTCTCCAAGTACACACTGTGGAGGTTTTTTAACAAACGAAGAAACCAACAAAAAAACCCCCAAAAAACCCACAAACTACTTTTCTTTCAAATGTAAAATACACCCTATTGTTTTAGGGAAGAACAGGCTCCTCTCCAAGTACACACTGTGGAGGTTTTTTTAATGGAAAACCGAAGGAATACAAAATGATAAATGACCCAGTGAAAGATACCTACATGTATTTTATCTGTAGTATGCAGACATCAGTCCATTGCACTCAACTGAGACTTTAAACATAAACAATGCTGTTGACCTTTGCTAAATCTGAAATTCATGTGAAACTTATTTTATATTATACCAAACATTTCTGGTGAATCTATAGTCAACATATCCTTACAAGTCCTTACTTCTCTACCAGTTCACTCCCAGTAAAGCTAAATGGAATATACAATAGACAATATAGATTCCTTGAAAGGGATAAAAGGGCAATTTGTCCTTCCTCCTCAAAGGATCAATGGTGATGACCCGGAAAATATTGTGGATTTGCAGATCAGGGCAATTTAGGATAGCTCCTACATCTTTGCCAAGAAACAGGGAGTCCCAATGAACTAGTCAGTCAGTTCAAAGGTGGTCTCACCTGCCAAGAAAGGCTTCTGGAACACCAGCTGCAAATTCTGGGAGGAGGGAGGCCACGGGACATCAGCCACTGCAGCTTTTCAGACCCCTTTGCCATGACTCGTTCACTGTGGTCATGCTCCACAGTCTTTTTTCACAGAGATTCTCTTTAGGTACAAATCCAGACATGATGATGAAGGGGCTAATTCTCTACTGGATTTAGAATAAATCAGGGAACTTCACTGTGTTGATGGTTCATGTGCTCCCTTCACTTGAAACAGCTCCCACAAGACCTTGACCAAAAATTTGCTTGAACCACCAGGTGATCAAACGACATAAATCTTCAAATACTGTCCTTTCTAGTGTATTTTCTCATCATCCTACACTTGTGAGATCTGCCTACACTGCAGTACCATCTATCTGGTCTGAGCAATATTGCTATTCCCTCTTCCCTATTCTGAGCTCACAGAGTTCTTTCTCATCTCCCTCCATGCTCTGCTCCAAAGCATGCTCAAATCAAAGGTTCTCATTTTTTAATTCTCCCCCTCAATTGTCTTTAATTATGCTGCTTTTTTTTTTTTCTTTGAAGTTAAGGAAAAGAGTCCTATTTATTTCAATGAAGATTCAGGCCGGCCTTTCCCTTCAAATGTTCCACCTCACTGTATCTTCAAACACATTTTTCCATAGGGACAGGGGCGCATCCAAATTAAAGATTAATAAAAAGGCAATTACTGTGGAATTATTAAGGGAAGAAATAGGATGGCATTTTTTTAGTATCACTGAGCTTTGATACACTAATTTAAATAACAAAAAATATAGAAGTGTCTTGGATGTAAAATAGAGACATTCACATTAAACAAATAGGAATAACTTCCTCAAATATTGGGCAAATAGTCAGATCCACTTTGAAATACAAAAATGTTTCCAGTGGTCCAAAATGAAGCTGAGTGAATTTCAACAAGGAAAATGAGAATGGATGCTATTTGCACCTTTTAAGATGCAAAGCATTATAGTTCTACTCTCATCTCGGTGTTTAAAAATCAGGCCATTGAAAGGAGAATTCCTACTGCCCCAGATGTCAGTGCCTAGTTTTCTGTGACTTGCCTGCTGGGGAATTTCTCTTTTCACACTGCAAGTCTGAACTTACTATTCACTTTGACAGACCCGCTCCTGATTGCACCCTGATGATGTGTCCTCAGTCCAGCTCATGGCATTGGCAAGATAAATGTGTCAAGTGAGAATAGGGGCAAAACACTAATAAATGATGCTTAGCTCAAAGAGATGCAATCACACCCTTTCAAAACTTCTTGACGTATTCTTGACAACATTACGAGGCAATTAATGTCTATATTTATTGACCGGTGGAGGTGAATTATGATAAGTTCCAGGAGGCAGCTGTCTGAACCAGAGATGCTGATGAATTACCCAACAATAATTCATTCTTAAGACATTTAGGTCTAGCTGTGTGTCACAAAGTCAGAGGGAGCAGGAGACAAAAAATTGCATTAATATTATTCAGACTAAACAGCTTGCAGCTACAGCCATAGAGGAGGAACAGATACACAAAGAACATCTCCTTAGAAAAATTAGATTTGCTTCTAAGAACCAAGTGAGTTGAGTATGTCCATGGCATGTGATGGATGTATTGGCATACCCACCGGGAGCCCTACACTGGAATGCTCAGCATGTCCAAGACCCACCTGCTTCCCACACGGAACAGGCACCACACACCCAAGGGTACGGACAGGGAGCCAGGCTGCATAGCCTCAGGCTGGTACCCCATGCTGCTGAACTGAACTAAAAGGACATGGAGATATATAAAGCCTGAATTCACCTTTGGAAATAAAGATCCTTTTGTAAATACTGATGTTAATTGACTAAATATAACTTAAAGCAGATATCTGCCTGGGTATCACATACAAATCTCTCTCCGGGGGTGTACAAAGACAATGTGTCTATTTCACAGCACTTCTTGCTTTCCTTTTTCACTCTCTGGATCATACAAATTACATCTTTCATTGCTCGCACCAAATTGTCGCCCATTTTTTTGGATTGCTCCCTAAGGAATTGAAGTATCAGAGAAATGGGCTACTGCACAGCACCCAATTTGAATTTTGACCTAACCATTTTACAAAGGGATTTTATCATAGTGACACTCCTCGGGAGATCACCGTATTTTGAATTTCACCAACACTTCTCACTAACAAAACAGCACCTCTATTTTAGCAGTGATTCTAAGATATAAAATTTCCACAGAACTTTTTCTTTCTGCTTGGTGTCAGAGTTTTCATCAAAGTTCTTCTGTGTTAAAAATTAATTGGTTGACTGTGTCTAACTGACCCAATGTATTAGTTAGGGAGTCCACGAACAGTGATCTTTCAGACACATTAGGACTCTCCTACCCAAAATCTTTGATGGCAGTTTCAGGTTACTCTGAACCTCAATTCCAGATTTGACTTTTGAATTTTTCCTTTAATCTACTTTTAAATTCAGTTCATTTATGTTACTGCAATCTTATTTTTTAGCTCTTTTTGTAATCTGGTGTCCAAATATCACAGACACCTGAACATTCCCATAAAATAACTTTCCTCTGGGAAAGCCTTTAGTCATTATTATTAGACAAATATTCCAGACAAAGTTTCCACTGCAGAGTCAAAGTGCCCTCTGCCCAGAATCCTTTTCCTTAAAAGGACTGGCAGATGGATGGATGGATGGATGGATGGATGGATGGATGGATGGATGGATGGATGGATGGATGAATGAATGGATGGATGGATGAATGGATGGATGGACGGATGGACGGACTGATGGACGGATGGATGGATGGATGGATGGATGGATGGATGGATGGATGGATGGATGGATGGATGGATGGATGATCCCTATGCCCTGTAAAGGTCCAATCCAATTCACCTCTGGATAATGAACAGTTCTTACATCTAATAGGGATGTAGTCATAGAAGATGAGAGAACTTCTCTCTAGCAATGATATCCTACCCTGTAACAGATTCCTCAGGCAGTTGATGTACATTTTAAGGTGTTTAGCTCATGACACTCAGAGGATGCTGACAAAGGATAAAAACACTCTGTCACAGCATCTTTGGCTCAACTTTGTTTCTACACTATTGTCCATTTTAAATAATTTCTGAACAAGATCATTAGAAATGGGCAGCAATTTCTAAGTCATCTGTGAAAATACAGTGTCGTGTAACATACAATTTGCTTGACTTATCTCCCTGAGGAAGGGAAGACAGTGCTTAAGCAGGCATGTACAGGATAACTGGAACAGTTCTGTTCCCAAGAGCTGCCTCCTTTCCATGGCTCCTCATTTCACACACACATCAAAGAGGTCAGCATTCAACAGCTTTGTGTTCAGTCTGTTCTTTAACCCTCTAACTTCTCATCTCAGTAGATTCAAGTAACTAAATTTAGAGTTGTTGGAGGTTTGCTAAACAAAGCCTTAAGTTAATCACTTTGATTGTCTTCCAAGCTACCAGGCAAACCAAGTAGATTATTCTGTCTGCTTGACCAGTATATGAGAGACAAACATTTACTTCAGGAAATGCTACCTAAAAAAAGACTATTTTCCCTTATCTTCTGGGCATAGTGAACATTACATAAAAGGCACTAGAGCAAAGCTCTAAAAACCAGAGCAAGACTAAAACATAATGCTTGTCTCAGAATTTCTTATCACTTTGCAAAAAAAAGTCAGAACAACTTGGAGAAAGTCCAGAATTATTTAGATGCTTGACATGCATCCCCCACAACACTGCACTGGGCAAATGGATGGAGTCTACAGAATTAGAGCAGCTGCCAACATCAGAGGTAGGTTTGTAAAAACACTTTTCATCGTAATTCTCCACACAAAACTTTGAGGCCTAAAAATTTCCAAGTTGTACCTCAGTAAGTAAGCAGAAGTTGAAAATAATTTCCTTCCCCGTTTTAAATGAGAAATCCAATGAAATCAATATGTACCAGGGAAAAAATGTCGGGAATATTTTAGGAGAAAAATGGAACACTACTCCCAAAGACGTTAAGGGACACACATTGAGAAGTATTTCCTGTAGTGTTATGGTAATGTATGTCCATTCCTACCATGGCAATGCCTGGGGCTGACACTCCTTGGCAACTTTCTACAGAAAGTAATCCCCTATGATTAATAAAATTTTTCAAAACCTAATCTTCAACAGCCATATTACAGCACATAACTTGACAACAGAGCATGAGACAGGTACCAACACATGGTAGACTGAATTGGTAGAGGTCCAGCTGACCCAGTATGGAGATGCCGCTCAAAATCTTGTTGTCTCAGATTTGGAACCACATTGACAAGGTAGCCCTTATCCACTTGGCATTCTTGGCTGTCCCATTCCTTCCACGGAAGGCTGGCCTGCATGAAGCCTAGCACTTGTACTACTCCCTCCAGAGCTTTTTGTTTTCTTATTAGTTTGCTTGGCACCAGTTTGAATGTCATTGAACCTATCCTACAACTTATCTTCAGGATATTTAATTAGATAAGCTTCGTGTCATACTAACATGCCCAGTTCGAGGGGTTTTTAACTTTTTGTCTTATTTAAAAATATAAAGTGGATAAAGAATAGGGCCTATACTTATTTTCTGCATATTAGGCAAAATTTCAGCATTCTGTGAATGTTCCTCATTAGTTTTTCTCTGCTTGCTAGGCTTTATTTATCCACTTTAAAAACATAACAAGACTGAAAACAAGAACACAGACATGCTGAATAGAATTAAACAGGCAATGAATTCATTAAAAGCGGAATTTACAGTCAACAGTCTAAATTGCTAAAAACATACTGGACACCAAAATTCAGTTAAAAAAAAGAGCAATGTAGTTATCCTCTGACAGTACAAGAAGTTTCTCATTTTTGTACATATGCACTGCATTTTTTTATGCATATTGGACTTCTGAAACCTCTCGTCTTAACTATGACCAGCTACTTTGACCTCAGCAGCAAGAAGTGAAAAAGTAAAAAACTATTCTGACACTCACATACAGAATCACAGCACAGGGACACTTGGCAACAAAGAGCCATAAGCAATCAGCTCCTAAAGTGATAACAAGATCTGTATCTCACCGCCCTGACTTTCAGAAAGTGCACTTGACTGGAAAGGAGAGCATGAACTGTTGGTATGACCTGGCACTCTTGTTCCTGATGCACATGAAATCCAACATTTTTTTATACATTCTAGCAAAAAACAAACAAAGTAGATCAGCACTTGACAACACAATTTTTCCCCTTTCTTGAAGAATATTCTTTCTGTTTTTTCATTAAATAAGTGACAGGTAAGATACAAAACCCCATGTAGTCTTCCTACTATCATTTCAACAAACTGCCTACAGTTCTTAGTCCAAACATTTTACTTCAGAGTGAATATTTAATTTCTGCTTAATCAAACACACATAGATTCTATCTCCTTTCTGGAGTAACAGCCCTTAGTATCCCAGCATGATTCTAGTCAGTGTGGTTACTACCTGTGGATCCCAATGCAAGATCAGCAGAGGAAGTTTTGAAAGTTATACTCAAACGGGCAGTAGAACAGTTTGAGAGAATCTGAGTGAATTAAGAGCTAAGATTCAATTAAAATCCAACTTCATACAGTTCTATACCACCTTTTGTGCACAGTCTAAACAGCAAAACCTGTTATTTAATCAACTGCAGCCTATTTTCTGGAGCCAGTCTGTTAGCACATGTCACAGGAGAGGGAGAGGCTGATGTGGAGTTCAGTGAGATCTACCTTGGAACAGAGATTTTAGTTCAGTGACACTGTGTACTTATTCACTGAGTCTGGCAACTAGCAAGGCTAAAAAACCAAGCAGTAGAGGATTTCCACATCACATATTTGAGTCCACACACCTAATTCGGTCAACTACACCATTTGGACCGTGACCATAATTTCTCTCAGCTCATTCAAATGATAGTAATGTTATTCCACTTTGTCCATTGGTTGTAAAATCCATATTTACAAGTCAAATTCCAGATGTATTCAAGTACCTGAAAAACATTTTTGTGTGTGAAATATTTTATCATTTCCAAAATACTTGAAGTCAGTAAGTACTTGTATTCTTCTGTTCCACTCTACACCATTGAGAGACAGATAGAAATTATGTACAGGAGGCATCCTGCACCCTAAATCTGCTCCATAATCTGGACAGGGATTTGAGCAAGCCATCCATCAAGACAACAGACTGTTTACTATTACCAAGAATTTTGCCTACTCTAATCCCCGCCAAGTGCACACACACCTGTTAGAGGATCTGGGTTTAGTGGACGACATTGCAACCCAAGTGAGAGTTTAGAAACACCTGTTACATTTCAACTTTTGTAATTACGTGAGCCTCATCATCTCCACAAGAAAAAAACAAGACAGAAAGTGAAGAAGAGAGTATTGCACATGTTGTTTAATCAGCTGCAGCAGGTACCTTGTACTGGCCAGGAAAATTAAACAGGCAGTGACTGAGGAACTACAATATATTAAAAACTCCCAGGGACATCCAAGGTAAATAAGTTGCAGTTACTGGGGCAAACACCCCTCCTTCAACAGATCATGCCATGACTGCAGATGGCCAAGACCAAAGCTTTGCTTCCCACTTGATACAGAGCTCCATCAGGAGCACTCTGCCTTCCAGGTCTCTGCAGAGGCACCAGATCCACGCTGACTCATAAAGCAAGGGCCACCTCCTCAGTCCCTGCCACCTTTGCCACTCCCATGTCCCCCACTGACCTTGTATGAAAGTCAAGGCAGGCCTGACGCTCCTTAATTTACAAGTTTGGAAAAGCTGCAATGCCAAATGGTGTCCATATAATCAGTGAGGAGACACAGCACGTTACAAGCCTATTCCCATGAACCCTCAGCACTACAACACTCGCAGTTAGTCCCAAGTTATGCAGACTCTCCTTCCTCCATTTCAACAGACACTAGAAATTAGTGGCTTCGAAATACACAGCACACAACTCAGTATCCACTGAAAACGTGTATAATACAGAATTATTTATGTTTCAAAAGCAAATGACAGCACAGTTCTACAAGGCTCTTATCTCCTCACAATGTCAGTTTTCTGGAAAAACACTTTGCAGTGGATGTCATCAGTTAAACAAAAACGTGAAAAAGAAAATTACCTAAAAGCCAAATTTTTTAGACAGACAGACAGACAGACAGATAGATAGATAGATAGATAGATAGATAGATAGATAGATAGATAGATAGATAGATAGATAGATAGATAGATAGATAGATCTAAGACTCCTCATTGTGCTTACTATAACCCTTTTATTTATTCTATGTATGCTTATCGGTGCCCACATAAAATTAATTTGCAGGCCTTCTTTTGCTATTTTTAACAGTCTAAAGGGGTTTTTATTTTGGGTAACCATCAAATGTAAACTGCAGGAATTTTGCAATGAAATCAAGAAATTATTACAATACAGGTAATCTCAGTTTTCCTGAACCTTGCTCTGCTTTCCATTCACAAGTGCAGCATTAACAGCTATTCTTGGCTACAGCAGCTACTTGACATGGTTGATAAAACATTATGTGAAACAACCACTACAGAATTTCATCGTGCCCTTCCAGAAAACTTTCAAGATATGTTCCTATATAGTAAAAATACTTTTAATTGAGTACTCAAAGAAAGCAATCAACAATCTTGCTTCACAATCTTTCTTGCATATATGGAAAAGCTCCTAAAATATACCCTATGAAAATAGACCAGATTTCTTATGAGTGCAAATGTGCAAGAAATGCATGATCATGTGCAAAGTTACTCCTCAAAGCTACAGTCATTCTTGTGTTCCTCTGCCAATTTGAGGTTAATTACTGGCTTGATATGCAACTGACTGATTTCTTGTATTTGCCTTTTTTCCCCTTGTGGTGCCCTGAAAGCTTCTTGTCAGTTAAACAACTTGCTCATCTCTATGGGATTCCCTCCAGGATTTTGTTTGTCTAGTGGGATTATTGCCCACGAATGCAGCCTGGCATTCTGTGACAACGCTGTTCTATGATCCATTCATTTCCTAGTCCATGATACATCCAGTTAAGTTCCATTCAGAAGCCTCCATTATTTATGTAATTTATGTAATTATTATGTAATTATTTATGTAATGTACTTTTTTAATTTCCATCTACTGTTTCAGTAAACATATGGCTGAGAGTACAGCGAAGTCCAAAGTACTTCTTAACCATTATTTATCAACATGCACAATATTATCATACCAATGTTTTTTCAAAGTAAAAGGTTACATATCAGTTAGTGGCATCTTCCAGATTTTCCTTGATGCACCCTGGAGTCAATTGGAGAAAAATCCCTTATTTGCCTCACTATTTCCACCACTATCACCAGAGCTACAAGCCGTGGAACAGCAAAGCAGAAGTCACTGGTACAAAGAAGGTGCCACCAACTTTGTAAAGAGCTGCTAAAATGCTTCCGCTCTGCCCCAGCTGCTTTACAATTGCAGCTCAGTTTCCACCAAAACAGAGGCATTCCACTCAAGTGTAAAATCTTAAACATAAAATGCATAATTGTTCAAGTAATCGCCAAGTAAAAAGTCATCCACGTCATGATTATTAGTACAATTTTTTAAGCTGTTATGTCATATTTAAAGAATTAGCCTATAATCATTACTTATAGAATGCTGTTTAAATAATACAGGCCAGACTCAACAATCACTAAAGTGCATGACAAAATTACTTAGATAATTACTGAGGGATGATTATAAATCAGAGCTGCATCATGACTTCTAAAATAACAGAGAAATATCCATGATATTTGGGTGTTATAAAATTCCTGCCTAACCTCAAGGAAAGGTCAATTATAGAGTATTCTGTTATCCATACTTGGCCATTTTATATTATAAGGCAGGGTCTGATTTTATGCAGTGAATACAGAGAGTTTGATAGTTCAGCTTTATAAGAGGTGTTATTCAAGAATATTCTTGTTATTTTTAATCTTTTTGGAGTCTTATACTTAGGACTGGTCTACATGCCATAGTTGTGAATCCTTTCACAGGTGACTTTTGCAAATAAGTAATCTAGACACACACAACACCAAATATAATTTGAAAGAGTAAATGTACAGATCTGATATATTTTTTTTCTCTGCTACTTTCAGGCATTATTTCTATCAGATTTGGAGAGAAAGTAAATAATTAAGGAAGAAACACTACTTCAATTTTTATAACATTAGAGCTTATTTACACATATATGTACTCAACTCTTTTAATAGAACTATTCAGTCTGCCCTTTGCATCTTGAATATACAGCTGTTGACCCTTTTCACTTTTACCCCTTTCTCTTAGATGAAGAGGGTTTTTTTCCCTCAGTAGGATATCAAAGTCTCACCATCATTAATTTAAAATAGACAGCCATTTAAAAAACTAAATAAAAACAATTGCTCCTTAAAAATGGAAATTCAGAATAATATACTGTCATATATTGCAACAGTAAATGAAATAGATTAATGTTTTAAATAGTAATTAATTTAGAATGTCAAGTGGCTTTAAAACAAGAACCCACTTAAGCTTAAACGGCATCTACACTAAAATGCAAAAAGCTTAACAGACTCACTGATTATTAATTCCATAATGCAATGCTATGATCATGATGTTATGACAATCTACACCATATGAACTGTAACTTGCAGTCAATATTCCTCCTTCAAATCCTTAATTTCCTGTTGCATCATTCTTTTAACTAACCAGTTTATACCTAGTGCAAGTCATGGGAAATTTCTCACTATTTACACTTATTAACTACAGGCACCAGTGGAACGCTGACAAGGGTTTAACAAGTTAGTCTCAGGCCTAAGTAATTAGTGCAAGACAAAGCATACAAAATCCTGATCTTAAACTGGTATATTCAGACAACAAGGAGTGCTCCCTGCTCATGTGACTGCATGCTGGGAATTGTTTTCCTCCAAAATTTAAATAAGAAATGGAGCCTGGTAACAGACAAAAAAGGAGGAAATACAAAGTAAGTTTTGTTAATCAATTGAAGTCAAAGAGGGGAAGGTGACTTCATTCACTCAAAGAACTCTGCAGAATCTTCTCCATCTCTGCACCTAACAAACAGATGACTTAAGAACCACCCCCACAAAGCAACACAAGGCTGTGCACGTTTCCTGGAAGACTGTGGAAAGAGACGACCAATTCCAGCAAACCAAATTCCAAATTTGTAAATAGATTTTATGATTTAGGTCTGTTTTGCAGCTGGTGATCTCTTGCCTCAAATCCTGGTCATTCATAGCATGATACCTCTCCCCATCTTGCATTTTGTGTGAAGTTTCCACACTCTTTCTTACTTCACTTAAACAATTGATTATTTGGCTCATTATTTAAAGACTATTTTGACTTTAAATTCTTTAGATGTTATGTGCACTTTAAGCTACAGATTCATCTGAAGGGATGCATTTCAATTTCTATCTATTCCAAAAAGACTTAGGTATGTTCTTAAATCATCTGCGAGACCACAGCTTTTTGTTTCTATCTCTATTTCCATTAGCTTGTGAAATTTCCTAATTTTCATTTTCATTTAGTTTGATACAGAATCATTATAACATATATTTTTCTGACCATGCAACAATTTCAATTAAGTGGATAAAAAATAAGAAATCAATTTGCAACATAATTAAAGTCTCCTAACCCTAGACAGTACTACAAAATATAGAGTATCATCTTGATTGATAATTGAGTGATAAACAGAATGTAAATACATTATTTTTTCAATGTAGTTCAATGCATCTCATACTTAGAAGTACTCTTGTTTTCTGGTCTTGACACTACTTTTATGAACTGAAATAATGATTAACTTTTTAAACCTTGCTTGGTAAAAGAAGCAGAGCCTATACAAGCAGAATAAAATGGCGTAGGCTTGCACAGAAAAATAAATATGCTAACACATGCTAATTGGCAGAGGAGAAGTTTTGTACCACCTGGCTCTCCATCTTTCTATCGGAATATCAGGCCACATGTTAAAAAAATTGCCTCTGTCTGTTCAGTGTCTCCCTGTACAGGCAGGTCTGAGAAAGCAATTCAGGTGTGGAGGCATCAGCACCTCCTGCTGTCTTGGATATCCCAGGGCATCTTGATTTTTCTCATAATAGTCAACATTTTAAATATCACATTTACCATTTATTTCCTAGCACATTTTTAACATGACTCTTTGCCTAGTTATGTAGAATCATGAGACCCTTTTCCTTTTAATAAGCTACTGTTTATAATAAAGATTATGCCATTTCTGTTGACAGAAGAGGCTTCCAACCTACTTGCACAAAAACTTCCTCAATTTGACAAATGAAATATGAATGCAGTTGGAAGGGTGTACTAGTGTACTATTCTTAAGTGCTTGGTGACCAAGCTCTCTATTGGAAAGACATGTGGGTCTGTCAAAAATAGCTGAAGTTTAAATTAAAGCAACACATTATTTTTTTTTGCAGCTCAAAACTATCTCTAACAGGACCAGAGCTGAAGTATTTACACATCAGAAGTTCATCTGCAATACAAGCTTTGGTATGGACCACACTCGTGAAATAATACCTTTGAAAAAGTGCAAGTGGGGTATTTTTTCAGGGATATTTGAGTTCAAGGTGGTGTTTATTGAAACTCTGCTCAGGTGCCCTCTGTGAGGATCAATGGAAGTTACTTTGCTGGATCAGCTTTTTGCAGCTCATTCTATTCCCATGGAAGTGAATACAGATTTTGCCTCTGAACACAATGAAGTATCACATACAAGGAGAGCTGCTGCTTCTGTCTCAGTCATGAAACCAGCACCATTTCACCACAGGGGCAGCACAAAGAAGAGGCAGATAGAAGAGAACATAAAATAGGGTCAGATGTGCTACGAAATCCATATTTGCACAAGTCCTAGGCCATTACAAGCTTTTCAACAGAGCTGCTCTTCTTCTCCATCACATCACAGAAGGCAGGAGCTACTGCTGATGGAGGGCAAAGCCCTACAGCTTCCCCTGAATTTGGCATCAGTGGCGTGACAAAATCACTTCAGAAAAATTTGAGATGGGTTGAGGAGAGTTGCTACAGTCCAACTAATGCACAACCTACCAAAACCATTTTAACTGTAAAGCATTAGGTATTTGGCCCATGGTTCATAAAATACACCCATGACAGTTGTCACGGGAGTACTTTAATACACATATATTAATGTATATATCAAATATACACTCCAAGGCTATGCATTTCAAATAATGTTTAACATTCTGCATTGATTTCAATATTTAGTTAAAGAATATGATTATTTATAAATATTCCTTGTGTGGGGTAGACTTCAGCTGCCCTGAAGTCTCTGTGGAATAGTTGGACTATGCTAGGAACCTTCTGCACACGTCAGGGTGATATGCACGGAAGGAAAGGCTGTAACACCTGGAACAGAAATCCGGTCTCTAAAGTGATGAGTCATGTTTACTGACATGTGTGGTTTGTGTGTCCAATTAGGAATTATTTATGTATAGAGAAACCAATGGTCCTTGGACATGTGTCCAGACTCAGGTCTATAAGAAGCGCAGCCTCTCATACTCTGCTATTACTATTACCATCATTGCAATAAAGTTCCTGTCCTGTTTTGGAACAATACAATGTCGTTTCTTTGACCTGCCTCTAACTTTACGTCGACAATTCCTTTCTAAAGTCATGGAGCATAATTAAATAATTATAACAAAACAAACAGCTCCATCATCATCATATCTATTCTATTTCTCCAATGGATTACTCAAGTCATCCATACTTGTAGAAATTCTGAACAACAGTAGTTAAGAGGGAGAAGAGAGTGGATAGGACCTTTCTGGTTTCATCCAATGAGTACTGTAAGATTTACTCTGAAGGCTATGAATTATTCTCACTGCCTCCAAATGGACTTCAGAATGATTCATATTGTGTATGATATTTCTTAATTAAAATCAAAGGTAGGGAATATGCTTCAGCTTATAAAAATTTACAATTTTGATTCCATGTTATTTTCCAACATGATTAGTTTATCAAGTATCAACAATACAAGTCCAAACTGAAAGAAAATCACATTTTAATTAACTAAAATCTCATTACTCTTAGTACAATGGGCACAAGCTTGTAAGGCAGCAAAGCCCTCCATTTTCCACGAACTTCACTAAATACCACACCATAACCTTGCACAGGATAAAGATCTCTAAGGAATTCTACAACGTTTGCCTGTTCTAAGATCTCAATCTTGCTTTGAAAGACACCTCAAGAAAACTATTCTGCTGTTTGCCACATCACCTCATGGTACACAAACCCCAGTGCAGACTTTTCATTCCCCCAGATACATGAAGTACTATTTTAGTCACTAAAATTAACTGTAGGACATCATCATGCTCTTTAGAAAGGTTAAAGAAATACTCAGTTGCCTTTTAACTGCAATAGTCCGAAGCACAAAAAGCATTAAAGGAGAGTAAACAGAATGTATTGAATGAATGAGTAATGAATGAAAAAATAGCTTATTTACTATCATGACAATGGTTCCTATGAATGACTTGTGTATTCTTGATACTTAACAAAACAGATGTTAATAGAGCTAAGCAAAATAATGCCTCAGATCAAAGCTTGCAACATCATACCCTTCAAATAGTTATACTTGGTGGTCTTTTCCTTTTTCATTCCTGCCAATTATCTTTCACCCTAGTCCTCCTTCCACCTCTGACCATCATTCATTGCACATGTTCTTATATTCCATTTCACCTACCCATAAGAGAAAACGTCACATTTTTCAGCAAATGGTCACATTTCAAGTGCTCGATGGAATGAGTCGAAAACACAAAAACTTTAAGAAAAAAAATAAAAATACATCCTTTCTTCTGGAACCAGCAGAATCAGAGAGAAAAGCACGTGTGTTTCACTCACTCCCATCTTGACAGTACTTCTGATCTCATCATCAAAATCAAGTGGTTTCTTTTGCTCTTATCTTGCTATTTTCCACAAAACATAACAAAACCCCCTAACATCATCCAGGTCAGCTCTGCAATGCGAACTGCAGTGAGAGGATGGCTACCTGAGCCTAAAAATGGTCAAAACCTTAATCCATGCTAAATCTTCACAAGAACTGGTACGTTCTTTCAGATGCAAAATGGTAAACTACACTGCATGAAAACAAAACTATTTCATCTCTCTCCTTGAGTGCACAGCACACAATATTTTGCTCTGCACCCATCTGTTCAGTCACAGGCTTTCTAGCCTTTACTAGCATGTGTCACTAACACTGGGGTGTGGGATGTTCAAGACATGCTATATTTTACCATTAATCAATTTTAAAGGCATATTCTCTTCCCAATTTAAATCTATCTTGCACCTTAAGCTTCATTTTGACAAGCAAGACAGAGTCATAAGGGGAAAAACATCAAAGTAAAACTTCCCAAACGGAATGTGACCTCTGTAGATCTCATCCTGTTTTACCAGCTGTTTCATCAACATCTGTGCACACGAGCATGAAAGCCTAAGATGCACTGAAGGACACACATATTGCTAATTTTGATTCCTCTATAGTAAAAATTCATTAAGAGGTTTGAGGAGGGAAAAAAAAAGCACGGAATAAACAGTCTATAAATGCACATTAATATCTCTAATGTGAAAAAAAAAAGTTACATACGGGCTAATAAAAGCCTTCTTTTATCCCCTCTGGAACACCTCCCCATGACTTGATCATCTGTACATTGATATATGAGTAAAAACACTTGAATGTGCTGTGCCAAGAGAGCTGTAGCCCTGCAATAGCTGACTATGACAGCACCACGTTGAGAACAGCCCTTGGACAACCTTCAGCCATGCACAAGCAGCCAAAGCCCATTTCTCCCTTCAGCTGTTCCAGAGGTAGGCTGGCTTTACCAACCTAAGAGAATTCTTTTAAGACATCTGTTTGACCTAAAAGAATACAGGAAAAGAAACAGGGATGGTTTGAAAGGAAGAGAACTTGGAATGATCTTTCCTCCATAAAAATGCTATTGCTTGTCCACTCAGCTCCAGATACACAAACCTGTCAAGCACTTTTCTTTCACCCTCCAATGTTTTCCTTGAACAACTTACACATACTCTTGAGAAAATAAGTTGAAGATTACATTTGTGTACTGGATATGTAAAAAACATGTTGTTTTCTAGTACAAAATTTATAACCAGATTTTTTCTAAATTCAAATTATTGCATTGGAAACTTACTTTGTAGGAAAACCATATGACATTCTCTCCTTAGATTTCAAACTTCCACGGGAAATGAAAAAGTGTTTATGAATACTTTAAACTGCCCTAAACTAGAAACTATAATAATTCTTTTTGGTTTAGAGTAACAGCAAAATGATTTTACTTGAACTGAGTCTTTCACCAGTGCAAGTGGTGAGAGATGGTTAGTGTAAGCCAGCGTTAAACCTTGGGCTGTATTATGCAAACCAGCAAATCACAGGCCACCAGGAGCATCTCTAATCTGAGTAACTGTCCCCAAATAATCCTCACAGGGTTTCTGACTCAGTCAGAATATAGCAAGGACTATGGTCAAGCAGGGCAGATTCCTGGCAGCCATCTGTTTTTTGAGGGAGGAGCAAAGTGGGCCTTTTACATTTGACACAGTAATTCTGTTTTTATTGGGCCTGAGTTACCCGACATGGCACAACCTACATTTTCTAACTTTGGGGTTGAAATTAGAACTGCAAAATCCTGAAAAGCAGGGACGCACTGTGTCCTTATGAGTAGAGAGCAACATCAAAAGCTAGTCCCCTTTGTGCCAAATTAAAGGTTTGGAGTACAAAGATCTAATTTGTGCCAAATTAAAGGTTTGGAGTACAAAGATCTAACAACAGAAAAGTTGAACTATGCTGAAACAAAAAAGAAAATGAAGTGCATTTGCAACCCAGGGGTTGGAAATTATTCATTAACCTAAGAAGTCCCCAGCCCTTGATACTGTTTTGACTTTCTTCTCTTTTGATCTTAATGTGAAACAATTTATAACATCAAAACGGTGTTATATATCAGAATTTTTTTTAATTGTAATGCCGGCATTCATAATAATCAAAAGTTGCTTTTCAAACCATCTTTGAGAAGAAAAGCATATTAAAGTTATCCTAATAAATCCACTGGAGGATTATTGTTGCACTGGAATATCAAAGAATTTAGGATGCATTGAAGATTTATTGTCATATGAAACACTGAAGTGTTAATGATATTAATCAGAAACTGGGTGTTCTTCCTTTGATTAGATACTATACATCAGCCTGACAGTCTTAATAATTTCTGGTTAGACTGATAAATGAAATAAATTTTGTTCCATTACTCAGTATGACTGCAAGTTAATATAGAAATAAAATTATTTCCTTATAAATTTTAAATTATCAACTATAGAGGTGCAAACACAGCACAGCAGCCTCTTTACTTTGCAGAGTGCACCATGAAATGGATTATGCAGTGTGTGCATCTTCCTACCCCCCAAACATGAGAAAATTAGGGGAATTATTCTTCTGAGCTGATATTCTTCTTTCTAAGAAATTCTTCAGTTCAAAGTGATCAGGGCTTTTAACAGCAGTAGCATCCATGTGCTCACAGTCAGGCATTGGGAGACCACGTACACCTCATTGATTGAGGATGTGGGACTTGCAAGTCCACAGTCATTCTGGAATTTTAAAATGCACACCTAAGTGTGCTTTTCAGCACAGTGTTGGAAAAGACATCTGTGTTGTTGCTCCATTGTTGGGAAATTTCTTGCAGAAAATGGACATGTGAGGGACCTCAGTGTTTTAGATGCAGTTATGCTGCGAGGCCTTTAAGGCTGCAGTGAAAAGCTACTTTTAAGGAGCCTCAGTGGAGATCAACAGGGACAGGAATGTAAACTTAGAGAAGCTGCAGCAGAAGACTGAAAAACAACGGCCACAGAGAGAGATCACGAGGACTTTATTTGACACCAATAGAGTTGTGTGTTATTCACATGATCCAATCACGGAGTGGTTTGCAGTGTGTGTGCAGTGTGTGAGCTCTCTGGGTTATTTAAGGGCTGTTTTCACAACAATAGACGGCATTACCTTGATCATATTGGTCAGTTCATGGTGTCCATGGTTATCCCTCGCATTACTCCATGTTGCCTCCATGCCCAGATGATGGAATAAAAAACAGCAGAGGAAAACTCACCAAATCTTTGCCTCACATGGCTAACTTTTACACAACCCTAAAATCTGGACTGTTTACCAGCAGCTCCATCTCATGTTTTTCAGCAAGACTCAAGCACAGCAAGAACAATCACATGTTTTCAAAATAATGAGCCCTTGCAAATTCTTCATTTATCCTTACTAAAAAGAAGTTAGCAGACCAAGCTTTATATTGTAAATGGTTGAGCAAAAAGAGAGCACAAATTTTCCTAAGAGCTATATGCAAATAAAACCCCTTAATCCATTCCAAATTACTCCATGCATACCAAACCTTGCAAAGCAGGCATGAAAACATTCACGCCCAGGCATGAAGTATTTGTGCTGAGAAATGCAATCTTTCACTTGTGCATCAGTGTAAGTTAATAAAAATCTTCCAACAGCTTCTTCAGTACTTTTCAGTTTTCAAATATAAATTTAAATAATATCCATCAAGAATCCACATCTACATAGAACACGCACGGAACTACTAAATGAAAAACTGACTCTCTGAAGGAGACAATTTCATTCATAGTATGCAAGATAATGCAAACAAGACTAAAAGTAATAACTAAAAGTAGGCAATATTTTCTCTTTTCATCAAAAGCTGATTATAATCCCTCTAAGAAACCAGCATGATCTCCACAGGCTCCGTGGTCCAACGTAAGATATAGTGACATTCATTAGCTGGATCCCTGGATGGGTTTGGACCAGCTTGGGCAGGGTATGGAGGGCAGAGCCGAGCAAGCAGGGCAGGTGTTGCAGTGTCTGTTCAGCCACACACACAACACATGCTCGAGGTGCAGGACAAATACAGATCATGCTGCAGGACCATGTTTCCAATGCATGTTGCTACAGAGGATGTCATGCTATGAGATTTGTACCAAAACAAAGGAAATCGAGAGTCAGAGGGCTTCAGAGAATGTTCACTGATTTACAAGGTTCATTTCCCAGAGCAGCATCTAGGCAGGTTAGTGAACTCCAGCATTTTCTTTTGAGTAATGGAATAGAACAACATGCTGACAGAACTGGCTGAAAATACTTAACTTCTCCCTCTTTCACAAGGGTATTTAATGTGACTTCTAAACGGCCCTACTGAGAAAGGCATTCTTTCTCTACATAAATTATATATGACAGGGAGAAGAAAAAATATATTTTTGGAAAGCAACGCTCCCATAAACTATATTAGCTTTTTGCAATCAGCCTTTGAAATTCCTATTCAACAGAGGACTAATGTCATGGAAGAAGGCAGACAATTCCATACTCAGAATTAAATCTGTAAGTAAACAAAGAAGGATCCAAAATTGCAGATTTGTAAGTTTTGTGAAGTTCAGTTCTCTAACTCAGAAAGAGACAAGTCCCTGTGACTGAGGTAAGAAACGTATGTGGGTTAGTTTTCCACCCCAAATACAGAAGCACAATCCTGGCAGGTTCACCACCAAGAGATCCCACGTGCTACAAAGGCCCTGCCACAGTGGCACCACAGAGCATCACAACGCGGATGATGGCACACACCACAGAGCATCACAGTGCAGATGATGGCACACACCACAGAGCATCACAGTGCAGATGATGGCACACATCCCAGAGCATCACAGTGCAGATGATGGCACACATCCCAGAGCATCACAGTGCAGATGATGGCACACACCACAGAGCATCACAATGCAGATGATGGCACACACCACAGAGCATCACAGCGCGGATGATGGCACACACCACAGAGCATCACAGTGCAGATGATGGCACACATCCCATAGCATCACAGTGCAGATGATGGCACACACCACAGAGCCCACAGGAGACACCTTCACTGCTACCAGGATTATAAACAACACACGTTGATCTGAACAGAACAACCAGGAGAATATTCTTGACTGCACAAGCAGCCAGCAGCAGCACCAAGGAAACCGTGAACCAAAGGAAACTCAAAACAGCCTCCCAGAGAAGCCACCTGCCATATCTGTGTTGCTTTCATTAAAAGATATCCTTTTATGGGACTTTTTATGAAACACTCTTCACAGTAATACTCCATATGTAAAACTCAACTAAAATGACTGCATGAATAATTTGAACGTACTGTAATTACACAACAAACTTCCAGCTACAGTAGCAAATGAGACAGTACTGAGAAAATAAGTGTTTAAATTATGTTATATATAATATTTACAACTATTTTTCTATTAGACCAGTATCATTCTGTTCTGCTTCTGAGGATAAAAAAATAAACATTTAGGATAGCCTGCTCAATTGTGCATCATAACACTAATGCAGAATTCTCTTTTAAAGTTCATTTACTTTGTATTATCACTCTGATAATAATACAATACTGTCATTAACTGCAACTCATGGAAATCAAAATAAGCTGCTTAAATTGACATTAATATCGCTTTATGCTGGTTTAAAGAAAACAGCTCTGAAGAAGTTCAATTCACAAATTCTAAACTCATGTTTAGGCGACATCAGTAGATCCTTCTTGCCAGTATGCAGGTCTAAAACTTGTCTGGATCTGGTTTATCTGTAATGCACTTGTGTAAATGACATAGCTCTGCATATCTGTATATATATTTGTATGTATAACCAATAATACATCTAGCTTTCACAGGCTTAGCAACTCAGCTTAGTACTGCACCAACAACAGCACCCCAGCTTCTGGCTCAGACCTGACCCCAAGCCACCTGGAAGCACCACGGGCAGGGGGAGGTTGCACAAAAGAAACAACTTTAGTTATCTACCCACATTTCCTGAATTGCACCACACCACAACCAATACACACTTCTGGCTCTGCATAGTTTGGATGCTGGCTGTGGTTTTATGCTCCAAGATAAGCATGAACAGACTTTGCCTGGAAAAAAAATAATCTTTGGTTTATATTCTCTAGAAATGACCCCTGGCCTTCCTCAGAAGTTCTTCCATACTGCCTAAATGCCACCAGAAGGGTGAGACATCTGCTCTACAGTCGGCCTATTCAGGAAGATACGGATTTTCCAGATAACACATTCAAATAGTCTTTGCTGAATACAATAGGATTTCTGACCACAATTACTATTCACTCAAATGAGGGGGGGAAAAAAATGTTGCAGGTTCATATATTCTTACAATTTCTGGGGTTTAGGATCAATTAAGATCAGAGTTTTTCCAAGAATACTCAGTCATTCTCCTGCAGCAACAGCCTTTTGAACTCCCCCTCACAGTCAGTCTGGCCCATCCTGGAACTAAACAAAATGCCTAGTAGTAAAAATGAAGACTCATCCAAAACTCACACTTTTCATTCTGCTGCCAACTTCCTCCCAGCCTCTTCATTACTTTCTGGACACTCCTCCAGCAACTTGGTTTACTTTCTCTGTATTAAGGGAAACAGGGATAGCTCCTCCTTCATTTGGAGCATCTTCGGAGCTCATTTCAGTAGAACAACTCATGATTATTGTTACTTCAATCTCAAAATATAGAACATTATATAAAATGGCCTCTGCATTGCACTAAATTTACTGTCACCACTGATCTGCCCATTGCTCTTTACAACCATCAGAACAGAACCAATGTTAGATCTACTTGCTTTACTGTTCCAATATTGAGAAAAAAGAAGAGTCAGTTAAAAAGTTTATTGTTGGAAAACTAATGCTCCTTTGATGTTAAGTGAATAGAAGAGAGATTGCAGCTCACCTGGCAGAAGGTTACTGGGTAACTGGCTCACACTCTTAAAACAGTCCATTCTGACAAATGCTCCAAAACAAAACACCCTTGAAATGAAAGCCCAGTGTCTTATTCCACATGAAAACATTCTATTCACATTAAGAAAAAGGAGTATAAACATACTAGGAGAAATTGTGACTATTTCCCTTTCTTTACTTACACAGAGACTCCACTCAGTATTTCAAGAAATACTTCAAGTGTGACCATGTGTGTAAGTGCAAATCCAGTTTTCATTCTCCTATCACTGGAATTCTTTCACTGACAGCACAAAGGACCCAGGACCTGCAGAGTCATCTCGCACTAGTCCTGAACTTCCTCCTCTCTTACAGAAAAGATGTTGGTTTGCTGCCATTTCAGGAGTCCTGTTCATCCTTCCTGGCAGCACCTTGTTCTTTAGGGTATGGACAGAGCCATTACTGAAGATGCAGGAAATCAGGTGCCCTCTACCAACACAGAATAAAAAGAAACCCAACTCTGCCTCCTTTCTCCTTCACGACTAGACCTGGGTGCAGCATTGTTGATATAAAAAACAAGCACAAACTTCATGGAATTACACCAAAGATTTGAGGAACTCTAAAATGAAGAATGAAAGAAATGTTTTAAGTCCATTACACAGACACTTATTTCTAATACAATCAAAATACAGAAACATCAGGAACCTTGTAAGAAACCAGTGGACTCCAGTACAGTACTTATGGCAGTTCTTAAACCAGCCTGAACTCTAATACAGTCAGTCAGTCTTTTTTTTTTTAGGACAATAGATCTTGGAACTTACACACACAATAGTATCCTGCCCTGGAGAATTTTCTGACAGAAATTGTCCATAAAGTTGGAGAAAAAGATTGTGAATAATTTCATTTTATATATGTGGTGTGAAATATTTTTGCTGCACTACAGAAAAGAAAATCATTAAAGAGAGCCACATATGCCACGCAAGGTAGAGGTAAAACATTATGCACAGTTTTCCCTGCTAGTATTTATCCAGAATGCAGAAGGTGCAGAAATGTGAAGAAAGAAGAATCATTATTTAATTACAAGGCAATTGACAGCACAAGAATGGGTTAAGGTAATGAAAAAAATGCACCTGAACTAAAGCTGAACAATAGCAATTAGAGCCAATTGCCTGAGCAGTTTTATATGGATGGACCTCAGATTGGTGACAGCTCACCCAGGCAGAGATAAAAGGACTGACCTATTGCAATGTCCAGAACTGGTGGTGTTTGGTTTAGCAGCTCTTTGAGGGACTGCCCCTTATAAGCTGGTGGATATCAGAGAGTGTAAGACTCTTTGAGGTTGCAATGAAGGCATTTAAACAAGCACCATGGACTTAGGTGAAAACATGTCTGATAAATGTACGTGAATTCTAAACAGCACATGATTTCCTAACTTACAAAGCCAAAACTCCTCTAGTCCTTTCTCCCACATTAGTGTTAAGAGCTGGCTAAGGAAAGCTCACAGAATTGGGTGACTGTGGGGAAACAGAATTGTCTGCCAAGGCCAGCAGAGCACCTCTCTGAGAGTTTTCCTTGTTGAACTGAAATAATTATAACATTTTAATGATGAATATTGTGGGTGGCAAAAATGAATAGTTTGGTAAATGGGAAATGCAGCTGTTATGCAGAATAACTGGACCATGTAGTGAGCTGTGCTAATATGAAACATTTTCTTACTGCACTATGTAATTCTTACTTTCTTCTACAAACAGGGCAACTGGTTATGAGAAGAGGCTTTCTTTGGTTACAAGGCACTTTCTGGCCAATAATTCAAGATCAGTGTGAATCTTTGATGTGACACTTTGGTAAAGAAGACCCAAGTGATGCTGGATGCATGAGCAGAGGGGACATTTGATACCAGTATTGGTGACATTCCAATTAAACAGTCAGAACACTAGGGGAATGAGAACAAAAAGTCAAGAAATAGAAGAAATGTGCCCCTCTGGAGAGCATATCTCCAACAGTGACAAGATTGGAGTCTGTGGGGTTTTTTTTTTATTGTAGTGTAAAAAATGAATGGAACAACTCATTATTTTTACATCCAATGTATAAATATAATATGGAAATCCTGAGTATAATTGGAACTCTACTTTGGGAAGGCTGGAAATTGGAGTAACGTTAAGAGTCTGTAACTAACTTGCAGCTGGGAAAAATAGCTAAAATAGCTAAAATCTAGGAAAAAACACCCTTTAACATCACAAGACATATCTAATTTAAACACATATTTTGGACTCTAAGACACAGCTAGAAAGCAGAAGTTGAGTGGAGAGAACATGGCATCCCAACAGACAGTAAAACTGGGAAAACAATTCATGACAAGATTTAAAGGCCGGGGGAATACTGTGACAATCTTTAACTGCAAGGCATCATGGATTTACAAGAGCCCAACCTGAGAAACAGATAGTAAAAAGTAAAACCCAGGAGATACAAATCTGTTTGTAAAACCTGCAAATCAATAAGGTAACTCTGAAGTGTTGGGGAAGAAACTTAGCAGTGAGTTCATACCCAGCATAAATTACCAAAACCACAGGTTACTGAAAGTGGACTTACTTCTCCAATACACATCCCTTGAATTATCTTCAGCAACAGTGTGGCTGAGAAATGGCTGTTTATAAACACACAAAAAAATTCTACTACTTGTGTACCAAGACATGTTCTTTCCCAATGTGTTTTGCTCAATAATCCAATTAATATTGATACGGCCAGACTACACCTTCTTAAAATGAATCCTGATTAACTGGAGAATAATTTCTTCCTGCAGCCATCTAGGTTTAGACATTACTAGATATGTGACAAGTCATCACAAAACCCTCCAACAGGGAAATTCAGTGAAGAAAACCAGTGCTCATTTAATGGGAAGAAGGTACATTGAACATGTTAATAACACTTACTTAAGAAGACTTAAATCCAATGCACTTACAGAGTTCCCATTTCTGCTGTGGGTTGATGAACAGAACTGGATTATGGCAAACAATGTCATACATAATACCAAATAACATTCTTTATATATGTCTTACCTGTTTGTTGTTTGAGCCTCTTCCAATGACCATATTGCATGCCTCAGAGACAACGTGAAAATAAAGAATGCTATCAATTGCAGTGCATCCTAGCCTGGGATGCCCTTGTGACAAAAGTCAAGCTTGTAAGCAAGCAAGCCAGAAACATCTTTTTAGAGGATTTCATTTCAGCTGAAAGAATACTTATTTCTGCCTACAAGAATGCTAAAAAAATCATTTGAGAAAAAAAAGTCACAGAAGTACCAGCAATGTCATTTATCAAGTGCATTACACCATGAAAGCAAGTTATTGCTATAAGAATATTTTTGATAGATACGCTGCTACTACAGTAAATATAATATCGCTCTAACAAAGGAGAGTATTGTAACAATTATGGCTCATTCTAATTGTCCAACATTTTGTTATAATATAAACAATTCTTGACTCCATTTTCACTGTGGAGAAAAAGGAAAAGGCGATATTCTTGTCAAGGAATAGGATTTAAGCACAGACCTGCAGCAAGACTCCTTGACTGCCTCTCAGGCCTCTCATTCTGCCTTTTCCCACACCCTGGAGTGTAAAGGAACAGCTCTAACCAGCTGTGAAACTCTGCAAAGAGGTGTCATTCCAATGCAACAAACAGACGCAAGCACAGACTAGAACTCGTTCCCTTGGAAGCCCAGCTCATTGGCACCTCAGCCTTTGTGCTTTGCTTTCAAAACCCCAACAGTGAGACACAGAAAGCACTGCCCATCTTCCCTCAGAGCGGGCAGCCAGCAGAGAGGCTTCTGTTCACACACTGCCTTTCTCTGCGGGCTCTGCAGCAACTCACCCTCACTGGGGTTTCAGTTCCCATAGCCAGACAGCCTGCGGCAGGAGAGAAAACGAAATTCCCCGCTTGCAAGTTCACGTGAAACAGGAGGAAGGAAGGCGCAGCAGAATGGCACCTTCGTTGGGCATGAGCAGGGCTGTGCAGCAAGAACCTCCCCGCGCTCTGCTCGAACACAGAAAATGTCGGCCCCAGCTCTTGCTGCCCATTCCCAACACAACACATTCTTTGAAATCCAGCCGAGTAGAGCACCCCAGAGCGCAGTGGATGGGGTTTTGCCATGCCTGTTCCTTTAATGGGGCTCGCAGCTGGCTTCCCGTGTCACCCACCCTCTCACTGTGAAATATCATGGAGCTGCTGGCAGGTGTCTGATCCCTTCCCATTCACTAGATCAACTACTTCAACAATCAGCTCATGATTGCTGTCGCCTCAAGACCATAATATACAAAACAAAGCAAAATAGTCACTCTGTTAGAATAAATTTACTGTCACCACTGAACTGCCCGTTGCACTTTACAACTAGCACAGCACGAGCAATGGAAGACCTGCTTGTCCTATCGTTCCCATATTCAGAACAAGGAAGCGTAAGAAATAAAACTTATTGCTGGGAACGTCATGTTCTGACAACACTAACTATACACAAAAGAAAGATTGCAGCTCCTTCAGGATGGCACTTACTGGTTACCCTAATCCACATTCACAACTAAACATACAAATGCTGGAAAATCAAACACATTTTACATGAGAGCTCAGTGGCTTATTCCAGTGTTGGAATACACGTGAAAGCTCTGTTTGCATTAGGAAAAATAGGTATAAACAGCTGAGGAGAAAGTGTGCCTATTCCCTTTCCTTTGCCCATCCAGCTCACAGCAGGGCCATACCCACACAGCAGGCACACACACGCAGCACCTTCTAACACACGCAGGGCAGTTGCCTGCATGAACCTGTACCAAGAGCACACAAACCCAACAAGTGAGCCTTGGACCTCACACCTCTCACAGCTTACTACCATACTACTGGATGGGATATAAAAGTCTATCAAGATAAAACATAGTTTTAATTCCATTTTAAATCAGCTCTAAGCCACCTAAATTCATTCCAATTACATTGAAGGCTAAAGAGAGTGCAGAGCACTCACTATCAATGCATGTCTACATTATGGAACTGGAGGTGCCCATCATTTCCCTAAATGAGTCTATCGGAGGAGGGTGATTCTAGTAAGACACAACCCTGAGAGGCAGAAAGGATGCCCACTCTGCAGGCAGGATGGAGGCAAAATGACCTTTATTAAGGGGAGCACCAGACTTATACAGATCCAGGGTAGAACATGCTGGAGAAGGGGCGGCCCATGGGTAGTCCATGGGAGGGACAAAACCTTATAAGGAGAACAAGGGGAGGTGCAAACCATATAGGGTAAAACCACGGAGGAGTTTTATGGCAGTGCACCACTGCAGCAAAATTCAGCCAATCAGCAGTGATGCCTTGCCATGAGGCAGGAGGGGACGCCATCTTTGAACAATTACAGTGAATGGGAATTAATGTAAAACTTGAAATAACTCAAAATAACACCTTAAATCACAACTCAAAACAACACCTTAAATCACAACTCAAAACAACTTCATCAACATACAACAGAGAAACCTGAAAAGCCCTAGAAGGTTCAAAACTGTCCATTGTCTGCTAAACGTCCACATTAGCTTGAGACCTCGAGGTATCTCACACTCCCGAAATTTCTATCTCCTTCCATCCAGCGTAGTGTTGAGGCCCAGACTCTCCCCCAACATCTCCCCCTCTTTTGTTTTCTAAACCAGGGAAAGCGCTGGACATAACGCTATGCCAGATGCAGGCAATAAGGCACGATATGAACAACAGTAAAACAAACAGTGCAACAAGTGCAATTATTAACACCTTGTGCCTGGCATTATCCAACGATACCCAGAGGTTTTCAGATGGTTGGTTCATCCTCTCAGGCATCTGGAACGCACAGGCAGTTCTTACGAGATAGACGGTTGCGAGGATGATGAGGCAGGCTCTCAGAAAGGCTTGACGCATCTTGATGGCACCCACGTAGGCCCGCGATCTCTTTATTGGCAAGAAGACTGAAAAGCTGCTACAGAAAGCCAAGGGAAGTCAGAATGATGACTGTATGCCCTCAGCCTCCCCCATGGAAGTGCTGGACAGACTGATCCAGCAAGGAGCAGATGCACACACTGAGGAGCTGAACATTGTCTCTGCCAGGCAAATCTGCTGACTGGACTCACTTTGGAGGTTCTCCTCCTTCAGGTGAGATTCACACCCTGCGGAACCAACTGCTTTTGCTGCTCAACCAGTTGCAATGCGAGCGTTTCAAGCGGCAGCAGCACACCCGGTGGAACTGCCAGCTCCTGTGGAAAGTCATCAAAGCAACAGCTCCGGAGGAGCACAATGCTGCCATGAAAGATCAGCTGAAACTACAGGAAAAGGAAGTCCAGGTCTTAAAACTGAGTGCAGAAAGAACAGGCAAGGTACCACCAGTTCCAGGAGGAACACGGTAGTATAGAGGCTCAGCTTCACAGCCAGGTCAGACCAGCTGCAGTACGACCAGGAGCATGTTTGAAGTCTTCACGTGGGACTTGGCTACCTGGAGTTTTGGTATATCCTTCCTTCTTTGAGGAACCCCCAGAAGAATGACTGCTGCCGATGTAGCTGCAAGCTGTTGAACTGCAGCTTTTTGGAGGTAGAACATCTTCTATGATATCATGATGTACTTCTTTCTCGTATTTCTTCTCTCTGTGCTTCTTACGCCAATAGTAGATGAGAAAAATCAGTACAGAAAGACACAACAGAGTTCCTATAATAGCTCCAGCAATTATACCAGCTGTATTTGCAGGGGGAGTGATACGGAGCTCCACAAAACATTCATCCATGCCAACTCTGTTTGAGGCAACACAGTGATATATATCAGAATATTCTTGAGAGACATTTTTTAGAAGAAGTTCCCCTGTATTTCTATTCACAATAGAAGCGGTAGGAAGTCTCAGTGTACCAGATGCTCTCCACCAGTCATAAAACAAAAGGGGGGATCCTTCTTGAGATGCACATTTCAAGATAACATCTTTTCCAGTCTCCTGTGATCCTTCAATGGAACATTCAGTTCTTGCTGGCTTCACAAGTACAATCAACTGTATTTTTTTGCTTTGAACTCCAGGAGTTTTCTTCACTTTGCACTTGTATGTGCCAGTGTCTGTTGCCTTTAAATTCAGGATATTCAATGAAGCATCACCAGAACTGGGATCAGAATTAGTAAAGCGCATCCGACCAGTCACAGCACCATAGTAATGATCATAGATCCTGTCTGCAACGTACATAATTATTAAGTCTTCCTTCTTGTTCTTATCTGTTGGTACCAATACCCACTCAATATCTAGTGGGCCTTTATCTTCCTCTGAGAGTTGAAAAGTACATGGCAATGTCACGTTCTCTCCTTGTGCTTTTTCAAACATTGAGTGGTCAAGTGAAGTTATAGTTAAGCTTTTTGTTGGACCTGTGGAGCAGAGCAGCCCGAGGCACAGACTGAGCAGCAGCAGCGGCAGTTCCATGGCACAGGCGGCGGCAGCAGCGGCGGCAATTGTTAAGTCCGCACCTATGTTTACAAGTCCATCTATTTTAATCGTCCGACCTGAGGAAGAAGCACAAACAGAACACATTAACATCGGCTCCACTTGGGGACCTGTGTGCCCTCCCACCCCACTGATGGTATCCAGGCCTGCCACCAGCTTCCAGTTCCTAGGCCAATCTCTTTGTGCGATTATCGTCACGTCCGCTCCAGTGTCCAGGAGTCCTCAGACAGTGACATATTTGTCGTGTCCGTGTATCATGAGCAGACAGTCCATCATCAGTCGGTTGGATATTATTGGCTGAGCCCAGTAGATTTTGTGATACTTCCTCTCCAAGGGAAGGAACTGGGCTATCACTTCCCCCTTTTTCACAATAACAGGAGGTGAAGGTGTCTCTACGGAGAGTCTTAGCGGTGTTTCCGGAGACACAGTGACAACAGATGGGATGATGAAGATTCCCAATGTTTTTATTGAGGGAAGTCCAAGAACAATACCTTCAGCCGACCGATTTAATTCCTTTGGTGGCATTACCATGAGGTCTGAAGGAAAAGCTTGGCGAGGTATGTCCGTTTGGTGTTGAAAAGGAAAATCTGGGTGGTGGGAACGACGCCTGATCTTTCAGGACCGTGGGCAGTGGCCGGAGCGCTAGGGGAAGGTTTTTGGTGTCATAGTGCCCCACCGAGCGCTCGGCTGTCCGTTTCCCGGTCTCGATCGATGTTAGAGCTTCGGGGTCGAGCAAGGAGACAACGGGTTCCCATCCACATCAAAGCATGATCTACAGTCCCTAGCCCAGTGATACCCTTTCCTACACCAGGGACATAGATTGGGCACTGGTGCTTGAGTGTCTGTCATGGTGGCATTCTGGGGTCGCTTATTAGGGCAGTCCTAATTCTGGGGGTGAAAAGACCATTTTTTTCAACTTAAATTTGATTTTTACAATTCACAGACATGGCTATGGCAACCATAAGACTTTCCAGGAACTTCACTTGCCACTTGTGAACGCTTGGGATCACTCTGTAAGTGACAAGACATTTTAAGTGGACAAGCAACACAGTTTTCTGGGACAATTTCTTGCAACATGGGGCAATTGGGACATCTTATGGCTGGTCCCAAAACAACCTCTAACATTTTAAGGCTAAACAGGTGGAAAAGCAGAGAATCAGGAGTTTGAAACCCTGCCTGGGTCACAGGCTACAAGGAAGTCACTCACCATCACAGCCCTGTTTGCTGAAGGTCTTCCCGGGGCAGGAGATCCCATTTGGTGCCGGGAGAGCCTCCTCAGGACTCCCTCCACACTCAGCCACGAGGCTGCTCTGCCCAATGCCCAGCACCACTGCTGGGCAACGGCTGGCACTCCAAACAGTCCCCCCACAGCTGTCTCCTGGGAAACAAACTGTGACCTCATGGTTAACGAACACAGCAACAGGCTCTCATTGTGAAGTAAAAATCAACACCCAACTGAAATCCACATTATTCGCTCGGCTGCCAACTTCCTCTCAGCATCATCCTTACTCTCAGGACACTCCTCTACTATCCTGGGGCGGGGGGGGGTCCGTACTAAGGGCAATGGGGATGACTCCTCCTTCATTTGGAGTATCTTCACAGCTGATTTCACTAGAACTACTCATATCCATTGCTCCTCAATCTCACAATATGCAACACAATGTAAAATGGCCCCTCTCTTGGAATAAATTTACTGTCACTACTGAACTGCCCGTTGCACTTTACAACTAGCACAGCACGAGCAATGGAAGATCTGCTTGTCCTATCGTTCCCATTCTCAGAACAAGGAAGCGTAAGAAATAAAACTTATTGCTGGGAACATCATGTTCTGACAACACTAACTATACACAAAAGAAAGATTGCAGCTCCTTCAGGTCGGTCGTTACTGGTTACCCTAATCCACATTCACAAATAAACATACAAATGCTGGAAAATCAAACACATTTTACATGAGAGCTCAGTGGCTTATTCCAGTGTTGGAATACACGTGAAAGCTCTGTTTGCATTAGGAAAAATAGGTATAAACAGCTGAGGAGAAAGTGTGCCTATTCCCTTTCCTTTGCCCATCCAGCTCACAGCAGGGCCATACCCACACAGCAGGCACACACACGCAGCACCTTCTAACACACGCAGTGCAGTTGCCTGCATGAACCTGTACCAAGAGCACACAAACCCAACAAGTGAGCCTTGGACCTCACACCTCTCACAGCTTACTACCATACTACTGGATGGGATATAAAAGTCTATCAAAGTAAAACAGACAGTTTTAATTCCATTTTAAATCAGCTCTAAGCCACCTAAATTCATTCCAATTACATTGAAGGCTAAAGAGAGTGCAGAGCACTCACTATCAATGCATGTCTACATTATGGAACTGGAGGTGCCCATCATTTCCCTAAACGAGTCCACATTACCAGAAGAATAGCAAACCATTCCTCTTATTTTCCCATGTACAAGAATCTGGGCTTTGGTATTGGAGATCCATTGGTTGAATTCGGATTTTCTTCATGTACAGCTCCAAGAATCACCCTCATTTCTATGAAGACCAAATCTCTTTCAGATGCCATTTATTCCTATCTTGAGTCCAAACAACTCCCATAGAACTAACTTACAATTTCCCAAGTGATATCCAGATTTAACCAGAAAAGACATCGCTGTATCTCTACTACACGTTACGTTTTTTCTGGCTGCAAGTTAATTCCAAACAGAGACTCCAACTTTTTTCCTTTCCCAGGCTTTCCAAGGAAGAGTTCCACTTATGCTCCAGATTTCCATCTTATGTCTAGACACAGGGATGGAAAAGGAAGTGTAGAATGCATTCAGTTCCTTTGAGGTGTTCAGACCCCAAAAGAAAAGAAAACACAAAGAAGCCCCACTCCAATCTTGTCACTGTTGCAGATGTGCTCTCCAGTGGTGACAAAAGGACCAGAGGAGATTCAGCTTTGCAAATGAGGAAATCATGTGGTATATAGACTTTTTGGAAATGCACAAAAGACTTTCTCAAATTTAAAAATCACAATTTTTATCATGTGGGATATTTCTATCCCAGACAGCGAGTTGATGTCACCTCAGTGCAAATCCACACACAACCTCTCTGTCCCAGGAGACACCTTCCCTCCGCATGCCTCTAATGGCACTGCTCCTCTTCCAGGTACTAAATGTTAAGTTCCAAGAATATGGCACAAGCAAAATTAAATCCATCAGGGAAGAGAGTGCAGCCTTATATCTCTTTGGATTGTCTTGCTCAACTTCTCTCCAAATACTACAATCTTTGTTAAACCATTGTTCCCTTGTTCCATTCCAAGCAGCTCACCACCTTCTTCTCTGACGCTAATTCTGGGGGTGAAAAGACCATTTTTTTCAACTTAAATTTGATTTTTACAATTCACAGACATGGCTATGGCAACCATAAGACTTTCCAGGAACTTCACTTGCCACTTGTGAACGCTTGGGATCACTCTGTAAGTGACAAGACATTTTAAGTGGACAAGCAACACAGTTTTCTGGGACAATTTCTTGCAACATGGGGCAATTGTGACACCTTATGGCTGGTCCTGTAACAACCTCTAACATTGTAAGGACATACAGGTGGAAAAGCAGAGAATTAGGGGTTTGAAACCCTGCTTGGGTCACAGGCTACAAGGAAGTCACTCACCATCACAGCCCTGTTTGCTGAAGGTCTTCCCGGGGCAGGAGATCCCATTTGGTGCCGGGAGAGCCTCCTCAGGACTCCCTCCACACTCAGCCACGAGGCTGCTCTGCCCAATGCTCAGTACCAGTGGTTGGCAACCGGCCTATCCCATACATTCCAGGAACCTGTTCTACCACAGCAACCGGAGGGCATCCCAAACATTCTCAGGAGAGGAACCCATTATTCCCAAAGGAACATGAATGTGTTGGTGTGTCGCACAATCTGGGCTCCTGGGCATCAACTTTTGTAACTCCTTTCCACCCTCCCCTTAGTCTTTTCCATAAGCAAAATGAAATTATACACAAATTAACATGCAGAACGTCAGCAAAATATGCTCTTTCCACTAGATTCCTGACTGGGATGACTGACCATTTAGTATTCCTTTCAGGATATGAACCTCTCCATGATCTTATGCAGGTGGCTCCCACCGTTATCCAGCTGACTTAACCAATGAAGATAGCTTTTCTGGCTTAGAAAACCCTCCACTGGAAGGAGGGGCAGCATGAGGAAAGGTGCCATGAATTGAAGGAGTCCCTGTACCTTTTCAGGCTGTATTAGAAAGGGCCTCTTGACAGGAGAAGAAATGGTCATGTTGTTTTTGTTAGGCTTTCTCCAACAGATTTGACCCTTCTACTCAGTTTCATGGAATAATTTAGGTTCGAAAAGACCCTTAAGATCAACAAGTCCATCACTAAATCATGTCCCAAAGTGCCACATTTTAAGTGTGCACTTTTTAAATCTCTCCAGGGATGGTGACTCTGCTTCCCTGGGCAGCCTGTTACAGTGAGGAAATTCTTCCTAATATCCAGTTCCTCCTGTCCTATGACTTGTTATTTCGGAGAAGAGATGAACTCCCACCTGACTGCAACCTCCTTTCAGGTAGTTGCAGAGAACCATAAGGTCCTCCCAAGTCTCCTTTTTTCCAGGCTAAACACTCCCAATTTCAAGAAATTCTGTCAAAGCGCTAGAGCCTTGAAATGTCATTTCAGTGCACAAGTGAGAATGAATATCTGGGGAGATTAAGATTAAATGAATGTTCTTGCTGGGGGAGTGTGTTAGTCAATTGCAAAAGAAATAGTCAGGTAAGTAGGAGTTACAACTCCACAGAGGGTTTCTGACAGAGGAGGAAGCATCTGAAAACTGCTCCTTGTTCAGATTTGGATGCAATCTGCTGTTCTTTGGTTGTGCTTTTGTAGGTTCACACTCAATTTTCTCACTCAGCATAAATACATACTTGGGGAAAGAAGAGTACAATGGATTAAACCAGGGTTATATTTTCAATTGTGGCAGATGTATATGTACCACAGTGAAACACAATGTTAGTAAAGTACAATGGGCTCTTGGACTACTCATAAGTATCTTGAAGTTAATTATTCACTTGTCATTCATTCAATTATTAATGAAATGATAAAAGTTAATTAGAACTAGAATAATGATCTTAATTTTTGAGGTATGGCAAAGAAAGTGGAAAAAAGTCAAGATGCTTGAGTTAAGCCTGATATTTCTATGGTTATTTAGGATTTTTAAAATGAAATATTGTAGAGAGTACTGACTTGTGTTTGCTCATAAGTTTAGCCTTGGCTAGTTCTAAATCTAATGCTACATGTAAACTAGAACCAAGTTGCATAAATTCATAGAAACTGGAGATAAAATACTGTTTTTCAGGCTTAGATGAATTAATATTTTAATTATGTGTTCATAATAATCTTCATTTCTACAATTTTTTTCAGACCACAATGAAAGGAGGTAATAACACGGGAATAATTTTTCCTTTAAGTTGGAAAATATGACGAATTATGCCACAAATTAAACACATTTCACAGGAGAAGAAAACTCGTCATTCAGAGGAATCACGGTGACTTTAGTGGGAGTGTGACTGACTTAAGGCAGCAAGTTGTCCAAATAGCTCAAACAAAACAGGTGCATTTCTAGACTGAACTCCTCCTGTGTTAGGTTCCCACCACCGTGTGCTACCATGTATTTGCTGATGGATCAAGAAATCATTAATTATTACAAATCTCACCCAATGTAATCAAGCATCCATGTTAATTAGTTAACCTCTGAGACCTTCCATTGCCTCATGCTTCTTTGTGATTCTGAGCTTAAAAACAAAATCTGAAATTGTTCTCTGGTGTTACGCAGAACATGTAGAACCCAAACTGAAGAACCAAAACATCCATCCCTTTTTGAGCACACAGGCAGTGACATGTGTGACAAATGGCTGGTACGGTTAGTTAGCTAAGCACTCTGAAAATCAGGATTTTTTTATTGAATTCATTGGATCTTTTGTATTGTGGATCTGTGGATACTGGAAGTCTTGTAGGAACAGCTTGCCATTTGCTTACAGTATGTTTTTTAATCTCTGGCCCATGACACAATTTTAAAAATCTATCTCGTTATTAAAATATTCTGGATGGAGATTGCTTGTACCAGAAGCTACTAAACTTGGTGAGAAACAGAAGCTTTACTATCTGTACAATGTATAAAACCACATCTATTTTAGCAAGACTGAAGCACCTTACTCAAAATGAGAAAGGGAATTTGCAC
Source organism: Grallaria varia (assembly GCA_013396735.1). Classification (NCBI taxonomy): domain Eukaryota; kingdom Metazoa; phylum Chordata; class Aves; order Passeriformes; family Formicariidae; genus Grallaria; species Grallaria varia. Next base: position 806,049 of record VWZG01000878.1, read on the forward strand.
TACACTGGTGGAAACAGATGGACCCTAAAATCTGTTATCAGCAACTAATATTTTGATATTGGAACATTTTTCAGAAAACAAAAGTTGGCAAGTCTGGAATGTATGTTCCCCTATCCATTCCACTTGCTTTTTTTCCAAAGCATTTATTTTCTGTTATCCAGGTACCACTAAAACCAGCAAACACAGGACCCACGTTTTGCATTTCTTCTTGTTGCAGAAACTCCTACATGTGTGGGAAGGAAAGAGCCATGATATCAAAACGAAAATTACGCTTGTGGCACGCTCAGAGAACGTGCACGAGAGCACAGCAGTGCACATCAAGCCTAAGAAACCCCATGGGATTTATGTGCCAGGTCATGATCCTACTTGTCCATATGGAGTCCGTTTGGGATCGTTTCACCTTTTCTACATAAAGATTTGTACCATCCTTGGTGAAACCCACACCAGGCTTTGCCCTTTGAGAGGAAATGAAGAGGACGGATGGAAAGCTTGTCTTCCCTCAGGCAGCCAGCCAATTTCACACACTCGGACCTGTCTGATGCCTCCTGAAGCTCACACAGACACTTCTCTGCACACAGCCAGGCTGCTCATCTCCAGGGCCCGGCCCCTGGGCACGGTGCCCTGGGCTGCAATAGCTCGTGTTCTTCCCACCCCCAGGCTCCTGCACTGCCAAATCCCCTGCCGTGAACCCCCGGCGAGTGTCAGCGCACCCCACACACCGTCAGAGCCCAGACCTGTGGCTGTGTCTTGATAAGGGGATTTATCTCTTAAAAAGTATGTTTGGTGGTTGTTTTAAATCATTTAGACATAAAAATAGCCTACACACGGTGGGGGAGAGACAGCCAAGGCCACTCCTAATCAGCTCAGTGGTTTCTGTAGACAATAAGTCAAGAAATATGTCAAAAAGAAAAGATAACTACAAAAATTCGTTAATTAGANAATATGTATACTGTAATTGCATATAAACAAGCCTGTGAGCGCAGACAGGGGTGCACGTTTTCGGAGGAGCGATCCCCCGTGCACCCGGCGCTGAATAAACGTACCTCTCTATAACCTATTTGGTTGTGGGGCACTTATTCCACAAATCAGTCTCATGGCCTGCCTTCAGAGAAAGATTGTCCCTCAGAGGGAAAACGCATCACAGAATCACGGAATATTCTGAAGTGGACGGGACCCACAAGGATCAGAGAATCCCAGGATGGTGAGGGTTGGAAGGGACCTCTGGACATCACCTCGCCCAACCCCCCTGTGAGGGCAGGGTCACCTGGCGCAGGTGACACAGGAACACATCCAGGAGGGTTCGGAATGTCTCCAGAAAAGGAAATTCCACGGCATTCCTGGGCAGCTGGTCCAGTGCTCTGCCACCCGCAGAGCAAAATTCTTCCTTGTGTTGAGGTGGAACTCCTTGTGTTTTCCTTTATGGCCATAAATGTGGACCATCCAGTCCCAGCTCCCAGCCCCGCACAGGACACCGCAGACAATCCCAGTCCCGCACGGGACATTCCCGGCACTGCCCCTGCCGAGCGCCACCGAACAGCCCCGAATCGCTCCGTCCCCTCACGCACCGCCCACTTTCTCTCCGCACCCCCTCCGTGACGTCACGCGGCCCCGTCCCCCTCGGGGACGTCACGCGGCTCGGCTCACCCGTCGTGCGTGACGTCACGCGGCGCGCGCTGCCTGCCGGGAGCCGATTGGGCGCCCCGCGCCTTCCCGTCGTGCCCCGCGCGTCCTGTTGCGCCTCCCCGGCCGCGGCCGCGCTGCCCGGCCCGGCCCGGCCCTCACCGAGCCCTTCCCGAGCCCTTCCCGGCCCTCACCGAGCCCTTCCCG